>JAMPIV010004685.1:0-600000 GCA_024509875.1 Oreohelix idahoensis | reverse complement strand
ACCTGCAAGTCTGGAAGGAAGAGCTGGAGAAGAGAGGGATGGTCATAAGCAGCTCTAAAACAAAATCCATGGTGATATCACGAGAAGAAAGAAAACATCAGATTAAGCTGGGAGAACAGGTCCTGGAGCAGGTCGACCACTTTAAATAGCTCGGAGCTATTATAGACCGAAAGGGAGGCATCAAAGAAGAGTTAGCCACTCGAAAAGCAGCAGCTGGGAGACTTTTTCAGGCCATAAATTGAGGATTCCTCAGCAAGAGAGAGGTTGGTAAGAAAACGAAGATGGCTGTATACCGCTCCACCTATGTCCCAGTCTTGACATACGGATGTGAGTCATGGGCAATGACTACAACCCCTAAAAGCCAGATCCAAACCTCAGAAATGAGGTATCTGAGGAAGGTGGTTGAAGTAACAAGAAGAGACATGGTACGCAACCAGACGATACGTCAAGGCCTTAAATCCTACCCCTTGCAGACCCAAGTAGAACAGTCCCAATTAAGATGGTTTGGACATGTCTGCAGAATGGGAGAAGATCGGATACCACGACAAGCATGGGAAACAAAGAGCCAAGGATCCAGACCCCGAGGACGACCCAGAGTCCGCTGGGAGGACAACATTAGACAATCTTTGAAGGATCGAGGACTAGAATGGAACCAGGCCAGGAGGAAGACAGCCGATAGGATAGTCTGGCGCTCTCTCTTCCAAACCTCTACACCTCACGGTAGAAGGGGAACGACTAAGTAAGACTTCATCACATAATATGGTGCTGCTAGATATGAATGTCATCTTCATCTGGTTAATATTCATCTAAACGTACAACCGTACGATTGCCCATCGAATACAATGCCTCAGGAAAAGTTCATAAGAAATGCGACTTTACCTTGGTATCAGAAATACACTCGAATATGATTCTGCCATTCCTTGGCAGTAAGAATAAACACTGGGGTGAATAATACATGGTATGTCTAAAGAGACTACCTCTTTCCCCACTAATATAGAGATCACCTTTCCGGCGGCAGGCCGCTACAACAACTCAGCACCCATCAGGGCGGAACCTTCTCACCTTCCCTTCGCGACACATACAAAGATATTAACTCTTAGTATACGAGCTAATTTCATAACTACCTTTACAGATTTTGCAATAAAAAATTTATTTATAAAGATAACATAAGTGTTATATATCAAAATGTGACGAAATGAAACCCCTATATCATGCACATAACTAAATTGTTCAGTGGTTTTAAACATGCATTCACCTATAAATTTTCGCTATTGACGGGGATCGATCATTGGCCTCTCTAAGAGGCCGCTCGTATACTAAGAGTTAAGATATAAGACAGACTTGTCCTACATAGACAAGAAATACACATAGATTCGGGCCATAGATATTCTGAAGCAAGAACAATCTATTTCTAACCAAACAAAGAATAGATTGCTGTAAACCTAGATTTCTATGCTGAGTTCGATCTTCAGCAAAGATACAAGAACAGATAACTCACAGAATGAATACACATCGACTAATCTGAGTTCTGTCCCTTAGACTAATAATCGTGAATTCAAAGATAAATATATTTTTATCAGACAAATAATTACATTTTACATTTGTATGCGTAACAACAGTAATCTGTGCGCCACACAAAAGAATATGTGCGCAACAGTGAGTAAGTGTGTATGTGTGTTAGTATGTGTGTGTATGCATATATGTATGTCATCATACATTAACAAAGCTATCATTAATAACCACATGCCTTTTGGTCGTCATATGTGTTATTTTCCCAACAACCACTTCTTGGAGAAACAGGAAAAAATTGAAGATGGAGTTGAAAAAACACGGCTTGATCGAAGTGAATCATCAATCAGAAATCATTTATTTTTTCATCAAAGTATACCAGATCCCTTTGTATTATGTCACTCTCAACATACGCAGTCCACTTAAGCAGAACTCACTGAAGTTGAATTTTGCGTAAGTAGAAGCATTTCTCAAGGTCCTGGCCCAATATCTTCTTCGCCTTTGTTAAAAAAAACTCCAGTTAAGCCAAAGTCTAATAACTAGAAATTTCGGATATGTCGAGGTAATCTGTCTGACCCAACTCAAATTTGGACTCGAATAAGTAGAAGTTCTGCGTTCATCGCCTAAGTTACAGCTCAACGTGGTCGTACATAATTTCTTTTTTGGTCAACAAGCGATAATAGGTTAATAAACGTCAGAGTATCTGGTAATACATTACAATGCTAACATCCATTAAACCAGCAAGCACGTAATTGTGAGGCCGACTGAGAAACACTGGTTCACCTTAGTTTGAGAGAAAGAGGCTTACGTTAAAACTCTGACAGTAACGGGACTACGCTTTTGAGATATAGGATTAACTAAGTGTGAAACTGTGAATAGTAAATAATAAACATAACCAGTATTTGGCAGGCACTTGTAAGAAAGAAAAAAAGAAGGAAAACACTAGAGCTGCACAGAAAAAAAATGTGATGGAAAGAATGTGTAACAGAAATGAGAAGATGGCTGGGAGCTTAAATTTGTAATAATTCATTGAAGTCCATATGCTTTCTTTGCAAAAAGTGTTAAGCGAGAAGAAAGGTTGAAAAGCATTTGAAAAGAAACATGGCAAATTGAATAACAAATTTACTGCTAATCATCACAAACAACAGTCCATATAAATAATTTATTTCTTTGGCTGCACTGGTAACATCAGCCAACTTTATGGTTATACCCTTTTCCAAGTGCTTGTGATGTTCATTATCTTTTTCTCTTGACCAGTCTGTGTTTTGGTCTATGTCTCCTGTTTTTGGCTGTTGCTGACAAGGGGGAGATCACGAGGTGCCCCGTGTTTTCAGTGTACAACTGAGAAAAACATTAGAGGTAAACTAGGCGAAGTACCTGCTTCAGCTTCTCAATGTATTGCGAATGTGCTAGTTTTGGGAATATAAGCACATGGCAAGGAAATATGATGTGTCATGCTGTGCATATGCATGGACAGGCCACACAAAAAAACTCTGATAGTATTTATTAAGAACAAGCGTGCTTTAGAAAGAACAGAAGATGTGCAGATCATATATTCATCCTCAGGAACATTATAGAGCAGTGCTCAGAATGGCAGAGAAGTTATACATTAACTTTGTTGATTTTGAAAAGGCTTTCGACAGCATACACAGGGACAGCCTATGGAAAATACTGACGGCTTATGGAATTCCCAGCCGCATTGTTTCCATCATAAAAAGCCTCTATTCTAACTTTACATGCAGTGTTGGATTGAGTAATGTAACTTTCGAAGTGAAAACAGGAGTACAACAGGGATGCCCCTTATCAACAACATTATTTTTGACAGCCATAGATTGGGTGATGCACCAGACAACAGAGGGCAGTCCAAGAGGAATTAGATGGACGTTTTCTACACTGGAAGGCCTGGAATACGCAGATGATATTGCACTACTCGCGCATTCACACCAACACATTCAAGAAAAAAATGATAGACTGAATAAGTATGGCCAGCAGGTTGGCCTGAACATCAATCTGAAGAAGACAGAGGTCATGACACTAAATGTGGGCAATCCTGAGCCAATAACAGTAAGGAACCAGAAGTTAGAACAGACAGACACATTTACTTACCTAGGATGCATAGTAACACCTGATGGCAGAACAAGCAAGGACATTAACAACAGAATGAATAAAGCAAGAACAGCCTTTGCTAGTCTCAACAACATTTGGAAGTCTTCCCAGTATAGCACAAACACCAAATTAAGACTGTATGAGAGCTGTGTACTTTATGTGCTTCTCTATGGTGCAGAATGCTGGAAAGTAACAGAGAAGGAAATGTCAAAACTGTCCTCCTTCCACACAATCTGCCTAAGAAAAATTCTCCGAATCTTTTGGCCAAACACCATCAGCAACCAAGAACTACTTATTCGGAGTAACCAGGAGGACATGCACACCATCATAGCTGGCAGACGCTGGAGTTGGGTTGGCCACGTCCTCAGAAGGGACCCTGATACCATCACAAGAACAGCTATGCTATGGACCCCTGAGGGAAAGCGAAAGAGAGGCCGACTAAAAACAACTTGGCGGAGAACTGTGAAAGCCGAGATGCATAGAATGAACCAGAGTTGGGGCACTGTACGAAGGATGGCCGTCGACCAAGCAAAGTGGAATCAATTTGTTGCTGCCCTACAAGATGCCACCAGGCATGATGGCCACTGACTGCTTTGGCGGTTGGCGATCAAAGAAGAAGTATTTATTTATTTATTATTCTTAAAAAACTTATGGCTCTCAGAACTTTTCGAAATTCACAATTTTGGATAAAAGGTTGCAAACCTGTACTGTCTTTGACTATACTTGTGTTCTTCTCAGCTGGTATTTTATTTTCACTCCAGTGACAGTCCTTTTGAGTCCGCTGGGAGGACAACATTAGACAATCTTTGAAGGACCGAGGACTAGAATGGAACCAGGCCAGGAGGAAGACACCCGATAGGATAGTCTGGGGCTCTCTCTTCCAAACCTCTACACCTCACGGTAGAAGGGGAACAACTAAGTAAGTAAGACAGTCCTTATATCATTTTAAAAGAAAAGTAATATCTTAGTTTATGTAATTAGATTGGTTTTTTTATCTTTTCTTTTTTCCATTCTGTTTTTGTGAGTTTCCCTCTTCACAAATACCTAAGGGATGTAAGGTGGCCTGTAATTTTCATGTTTTTTTGTTTGGTAAGGTTCTGTGTTAAGTAATGTTTCCACTTTATTACTATTCACTGACATATTCTGCCTTTAATCCCCATAATGCATTTTCAATCTCTTGTTTTAAATATACCAAAGTATTTAAATTTATGAACTTACTTCAAATTTACTGAAGCAGACTATATCAAATTATGCATCGAAAATGCACTAAACGTTAGCTCAGCAGGTAAACATACAACTGAATTGGTCATATTTCTCAATTTCACCTGTTTTATCAGCATTTTCACGTGTTCCAGATTTCCATAGGAGGCCGCCCAATGCAAGGCAGTTCTCTGGAGGATAAATAAGAAAACAAAAGGCTTAAGCTGCTATCTGAACAGTTCCAGTGATTTGGTTTGGTTTTTAAGGACTATCTTCATTGCACATGGACAACTACATCAGTGCTCTGATCTCCTCCCTTCGATCAGTACAGTGCACGAACTCCGTACCACCGGCGAGAATCTCAATGTGTGTATATAGGAATCACACATTCTATAAATATTTTTGTGGCGAGTAGGTTTCTAATTTTTTAATTTTGCCAGAGCAGCGTTCTTCCAGATAGGCCTACTCTTTAAGATTTCCAACTGCCGTGGGATTTTTAATGTGTGCAACTTGCACACGGGACCTCCTATTTTTTCGCCATTATCCTAGAAGGCTAGGCATCCGATCTTGCTACCCAGGAGACCAGGAAGAAGTATGACATCATTAGGACCACTGGTTCTGTAAAAATTAAATATGCATAAATTATATTCCCTCAACTGGGAATTGAACCCAGTGCCTCTAGAATTCAAGGCGGACACCATACCTCTTCGCCACTCCAACCCCAATTCCAGTGATATATACTTTAGTGAAACTGATACTTTCTAAAACAAAAGTTAAGAAAATGTTATGCATGTCAATTTTACAGATGCTCAAGAACACACAATGAGATATTTCATGTGAAACTTTCTCACAACAGACAACACATGAAAACAGCAGGCTCTGATAGTGAACAAACATATAAGATAAGGTGAGCAAAAGAAAGCAAAATGAAATGTCATAAGCATGAGAATGATTCATTTAAATATTAGAATTAGTTATGTCTGCAGCGGTCTGGAAACAAATAATATACAGGCTTGCAATCTGAATTTGAAAAGATCATCTGAAAACCAAAACTTTTTTCACAGAACATTACTCGTATGCACAACATGGCTGAAACAGGCATGAGGAATCAGTTGTGTAGACAAGATACATATGTTCTTTTATTGATGGGTCTGTAATACAGGCAATATTAAATAGTTGTATTTTACTTATTCACTTCCCCACATTATGATAACAATGAACTGATAAAAGTTTCAAATACTGTACTGATTCAGAGAAATGTAAATTTTAGAATTCTAAAATTTAAACATTTTAGCGTTAATTATACAACTATTACGCATAAAAAAATTAAACAATAATAAACAATAAAGGTTATTTTAACATATCAATGAATTTTAAATTCTTGAATACACAAATATACATAATAAAAAGAATATAGATGTTAATAGTATTTTTTTTAAAAATCCCAAATAATAAAATGTTTATGTTTCCTGTCCATGGGCTTATACTACCACATTATAAGCACATGCAGTACATTAGACAAGTTGATGTAAGCGCAACAGTATCATTAAATCTGAACAACACATATATTTATCTTTCAAAGAACTAAGTATAGTCAATTGTACCTCAGCATTACTTCCTGTCAAATTTGTCTGCTGCTCTCTTGTTTCTTTTTCAGCTTTTTGTGACTTTAATTTCATCGAAAATGTCAAAAAAAGCTGCAGATACAGGTAATAGTGAAAAGAAGAAAAGGAAGCATCTCTCATTATCAATAATGCAGAAAGTGGAGTTACTGCAGAGGCTTGATTTCAATTTCCAAATAAACTGTAACACTATTTATTTCATTCATTCATAACCCTCAACTATTTATTTATAGTCTTTATTTATCCCACTCAGTGTAAACATTCATAAGGTTTGATACAGAAATTATAATGTGTTTGCTTACAGAGCGTTGCCATAGACCCCTCTAGGGTGTAACTGCAATATATTGTTGTTAAGTCATGTTTTATTAATGGGAGTTAGGTGTTAAAGATTTGTATGTATGGGTCGGATTTTTGTACACACGTTAGCACGCTTTGGTGATGAGATGATTTTTTAGTTGGGGGCTTTATGCTCGGTAATTTTTGAACATAGCTCAACTGAGTAGTTGTTAGTTTATTTTAAAAATAAGATAAAGAAAGTTTTCGAAGGTTCTTAGTGATAGTTTGGGGAAAGAGACGGGTGAGCTGAGCGATAGTCTCACGCGGTTAGTTCGCGCATGAGTAATTTGTACTGAGCTGTTCTGAGAAGCTGTAATCTCGTGACAGTGTGTTCCTGGCAGAGCTTCGTGATCGTCGTCCCATCTCGCTAGTGTGTTCCAGCATATTTGTGTTTTTTTCGATGAAGGGAATTTGATAATTGAAGAGGATATTTTTTGAAGTAAAGATAAAGAGATTATTGTTGGGATTGTTTTTCAAGAGATATTACCCAAATGTCAGGGAGTACGCTGGCATTATATATATACTGTAAGAATTCTGATGGATTTGTTATAGAGGCCATGGATTGTATCGGCCGTTGTTTTGATTCATGTTCCTATGATGGATTTTTTCCCTGTTATTAGAAGATATAGTGTGCCGCTGTGTAAGCGACCAGTGGGAGTTTTTTTTGGATACGTTTGAGATTCTAGAGGCCATGGATTATACCGGCCACCATCATCATCATTTATAAAGATATTGATGTAAACCTTTATGAAACGTGAGCTGCTATGTTCGGCAGCCTATGTACTTTGGATTTTGTTACCTGTAACTAAGTTCTCATGGACTTACTTATCTGATGCATCATGTTTATGCTATGAACTGTGTTTCTACAATGTCAACGTGACTGTGTTGTGGTGTTAATAAACTATGTACGAGTCAGAACGAGTTCCACTGTTTCCTGACCCAATGTGGCTATGGTGTGTTAGTATGAGAGGACTTATGACATTCGCGTATATGGATATACACATTACACACACACCACCCCGAAACACATTCAACGCCCACAGTGATCTGCTACCACCACAGACATTTACCCAGCAGCAGGACAATATTATGTTCTCTTCTTATGCCCCAAACTGTTGGTGGTAACAATTGTGCATGTGTTGTACTTCTTCTTCTTCTAGTACCATGCCTAGTGGCGTAGGAGTTCATGCCTTCCCACAACTTCCTGTCTCCAGTAAAATTTATCAAGCCTGTTGTTGCCTTCTTTCCATGCCACGATGTCAAACTGTCCAGTATTTCTCTTTTTGTCTTCCCCTACCTCTTTTTCCTTCAATCTTACCTGTTGTTACGATATATTCAAGCTTTCCTCTTCTCATAACATGTCAAAAAAGTGGACTACTTCTTTCTAACTTGTGAAATAAGTTTCCTTTACCCATTGGCCTCTTTCAGGACATCCTTATTACTCTTTTTGACTGTTCATGGTACTTTTAAGGGGAAGTGCGGGAGTTAAATTTTAGTCAAAATAAAAAAATAAGGATTTTGGGATTAGTCCATTTTCTGATACTTTAGCATCTCCTGAATCTAAATATAACATAATTAAATGTCAAAATGCATTCTAACAATATGTATTTTGACTTTGAAAAAGGTATGGTATGGAGAGATTTTCTCAAACTCGAGAAGATGTCTAATTAGACCTGTTTCTTCCATAGCAACCAAGCTTACACCCCTACGTATTATACATCATTGGATTTGCCTAGATCTGGGGAATCCTGTGATGTAGTTCATTTATTTCGGTAACAAAATTATACCCGCCAAAATCTAGAATTTATAGGTCACGTTTTTTACCGATTATGTCCATATATGGAAATCGTCAGGCATTCGTCGACATCAACGTTTTCCGCACACTATTCTAAACTGTTCATTGGCTGTGTGAATCCACGTGACTTGTAACTGCGGTGTTTACACTATGGTGCCAGATTCATAAATTCTGTATACACATTTAGTTAGTCTAATTTTTCTGAACTTTTTGTGTGAAAATGCCTTGAAAAAAGAATAGCTTTCGTCATCTAAAACTGGAAAAGGCCAGAGCAAAGCGATGGAACCAAGACAGAGCAGATAAAAGTTGCTAATTTTGTTATGGTAATGGTACAAAATGAATCACTGTAGAAAGCCAGGCAGTCACATGTGGTGAGGTGACGCACAAAAACATTTACACATTGTTGGAGTCGTTCTTGATGGTGGTAATGGAAGACTACCAGTTCTTGATGATAACGCGAATTCAAATAAACTTCAGGCGTGGCAACAAAGGCAGATGGTGAACTGAAGTATACTGTAAGGTGGGTAGCACAATTCAACATATTTATTGACGAAGACAATTAATGTTACAAAAAACACTTGTTGCTAACGGACGACATGGTTATTGACAGTTCCACTTGACAGTATGCATGAATCTCAACTTTCATTTCATAAAATCCTTTAAAATAGTTCCCTACAATTATCCTTGCAAAGTGTATGGTCAAATATGATATTGAGTATGAGTGAAGACATCACGAAGATCTTATAAAAACATCGCTTCTTAAAAGGCTTAAATAAGACTTACATTTAAATGAGTCGACCATTGCTTCTAATAAGAAGGCAAGTCGCCAACTTCAAATAGATCCCCGATACCAAGGGTAGAAAAAAGTATTAATCACAACAGACTATCAGTTTGGCTTGTTTCATCGCCGAGCTACGTCATTTCTCTACCTCAGGCAACGCAAAACCCGTTAATTTCTCAAAAATCAATATTGTGCATTCTCGTGCGCAATAAACTAAAATACACACAGCAGAGTTGGTGTGTACATATTTATAACAGTGGCAGGACCACAGATCAATAAGATCTGAGACTACCATATCTGTTAACGCCTGTTACGGACATTAAATGTACGCAACACACATATTTGGTTTTGATTTACTCTGTTAGGACTGAGTGGAGGGGGGAAGAAGGTACTATATTTGGATATTGGAAATCTGACTTAATTTTCTTGAATTAATACACAATATGTCCTAATTATAACCCATAAAGGGTTCAACGATATACTTTTAAAAAAAAGTCACATGTGAATAAGCTATTTTTTTTTTTAATTTATATATTTGTAAGCTATTAGTAAACGCATTGGCAGTAAAGAGTGATCACATTTTTCTGGTTTGAATAAATAACATGATTCCACATTATACAATAAATTATCATGGTATTTATAAGCATGTGACATATGTTTCTTGAGCTGTGATTATTTACTATGTACTTTTTTCAGAACCACATGGTCCCCGTAATGAGCCTAGTCTGCCTGAGGTTATACTGTCAGTTCAGCTGTAAATGAGGGAGCCAGCACAAACTCATCTACAACTTCTACCTCTTTATCTCACAACACTCCACGGTTCTGTAAAAAGCTGGAACTAAGTGCCTCATCGGTGCAAAAACTTCAACACCTAACAATACTGTCTCCAGAACTATAGTTGATATGTCTGAGATATGTAACCTTGTTAGTCAGCTTGCATGTCCAGAATGCTATGGGAAGCTATCTGCAGAAATTAATAATAAGGCCAAGAGCGGTCTTGTTCAACACATCAAAGTGAATTATTGTGTTTGCAACAAAACTGTTGCATCAACATACACATCATCGGTTAATGAACATAATTCATTCAGTGTGAACAAAGTTGCAGTTCTATCATTGTTGTTATCAGGAATGGGAGCCTTTATGTTTAATTACTTTGCACAGAACTTGGATATGCCTGGCCTGCATCAAAAAAACATTCAACGCAATTGCACAAACATTTTATTTGCAAACACCAGAACTGGCAAAATTAATATTTGATCATGCTGTTACGCTCCCATGCTGTGTAAACTGTTCTCAGAGCAATCAACCATATCATGAAGATATTATGGATATTGGGGTCAGTTTTGATGGCAGCTGGCTCACAAGGGGCCACTGTTAAAAAATTGGTATTGGTTGTGTGGTGGAGATCTTGACAGGTCTTGTTATAGATGCCAGTGTGCTTTCAAAATACTGTCAGACCTGCTACAACTGGTTCTTGGCACCAGAAGGAAGCTTTGGGAAACTTCAGCAAATGGAAAGAGGAGCATGTGAAGCAAGCATGTGATATACATTTTGAAGATATTTACTTTTAAATCTTATTTTTGGTTTCTTTCTCCAAAAATTTAAATGAATGTAATTTGTATTTCTCAGTAAGTATCATTTTTAGTAACATATTTTATTACTTACATGTGTTTGCTTTGCTTCCACTGTATTACATTTGCTTCTACATTGTAGATGGAAAGTGTTCAATGCTTGCTTACATCATTATTTTAAGTGCTACTGATTCATACCTTTTCTTCTTTCTAGGAAGTTCAGGTGTGATGGAGGCTGAGGCAGCTAGTGTTTTATGGAACCAGTCTGTGACATGACACAAATTTTGCTATACCACCATGTTAAGAGATGGTGATAGCAAAGCATTCAATCAGATCATGGCAATTAAACCATATGGTCCTAATGTTGAAATCATCAAAGAAGAGTGTATAAATCATGAAGGAAAAAGAATGCATACAGTTCTTCGTAATTTAGTTGCTGATTGCCGCAATCAAAACGTTACGCTTGGAGGACGTGGCCATCCGACAGATGCAGCCATCCAAAAGCTTGGTATTTATTATTCCAGGGTTATCAGGCAACATGCTACTACAGCTGATATGAAAAATGCTATTATGGCTAGCCTACATCATTGCTATTCAACTGATGATTATCCCCATGAGGCTGACAAATCTGAAACTGTTGAGTTGCTGTGAAAGAAAGGCTACCCAAAACTCCAATGAGAGCCTTCATTCAGTTATTTGGAGTAAAGTGCCAAAGCATATCTTCCATTCACGAAAGCCCGTGGAATTCTGCTTTCTGATTGCAGTTGCTGAATTTAATGAAGGACCTGAGGCTGCTATATTTTTCAAGAAAGTCCTGGGGCTGAACAGTGGAAAGAGGCTTGTCGACTAGCAGGAGCAAGAAAGCGTAAACGTCTCGTGCTCAGCTCTAAAACGGCAGAAAAATGCACTAAGAAAAGGAAGGAAATTAGGCACAAATCTCAACAGAAAGCCAGACAAGAAGCTGCAGAGGAAGCTGGATATGGTGCCGGTATGTTCTGAATGACAAGTAAGTTATTTTTTTTGCTGTAGTATTACATACTTATTTAATTATATTCTAATGTGATTTTATAGAAATCTATTTTTCTCATACCAATTTTCTTATAACTTCCACACTTATGTAATAATTGACATAAGAATTGGCACATATATTGCCCATAATCTTTTAAAACTTTTTGTGTGATGGATTTTAAGTATCTGATCAAACTTTTGATTTATTGCAAAAAGTAATGTAAAATTTAGCAACTTTTTTTTAATTACAGTTATCAAAAATCCATATCATAAAAAAGTTTTAAAATGTAATGATAAACATCGTGTTTAAGTTTGGTATTCATAGCTTAATAAATAAAAAAGCCTTAGCAAATTTAAATAGAACAATAGAATCCAATATAGCCGCCATTTCTATGGCAACCAGTGGTGCAGTGCCATCAAACTCTTCATTGTGCGTATACAGTATTGATATAGGTTAAGTCTGTGCATTTTCATTGAAATCCAGCAATTAATAACGAAAATAGCATTTCAGTGTATCTCCTCCCCTTAACATTCTTCTGTAAAACCACGTCTCTGTGGCCTCTAGTGCTTTCCCTACTTGTTTACTAACTGTCCATGACTCACTCCCATATGTCAGGATTGGTTCTGTATAACAATGAAGAACTCTCTTTCCGTTGACAAAGAACCATTGCATAAAATACTCTTCATTTTATAGAATGCTGTTTTTTTGCCTGAGATATTATTCTCTTCACTTCTGAGATGCATCTTCCATCAGTTGTTACTAATGTGCCTAGGTATTTGAATCTATTGTTTTAAAACTGTTCCATTAACTTTGATAGTGCATTCTGGGGAAGCTATTTTCTTTGAGATGACCATTACTTCTGTCTTTTTGCTATTAAGGCTGAGGCCTTTAATTTCACTTTCTGTCACTATTGAATCAACCATTTCATGCTCATTTTCACTTTTTGCTATTAAGACTACAGTCTGATGTATCATCAGCATATCTCAAGTTGTTTATATTATGACCACCAACGGATATTCCTGATATGTCCTCCAATGTCCTCATTATACTTTCACTGTAGAGATTGAACAGATCCAGTAACAGCACACATTCCTGCCTGACACCCTTTTTTTTACTTGCTGAAACGTTCCTATTTGGCTGCTAATTCTTACAGCTGTTGTTTGTTGCCGGTACATGTTCTTTATTATCCTCAAGTCTTAACCATCAATGTTGATGCTTCCTAACATTTTGATAATTTCTTCATGTTTCACCATGTCAAATGCATTAGTGTAAATCTATAAAGCATAAGTAAAGATCTGTCTTTACATCTATGGCTCTTTCTATTAATCTTCTTATAATATATATAGCATTGTTTGTGCCTCTACCTTCTACAAATCCACACTGTTCATAACTGATTTTTGGTTTAAATTTATTTCTCACCCTTCTTATGATAATTCGTAATAATGTTTTGGTAACATGACTCATAAGATTAATGGTGCGATGTTCTTCATATTCCATGGCTCCAGGTTTCTTTGGTAAAGCTATGAATATGGATTTTAGTAGATCATCAGGTATTTGACCACTTCTGTAGATTTCATTTAAGAGTTTTGTTATCACTTTTTCCTCTACTGTTATATTATCTGGTCCATGCGCTTTGCCTTTCTTCATGTGGCGCATAGCATCCTCTACCTCTGCTACAAGTATTTGAGGTCCGTCACAGCTGTCCTGATCGTTAAAATCTAGTCTATCATACATCATACAGCTCCTTGATTTATTCTGTCCCCCTTTCTACTACGTTCTTATGACCCATTAACAATGCTCCTTCTTTTGATTTCAAACAGCCAGTGGCTGTTTGTGTCCTTTTGCCTGTTAACTCATGTATTTGCTTGTACATACTCGTACATTTTGTGTCTTTTCTGTGTTGCACTTCAAGCTTTCTGTACTTCTGGTTTAGCCATACTTCTTCTGCTGTTTTACATTTGTTTACTATTTCCTTATTTAGTCTGTCATATTCATTATTGTCTTGCTTCTTCTTTCTTCTTGCATCCATCAGTTTTAAAATTGCATCTGTCATCCACTTCTTTGCAGTCCTCTTTACTTCTGGTATGATTTCTTTTCATGTTTGATGTACTGATTCCTTAAGGATTTCCCACTGTTCATCTATACTCTGTATTTTTTCTACTGCATTGTATTATTCTGTATTTTAATGTTGTATCTTTCACTCATTTCCTTATCTGATTTAAGTAAAGTTAAGTTTAACTTGACGTTGTTTGAAGCTCGCTTTACTTTCTTCAATTTTATTTTAAGTTTTCCAATTACTGGTACATGGTTGCTGCTGCTGTCCGCTCCTGGTCTAGTTTTCACAGATTTCAAACTGTTTCTAAATCTCCTGAATATTAGTAAGAAGTCAATCTGATTATGAACATTGTTCCCTGGACTTTTCCATTTCCAAAAGTGTCTAGGATGCTGTTTAAACCAGGTGTTTCCTACTATCATATCATGCATTCTTGTCCACTCTATCAGTCTGTCACCTCTCTCATTTCTTTCTCCCAGGCCATAACCACCTGTCACATCATCAACTTTTTCATTTCCAACTTTTGCCTTGAAGTCTCTAAGTATAACAGTTATCTCATGAGATTTACACTGAATCATTGCCATATCAAGTTCATTGTAAAATGTGTCAATTTCTTCTTCAGTACCATCTGCTGTTAAGAATTGTATTTATATAAAATTGATATCAATTGGTCTGCCACTCAGTTTAACTAACAGGACATGATCTGATATTGCCCAAAATCCCTTTGCTGTTCTTGCTCTTTCTGCATCTAATAATATGCCTACTCCTCTTTCATGTTTACTTCCTCCGGAATAAATTATTTTGTAGTTGTCAGAATATATTTCACCTGCTCCGGTTAATCAATTTCACATAGCCCTAAAACATTTACATTTATTCTTTCCATTTCCATCTTGATGTGATCTTATTTTCCATTCTGCATTAGTGTCCTGACATTACTTTTCCTATGATTAAGTTATGCTTTATTCTAATTTTGCTGACAGTAGCTTGATGAAGATCGGGAATCACCTGTAGCATATGATTTTCCCTACTGGGTGAGGTGATTCCTCTGGAACCCCCCTTAACATTGTTGCCTTTTAAATGGAAGTTGTTTCGATGCATGATTATACAAGGGATAATACGACAATAGTTTCCCATTGCTGTCCATAGGTTTGTGTATGGTTGTCTCTGCTAGCCTTTGACTAAAAAGTCAAACCCACAAGGCAGTGGGGAGGGAAGAGGTTAAAGCACTTTACATCTTCACAGCTAACCTCTATATCTAGAGGCCAATTCAACCATTCAGAATTCCAAAACACATCTGGCCCAAAGGGCTTTGGATAAGGGATTGTGGACCTGTACCTCCAACAGCTGCTTTAAAGCATTTAAAGGTTTCTTACTTACTTACTTAGTCGTTCCCCTTCTACTGTGAGGTGTAGAGGTTTGGAAGAGAGAGCGCCAGACTATCCTATCGGCTGTCTTCCTCCTGGCCTGATTCCATTCTAGTCCTCGGTCCTTCAAAGATTGTCTAATGTTGTCCTCCCAGCGGACTCTGGGTCGTCCTGGGGGTCTGGATCCCTGGCTCTTTGTTTCCCATGCTTGTCGTGGTAGCCAATCTTCTCCCATTCTGCAGACATGGCCAAACCATCTTAGTTGGGACTGTTCTACTTGGGTCTGCAGGGGGTGGGATTTTAGGCCTTGACATATCATCTGGTTGCGAACCATGTCTCTTCTTATTACTTCAACCAACCTTCCTCAAATACCTCATTTCTAAGGTTTGGATCTGGCTTTTGTGGGTTGTAGTCATTGCCCATGACTCGCATCCATATGTCAAGACTGGGACATAGGTGGAGCGGTATACAGCCATCTTCGTTTTCTTACCAACCTCTCTCTTGCTGAAAAATCCTCGATTTATGGCCTGAAAAAGTCTCCCAGCTGCTGCTTTTTGAGTGGCCAACTCTTCTTTGATGCCTCCCTTTCGGTCTATAACAGCTCCGAGATATTTAAAGTGGTCGACCTGCTCCAGGACCTGTTCTCCCACCTTAATCTGATGTCTTCTTTCTTCTCGTGATATCACCTGAGGAGCATAGGCTTTCAACAAACACATGCAAGGTCTTTCTGTCCTGTGCCATCCGCTCAAGTTCTTTCCATGTTTTGCTCATCATTTTCACTTCTGTATCCAGTTCTCTTCTCCATGTGTTTTTTGGTCTACCTCTGCCTCTCTTTCCCTGTGGATTCCAGAACAAGGACTGCCTTGTAATTGATACCAACATATCTCCTCAATGTGTCTCCTCATTGCCAGCATCTTCTTCTTAACTCTTGTTCCACTGGCACTTGTCTGGTTCTTGTCATCAATTCCACATTTGTGACTTTGTCATACCATTTCAGTCCTTCTATTCTACGCAAGCACCCATTTATAAAAGTCTGTCGGGAGCCGCGCTGGTGTAATGGTTACCACATTGCGCTGGCGATTAGGTGTTCAAGGTTCAAGCCCGGGCTTGAGCATTTGAAGAAGTGTCATTGACCGGGATTTTGACTGAATAACCACAACGGCTCCTGAGATAAACCCTCTGTGGATGGGAAGGAGCAAATGTACATCATTTCTTTCATCTTTTCCTCCCTGCTCCATATGGAACTAAGGACTACTTAAGCTTTTAGTTCTCTTTAAGAAACTAGCAATAAAGCAGTCACCAGCCCTTGCAGTGGTGGTTCATGAAATCATCATTCTATAGGCTGAGGTTGCCAGCCTCAAATGACTTGGACATCCACTAGCAATTTTCACATATTAATATTCACATGGCAATATATACATATTAGTTCATATGTTAGAAATGAAAAATATAGAATGTAGAATGCACAACTCAGCAAGAGAGAGGTTGGTAAGAAAACGAAGATGGCTGTATACCGCTCCACCTATGTCCCAGTCTTGACATATGGATGCGAGTCATGGGCAATGACTACAACCCACAAAAGCCAGATCCAAACCTCAGAAATGAGGTATCTGAGGAAGGTGGTTGAAGTAACAAGAAGAGACATGGTACGCAACCAGACGAAACGTCAAGGCCTTAAATCCCACCCCCTGCAGACCCAAGTAGAACAATCCCAACTAAGATGGTTTGGCCATGTCTGCAGAATGGGAGAAGATCGGCTACCACGACAAGCATTGGAAACAAAGAGCCAGGGATCCAGACCCCCAGGACGACCCAGAGTCTGCTGGGAGGACAACATTAGACAATCTTTGAAGGACCGAGGACTAGAATGGAACCAGGCCAGGAGGAAGACAGCCGATAGGATGGTCTGGCGCTCTCTCTTCCAAACCTCTACACCTCACGGTAGAAGGGGAATGACTAAGTAAGTAAGAATGCACAACTTATGCCAATCTTGGCGCATAGACTGTTTGCTTAGAGGAATAAAGGCACTGGAATGGGCCTCTTACACACGTTCTTAGGGGTCGTTATTTTAACAATGAACTCCCACTTTGACACTGTGCTTTAGATTCCTCATATTCCTGGTGTCCTTGTTAAATGGTAGAGTTTATTTTGGGCTCTGAAGTCCTCAAAATTGCTCAAACAATGGTCCGGTTCCGATATAAGAATCTTGATTCTAGGCTCTGGCAAGGTCTGGCTGTCGTCTTGGCAAGCGATTCTCACAGTGAACTAGACTTGCAAAAAATGTCAGATTATATTCACTGTCTTCTCCCACTTTTGTTTGTTACAATGCTAAGCAGAGCTCCAATTGTTTCAAACGTGTTTTGTGGGGTAATTTCAAATATTTCCATGTAGGAAAAATTCTGCGCGTAATGCGCAGGTCACCTCTCCCATATATGTAAATAAAGCATCATGCATGTCGTAAATTTTAGATAGGTTAGAAGATATTTATGGTCCTGTCTGAGCAGAGGTGATAGTCGTAAATTTGTGAGAATAAAGGTGTAAGAAATGGATTTTCATGTTTAAGGTAAAGATCTGTCTCTAGAATGAGTAGTTTCTCTAGTCCAGCCTATCTATACGACAAAATTTTAGTATAAGACAATCTAGTACCTCCTTATCTCTAGAACTATAAGTTAAAATAAACACAAACACACAATTATGTGACAACAAGACACACAAACGTGAAAAACTATGGTTAATGGGTATGGGTCTGACCAACACACAAAGTTATGTTCTTTTTGTTGTTCATTATCATTAAACTTTACAACATCAAACATATAGAGAAATCAATAAAATCATGTTTACGGACATATGAAAATAACCGAATAAGTGCCCTCCCCCTTGTTGAGAAAGGATCCCAAAAGAAGTTAATAACCCAAAGGTCAAAGATTAGCACTAGGTTACAGAATAGACTGTGAAAAACAAGTTCCCACTAAATTACTATTCAGTAAAGTACACAAGTCATAGCAAAATAAAAAAAAAAGAAGTTAGCACAAAGCTTGTAACAAAAGAAAATATTCACTCTCTCTCTCTCTCTCTGTCATATGTGGCCACAAACAATCTCGCTTACCCAATCATGGTATTGATATCCCGTGGAAAAAATACAATAGTTACTGAACCTATACTGTCAGGTGGGTTGCCAAATTAGCCCCAGTCCAGCCTATATATTGAACAATAATTACAAGGTGGACGCCAAATTTGATGGTTTAATTTTCCCTGGATGAAACAAAGGTCACCGTGAATAGTTACTGAAGCAAGACATGCTCTGGACAATTATAGTTGCAAAAGGAGAAAAATAATTCCATTATTGCAAAAGATCTGGTTGCTAAGAAAAATGTTACAATATGTAAAAATAAAAAATGATGATGGCAAATCCTATCGTTTGGCTCCATGGTGAGTGCCAATTTTGAAACAGTGTAACTTTCTGGATCACTCCGTTGATACGGCTGTCAAACGTCAGGAATATATGTTCTTTCGTATGCCCAGTGGGCTGGAAAAAATTTAATAAATAATTCTGGGTAAAGTACAGTCCAGTTAAGATTTAATATTTATGTTTATTTGTCTCTTTGGCCCAACCGGTTCACGAAGGAACTTGGGACTTGTAAGCCAAGAAGAAGACACCATTAATCCTTCTCTGAATGAAGAAAGAGGAGCGAACTAGCCCAAAAAGTCGAAGACCCAAGTTAAGACTGCTGGCCGCTGGTTTTTTTTTGGATCAGGTACTATTTAGGAAGAAAAGAACATTTATGAAAAAATGAAATGCTACTATCCTATCCACACATAAGTTTTCCGCTATGGCATGTCGGGAAAAAAAGGTATGCGCCCTCCCCAGTTATTGCCCGCGAGAAAATGAACAGCGCACAAAGTCAATTATTATTTAATTTATCCATACGCTCACCTTTAACAAATATCGCCTGTCATTACTTGCTATAGATTGTCAGCGTCTGTTATTTTGTCACATGATATTAACACTAGTCACTTATATAATTTCACACAATGAAATATAATGCGAATTCTATTCTGTCACTCATCCGTCACATGTAATAATCCCAGTCAGCTAAACCGTATCTTCTTGTGTAAGAAAGTGGGGTGATGGAATTTACATTACTGAACAACTGGCAAGAAAATATCTACGCGTTATGTTATTTCTCTAGTTTTAACGCTAGGGAATCACAGTGAATTAAAATGGTAAACTTAACACATTTTAACACTTAAGCACAATTTATATTACCACAAATCAGAAGTAGAAATCCCCACGAGACAATTTAACATATTTAGCAAAGAATGGTTCTAGTCTGGTGTGTTTAGATTATCCAAAAATTTCTGAGCGACTCTGATAACTGATCTGGAGAGAACGCAGTATATATACAGATCATGGTGTTATTATCTCTAGAGGATGTTATAATTCACACATTCTGCATAGCAGAGAAATCAGGAAACTGCGTTTCCCGGATCAAAGGTTTATTCGTTCGCTCTACTCAGCGATGTTGACCGACATCAGAAGACTTGGCCGTGCAACAGGCCTCTCTTAGATTTCGTCCCCTTTCGCAGATCAAACAATTTACCTCCCCCTCTTCACTGTGGTGGGCTCTTTCCTCCTCATGTCCTGAGGACAACACCATTTCTCCTGTGATCAATCTCCTCCTCTCTATGCCCTTCCACCTCGTCTCGCAGAGACCCAGGATATCAATCATGTATTTTTCATTTCCACTGCTACCTGTGCAGTTTTCCCTTGTTCACATAGAGTGCAAACAT
Source organism: Oreohelix idahoensis (assembly GCA_024509875.1). Taxonomy (NCBI): domain Eukaryota; kingdom Metazoa; phylum Mollusca; class Gastropoda; order Stylommatophora; family Oreohelicidae; genus Oreohelix; species Oreohelix idahoensis. The sequence goes on along the minus strand of JAMPIV010004685.1, from coordinate 579,863 downwards.
TCCAGGTGCCAATGCTGGAGATTTACCTAGACGAAAAAAGGTTAGTCAGCAACCCAGACTCCTTTCGGCTTTCTCTGGGTTGCTTCGTGCGCCTCCTTTCCATAGAACCTTCTTCTGTCTTGGGCGGCTGAGTTGATTTATATTCTGTATTTGACTTGTCTATGTTTGTTGAAGTGTTTTTTTTTTTTTTGGTAAAAAGTTTTTTAACACATTAACTACCGAATTGAAAAACACACTGTGGCCGAATTAAACTTTTTTCCCATTTTCATCCTGTAGGTGTTTGCACAAAGTAAGCTGTAGTTTTCGTAATTGTTTACAGATTTTTATGAATTACACGTCATTTTAAAGATAAATGAATGTACTATTACAATAAACACCGGTTGTAACTCTAATATTTAACGGTTGCTATTTAATCGTCCTCCGATGGCCGAAGACTTGCAATATTTTCACAATTATAACTGCTTGCGCCCCCATCTCTATCAAAATCACCGTTTTCACTCTTGTCCTCGTCGCTAGATCTATCAGTCAATTGTTGAAACACGTTTCTATCCTATTCAGCCGTTAGACGAGATGTACATGCATTTTTTGTAGTCCTATCACTAGTTGCCACGGTAAACAGTTTTACACGATTTGGTAACTAACCCAAAACGCTGAAAAATATGAACATAATATCAATTTTCCAGTGTTCTACAACAACCATGCTTTGGGAATTTTTTTTTTCCGGTGGCAACTTAAAATCTCAAACCAGACCAGAGAGTGTTTCAGTACATTTTTCATTCGTTTTATTATTAAAATTAGATTGGCGCCCTGAGCGGCTTGCGGTCCAAATGTGATTATTTTGTGAGCCGCTGACAGCGGCTTGCAGTAGTTAATGTGTTAAGGGATGGGGTAACCAGCCCTATGCCCAACCCTCCTTAGACTCTTTTTACAACATGCATGGTAGGGTACAGTGTTACTATTCTTTGCTGCCCTTTCGGGCCCCAGTAACACACGGGTGGATTTAAAGATTTAATTTAAAGTAATTTTCACTAATCAGTAGTGTTTCTCTTCGTCTGTTGAAGGCTTGTAACAGTAACTGAAAAGGTATGTAAAAACAGGTACAGATTCTCTTTCACGAAACAGCTGATGTCAGTGTTGTTTTCACTAACTCCTGACTTTTTAATTTCTCATTTAACCCTTATGCTACATTAGCAGCTTTTCTAATGCATCTCACTTATGAGATCAACCTCTCTTGTTCTGCCTGGATTGATTATTTTTTGCACTGGTAGCAAACAGCTGGAATAAACATCCAATTATACAGTGTTTATTAAGCAATTATGAATTTATCAATTGTTTAACAATTTGCTAAAATGAATATTGTTAAACAGATGTTAACAAAGAACAAAAATTATGGACATTTTGTTTTGAAACTGCTTATCAACTGCTGATCATTTATTAAAATGACAAAATTTAAAACCCTTGGCACTTTTCGTGCAATATCAAGCATTTTCATTCATAATGTCAATACATCATTTTTTGTATTTTTCTCCAAAACGGAACTCATTCTTCAGTTATGTCAAAGTGTCTCTCTTGCATATGATCCTTTGTATCTCCATATTCCTCTTTTCCTGGGGGTTCCATGGCAGCGCCTAATGAGCTGTGTCAGGTATCTTAGTGTGTGTCAAACTGTTTTACAAGATACAAGCTCATTCTTGTTCACATTTTATCATAACTGTAATAAATTTAGCATGCTTATTGCAAATCCTATTACAAATATTAAGTATCTTATAAGCATGATGAATTTATTAAACTTCATATTAACCAGTAATAATTTCAGCAGGTGTATAAACATCTTAATTTCTGGTTAACAGACTGTATTTTAAACAAACTGCTTTATTACTGGAATAAATTTATGATATTTATAAAATGCGTAACAACTGGTAACAATTCCACTTTTTAACCGACAAGAAATATTGAATGTGGTCTAAGCAATTTCTTTAGTAACAATCAGACAATATTAATCATCTGAGTGGGTTACTGGGGAATAAAGAATAGTACTACCATGTCCTATCAAGCATGAAGTAAAAGGAAACTCAGCAGGATTGTGGCTGGGCTAGCAACTGAACCACATAAAACAAACTTCTACAGAAACAATCATTGAAAGGGTACAGGTTTCCTGCAAAAAGACCACAAGCAATGGTGGTATCATACTGCTTAAGGAGTGAAAAAAGGAAGAAGGGACAATAATATCAGACTGACTGCAGAATTTGTATAATTCTAAGAGAACAGCTCGCTTCACAGTAATATTTTTTTTTTAAACTATAAAGACAATCACAAGTCACTGATAATATATACAGGCTGTTTTGTGACATCTAATGGAATATCATACTGTCATCAATGGTTAAAAAAAACAAACACAGTTTACCTTGTTTTTATCCTGGTCATCAATTTCCCCTGGTGTCAGCTGCCGTAACAACAGAGCCATGCACTTAGGTAATTTATGCCTTGTGCAAAGATGTACAGCAGTCTGACCTTCATTATCTTTCTCTCTGCAGTCAGCTCCCCTAGACAACAGCAACTTCATTAGACGAAGGTTTCCCTGCATGAAAAAAAAAACTGAGGGTTACTCTGGCTCAGTTCTTTTCTTTTCTGATGGCAGACAACCTAAGAGTAAGACATCCATTTCATTTTTTAAAAAATGTGTTTCAAGCACATATATTTTCACTGTTCTATTCAATTTTATCTAGTCAAATAATGATGCTTCTACTTGTTTTCATCTAGAATGGATCTACATATACCAGTGTTGCAACAACTCTAAAGCTCTCTTATCTAGCCTAGATTCAATATCACGTGATTGCCCTCTTTAATCTCAAAATATTTTCTAGTCAAAACCTATAGTTTTTCAGAATATCTCTGTTGGATGTGCACTGTGTCGATGACATAATGACTAGTCTCCAAATGCCCATACCAGGAATGTGTCTGATGTTAGGAAACTGCATTTTTTAAAAAATATACTGCTTTGTGCAGTATTTTCAGTAAGGATGTGACATTTGTCAAAAAACTTATATTTTGATATAATGAGACAAGCTTTAAGTACCAGGCTTTATCAAGTTTTTCTAATAATGGTTCATAAAAACCTAAGAGTATCATGATTTCTGAAAAAGTAAAAATCAAACTATGATATGTTGATTAAATCATATTGCTTATTATTTTAATTCACATAATTTAGAATTCATACCATTTATCATATTGCTTCTTGTTTAATAATTTGCTTTTTTGCACCATTTATTATTGCCACTTTACAGTTCTTGCAAATGTTGGTAAAAACTTCTTTGTAATTCTTGAACCCACATGATCACTCTGCAACAATTTGATGGAAATGAAATCAAATTGGTTGTAAAGGTCCATGGGATAATTGATGAGTCCACTGATGTTGGTAGTTGTAGTCAGCTAATGGTGTTTGTCTGTTATGTAAAAGAGAAAGAAATTATAGAAGACTTCTTGTTTTGTGAACCATTAGACTTAACTACAAAAGCAGTTGATGTATTTAACCATGTCAAATATTTTTTTCTGAAACATGAGATACCAATAAGTGTAACTGGATCAATTTGTACTGATGATGCTCAAGCTATGCTAGGCAAAAATTCTGGGTTTGTTGCCCATGTCAACAAAGAAGTATCTCAAGTAACAACTACACATTGTATGTTACACCAATATGCCCTCAAAAACATTGCCAGTGAAATTAAAGAATACTTTGTCTACTTCAGTGACTGTAGTAAATTTCATCAAAGGACGTGCTCTCAATCATCGCATCTTTCAACCTTTTTGTGAAGAAATTGGTGCTGCTCACACAGCACTCTTTTCCCACACAGAGGTAAAGTGCCTATCTCAGGGACGAATGCAGAGTTTTTGAAATGCATGAAGAGATAATTCAGTTTCTTACTAACCAGTGCTTGAATTCTAGATCATATTACATCATTTAATTAGGGGATTTTGTTGAATTTTCTTGTGTGCTTCTGAACCTAACACAATTGTTGCAATTTCCAATGCGAAAGATTTGGCTAAATCCTCCGCTTTTGTATGAGACTTCTATTTCTTGGCACATAGATATGTAGATATGTGGCCGTGAGTGCTGTTGGCGTGTGATGATGGTGTGTATAGTGGGTTTGTATCACTGCCGTAAACAGTAGGCAGTTGAATGATGATGTTAAGTTGCTTCTGATGACCACTTTGACGATTACAACAGCTTATGACAGACAGATGGTTGATGGTTTAAATATCTGGTAAACATACTTCACGCCGACAACGGTGAATGTAATACGATGTTTATTTACATAAGAAATTCAGCAACAGTTGAAATGAGATGTTCTGCTGTGGTGGATTTTAATGTTAAATAGCTAGAATGTGAATTTATGCACATGTGAGGTCAAGCTGTGAAGGCCCCTGAGTCTAATAAATAATAGGTTTGTATAATCAGGGCACCTTGCTGCTACCACCTACGACCTCAACCTGCGACGTATTTTCTCCTAAGTAAAATGATGGTGTATGTATGTTATCTGGCTAGTGTCTAGGGTAATGTAAAATGTGATGTAATAATGTGACAACAAATACACCTAATACTATAGGAAAAGTAATTGACAACACCCAGAGTTAAGTTTAAATGTGAATTAATTTTTTACAATTTATTGTTCCAGTATCACAATTTTGTGTATACTGGAATTGAAATTCAAAATGATCAATCAAAATATTTACATCAAAATGATTCAATTTATAACTGTATATATTATTATTCACAAATTTAACTATATGTGTCAATATGAGACAATGTCACTGTACTATTGCTCCTATGAATGGGTACTGTTAGGAAGAACGTCTAAGTTCATCACAATCTGAATATTTATTAAACACTTGGAAAATGAGAGTAATTTTTGGTTTGATCTATCAAATGCCTGCAGACACTGGCTTAACTTTGTGGCTTCTGATGTGCAGGATGAAGTATAGTCACACCACCAGCTTCCACTAACAAGTCAGGCTTCTGATCTTGAAATACAAGGAGGCACACAGTTGACACTGCCTCACTTCTTTAGTTGCAGAAATATACAGATCTCAGTTGACCTGGGCTCACTTCTAGTCGTGGATGAAACCCTGGAACAATATAAATGCGGCCTACTGTTACGGTGTTATTTTTAAATGATGGCGTCTGCTGGGGTTTACCCATGCGCAACGTTTAGGGGTCATTAATATTTATAGAATATGTCGATATTTTACGGTATAGTGAACGCGAAATATATGCGGAGATTATGACGCATTCGCGTTGGGAAGGTCACGCCGGGTGACTTGGTTACAGGGCCTTTGTTACGCTATCCGTCAAGCAAGAAGGTCGTGTCTTGTATTTCTTCCAAGGAAATAAGGCTGAGTATATAGCCTATATTTTATAGATGAATCGATGTAGACTTCAGGGTCAGTTCGGAAATTAATCTAAGCATGAGATTAATTAAATTAAACTAATAATGGAAGAAGAATCGTATTATGATTCAATTTGTAGATGTCAAGAACTCATGTGCTCATTTCTGGCTGTTGACTATAACAGCGCACGTATATAGCCACGATGTTCTTCTGACACATTGTTTTGACACGGACAGATACATACTGATATTATTTGGAATTCAATTGTTACGCTGAACTGTACATGAAACCTTTGTGAATGTCGATTATCGTTTTGTATGAATCTTAATACATGTGGACTCTAAGCAGAAGGCTTGATCCTTTATTTACGTTTCGGGTTCGGTTCTACAACTGTTGGTGTTTACCTTTGTCAGCACGATAACTCTCCCACAAGGGAAATCAAATACTATAGACTATGCAAATCAGAATGTCGAAGGGATGTTCTGATGCCCAGAGCTAACCAGTCTAACCAACATTGCTATGTCTACAGAGTGACTTTATTATTCAATAATAATTCCATAACGAAGGAAACGCAACACCAACCACACCACCACCACCGACCCGTCACAACTGGTGGCCATTAGTGGTTTTGGAATTTTTTCAGAAGAACGAACCACAAAAAAATGAGACATTTGTCCTTTCGAGCCGAAACGAACATTATTTGCATAAACACCGGTGACGTCATGCCCTTGACGACAGATGAACGGTTGGAAAAGCCAGCAGCTGACAATGTCCGTCAAACAAACTTATTTGCAGCTTTCAAACATGAAATGAAACCTATTGCTGACTTTCTCAATGATACAAACAAGCTCTAGAGTCCATCGGCGAAGCATATAATGTACGATATTACCGCCAAAACAAGATAAGTCACTGATTTTAAAGGTTAAAATATTTCGTCCTGTTTGTCCAAATAATGCCATGTTCTTTTTTCTATGTATCCATGTTAAATATTGTTTCTGTCCGTTTTTCATGTAGCGGGTATGGTTGGGCGGCAGTTCATAATGAATAAAATGGCTCTCAGGATGCCGATATTCATTCTGAATGTTCCTAAGGCTGTGAATTAATAGCACCTCGCGAAGAAAGCGTCGAATTATCGTTATCGGTGATCGGTTCGTTCGGACTTGCATTAATTCACTTTGCATGTTAGGTGTATAGTCATGTTATAACTGTTGTTTTCTGATGTATTTGGTTCTTATTTTTATTCATTTACAGTCCTATGTTCGTAATCTATCTTGTTATTCTGATCTAGCTATCTTTAATTTCATTTCAATGTATTGTATTAACGTCAAATGAGTCCTGTGACGTCATCATTCTTAGTGCCAAATATGTTCGTTTCCTTCAGTTAACCTTCACCCTTCTACATTTCCTGTTACTAAACTTGGTTTTATAATATCATTTATTTTTGTGAAAATGTCACTTTTGTATTGTGCTACTGTTCTGTACTCCTTGGTTTACCCATTGTATTGTTTGTATTCATTTCATCCTTCTATAATTTAATATTAATGCCATAATTTCTTCATTAATATTAGTGTAGATGAATATGATTAAATTGTTATCAACTTTGATGAGGAATTAGGGACTTTGCACATATTTGCAGTAGTGGTCCTATAAATGGGCAATGCACTTTATGCCTCATGATTAAGGCATAATATCTAATGATTAATTATTAAAACTTTATAACATATTAATACATATTTAATATAAATTAGTACACTTTCTCAGTACTATATTGTGAACTTAGTGACAATTAAGACTAATTATTTGAGGATAATACATATAATTATTAAATATTAATATTAAGCGCTTGATATAATTTCAGCAGCTTATATAACTAACTATCATAACTATTTATGATAGATATCAGTGAGTATATATATAATATTTTTACAAATATATTATAGATTGTGGAACTTATACATAACAATACAGGAATATTGCAATTTCTTGTATTAATTATTCATTCGTTGAGTAATTATAATTATCTACATACATTCTATTGTTGATTACAATACATAAGTAATTAAATACTTAAATAATTAAACTCCAAGAATGCTTACCTTGGACCATTTCATTAAAATTGGAAAAGATTGTAATAAAAAGGGAGAGGCACTCCTTGAATTTGCTGAACAACAACTAGCAAGATATAAGGCAGAAGAGGAGGAAAGGAAAGCTATCGCTAAGGCAGAGATGGAAGAACGTGAAAGAAAAGAGGCTGAAAAGAAAGCTATTGATAAAGCAGAGATGGAAGAACTTGAAAGAAAACAGGCGGAAAAGAAAGCAGAATTAAGACAAGAAGAAGAAAGAAAGGTGGCAAGAGATGAAATCCTACGGATTGAAGAAGAGAATAAATTGAAATGACAAGAAATCATACTACAGCAAGAAATGGAATTACAACGGCTTAAATTGGAAACAGCAAAACTTAATTCGCAGAGTGCTGCAGCAAGCCAAAATGATAATGCTCAATCTGGATCTTCATCCACCCGACTTAAGGGCAATTATTACTTTAAATTACCACCATTCAAATTACATGTGGACGACCTTTCATCGTGGCTGGCGCGCTTTGAGGATATATGTAAGGTCAATAACCTTGACAAGACTGCATGGGCACTTAAACTTAAGGAATTTCTGGATGGCGAACCTGCAAGTGCAGCACAAAACATTGATCCTACATTAGCAACAGATTATGAGGCCATTAAGACGTTGTTATTATGTCGTTTCCACTTGAACGAAGAGGCATGTAGATTACGTTTCAAAAGTTTATTGCCAGATAACAATAAAGATTTCACAGGTTTTATTGCTAACATATGCAATACTTTTAACAGATGGGTTGAACTGGCAGGTGTCAACAAATCTTACGACAAATTAGTTGATTTATTATTAAGGGATAAAGTATTATCTTCTGTCAGCCCACCATTCTTTGCTTATCTACAAGAAAGAAAACCAGAATCTATTGATGAGTTAGAAAAAATTTCTTTAAATTACTGCACAGCTCATCCGAATGCTAATATTTCTGGCTCGTTGATAAGAGAACCACTTCCTGTAGCCTCCAATATGGCATATCATAATCATAACAAACCTAGAACACACAGTGTGGACAGAGGTAGGTTCAAAGGAAACTATGACATTAATTTTCATAAGGGACAGAATAACTTTAACAATAACTTTAATAGAAGAAGACAACAAACCAGAAATTATTCACCTCAGTCAAGATACAACAGTAATCCACGTAACTCAAGTTATAATCGGCCATATCAATATAATAATGGTAACAATTGGAAGAATAGCGATAATTATAACTCGAGACATCGAGATAACAATTATAATAGACGTCAACGAGATAATTCAAATAATTATTCTCGTAATCGTTCTCATTCTCGTGGATCTTCACATTATAACCATAATACCGGGGCAGCAGTTACAAATGATATCACCCCTAAGGTTCAGGTTCCACCTAACGATAATACAATGAATTCTTCTGCTGCATGCTTTGCTATAAATTATAACGTGGCAAATAGTTGCCCACAATGCAATCTTATTTTTCAGAAGGCAAAGGAGACAGTGCTAAACTGCAGACACATTACACCAGAAGTAAGTCTTGCAGCCAATGATGGAACAGGCTCTCTGATTTTTAACAGAGGGATAGTAAATGGTTCTGTAGTTTCTGTATTGAGAGACTCGGGGTCCACAACCATTGGAGTGCGACAGTCGCTAGTACATCCTAGCTGTGCAACGGGGGAATATGTCTGTTGCATGACTTTTGGGGGAACTATTGAGTTTTACCCCACAGCTCTTGTCCATGTTAATACACCTTTCTTTTCAGGACAAGTTAAAGTATGCATGCTTCAGAATCCAATTGCAGATCTGATGTTGGGACGCATCCATGGTAGTAAGGATTGTTCCCCACAGGAAATTGAGGAATGGGAATTAAATAATGTGCAATCTTATTGCAATGCTAACGCTAACGCTGTCATTGCAACAGCTACATTACGGGCCAACAAAATAAATACATGTGGCACAGTTTTCTCCAATTTCAGTCTCAGTACCATTCTGGAAATCGATAAGGAGAAGGATAAGACTCTCCCACAGGATAAAAAGTATACTAAACTACCAGTCCATCCTAGGAAGATTAGAAAATCATTTCGAGGCAGATATACCTTTTCTCAAGAGAATGCCGCCAAGTCGGAAGATAGATGTTGGCGACAGGATCATATTAACAGTGATCTGAATAAAATGGTTGAAAATGGGAAAAGAAGGGATGTCCCAAACAAAGGTAATGATGGTGAAGTTCTTATGAACTTAACTAATAAAATTAGGACAAATAAATATGTCAATCATTATGAGACATCATCTCATAAGACTACCATATCCAAAAGGTTAAATAGAAGAACTATTTATCACGTTAGTGACACTGATCCCACTTACATTGGGAAGGGTGCATATTCTCGCACCGTGTTAGTGCGCAATCTGCCACAAGGTACCAGATGGCAGGCACTTAGCAATTTCTTTAATGACATGGCAGACGTTATGTTTGTACGGTTGTTGTCACCTACCAATGACAGGTATGGTGAAGCTATAGTTACATTTCGTAACAATAGAGATGCTCGAATGGTCATCGAGCATGATAATGGTGCTTACTTTAACCATCATTGTCTACGGTTACAATTAGTACCTAATGCTGCGTCACGCAGATAACATGCTATGGTAATACAATTGTCTCATATCATTGATGACTCATCATAGTCATTCATCATTTCTTTTCCTTACTGGTCCTTATAAGGTTACTGATAAAATTTCAGACGTTGATTACGTCTTAGATATCAAGGGACACAGAAAGATATTCCATATTAATATGCTCAAGCAATTTCATACACGTCCTATACACTTACAGTCAATTTTTCATGAATTAGATGACAATACTGTATCTACTTGTCATTATTCTAATTTATCTGTTATACAAGAGGAAGAATCTTCTTTTCCTGAAGTGCAAATGCCTTTACCTGTACTTACTGTCCAATCTACTGAATCTTGGCGTGATGTGACCATTTCTTCTACGGTTACACCGCAACAGCATCAACGCGTTGCTAATCTTCTACAATCTTTCCCAGATGTGTTAACTGATGTACCGGGTTGCACATCTGTAATTAGTCACGATATAATTCTGAATGATGATACACCAATTCGTGTTCATCCTTATTCTGTACCTCTACATTTTCTGAGTAAGACATCTCAGGAACTCGAACAGATGATATCATTAGGTATTATTGAGACTAGTACATCTCCATTTTCTTCTCCTTTAGTCATTGTCCGGAAAAAGGACAACAACATACGTTTATGTGTTGACTATAGGAAACTTAATGCGCAGACAGTACCGGATAGCGAACCACATCCTATCCTTGACGATTTACTTCCTCGTCTATCCAATGCTACACTTTTCACTAAAATTGACTTAACTAAAGGTTATTGGCAGATTCCACTAACCGAAAGAGCCAAATACTACACAGCATTCTCAACTCCACGAGGTCTTTACCAGTGGAACGTGATGCCTTTTGGGCTAATGAATGCTCCAGCTACCTTTATTCGCATGATGCGAAAAATTTTAGCAGGTAGATCAGACATAATTACCTATATTGACGACATATGTTTGTTTAGTTCATCATTTGAGGAACATTTTTTGGGTCTTAAATCAGTTTTGGAAATATTGCGGGATAACCATTTAACCGCTAAACCAACTAAAATTCAAATAGCGTGTAATGAGATAACATTCCTGGGGCACATTATTGGATCGGGACGTATCCAAACAATTCCCAGTACAGTTTCTAAAATATTAAATTTATCTGTTCCTCAAACGAAGAAACAGGTTAGGAGTCTGTTAGGTTTAATCCAATACTATAGCAGATTTGTACCTCACCTATCATCCATCACGGCTGTCCTGTCTTCGTTACTAAAGAAGAACATGCCTTTAAGGATAAATTGGACCGACGAATGTGACAAAACTTTTCGCGCTATCTTAAAAATATTTTCATGCCCACCTGTTTTAAGATTACCAGATGCTTCTAAAAAGTTTGTTCTACGTACAGATGCGAGTAATTACGGACTCGGGGCATGTCTACTGCAATATCATGATGATGTCCTTCACCCCGTAATGTATATCTCACGCAAACTGAAACCTCCGGAGATGAAATATTCCACTGTGGATCGAGAATTGCTCTCCGTAATCTGGGCAATTACCAAGTTGGAAAAGTTTTTATTGGGATCTCCATTTCTGATCCAGACTGATCAGAAATCAGTAGCAGCATTACGTCGCTCAAACCATAAAAGTGCTAAACTTGCACGATTTGCTATTACGTTGCAACCCTACGAATTTGAGATACAGTCGATACCTGGAACTGAAAACGTCATAGCCGATACGTTGTCCAGACATCCTACGGATTCTGAATGAATACTACAATTTCAAAAAAATTTTCTGACTAGTCAAGCATTACATTTGCAATGAACGGTATTGATATCAAGTCAGAATATACAACTATTCAGTTGGACTTCCTACCTAAATAAGGACATTTCGAAATAAACTATGGTGATCAAAATATCAAGTTTTACAGATCGTTTGAAAATTTGAACTTCAATTCCACTTTGAGTATCACTCATTTCGATTGAAAACTGTTAAAAAGGAACAATCTCTGATGAAGAAGGGACAGATACGTTGATGACTTAGTCAATTAACTTTCAAAGTTTAATAAAGGAACTAACGATGAATGGATCATCAAATCATAATTTGATAATATGAACCTTGTGTCTTAATGAACTTTCATACAAGTCAATAGGAGGTAACAACGATTGGATCTTCATGTCCAAAATTATTAAATTTTCTAGTTATTAAATTAGTATATAATAGATAATAAAGCCAAAGTGTGATGAAATAAAAAAATAAAATATACTAAGAAAAGATGAAACAAAAGAATATCACACCAATTAAACCTTTTAATTAGTGTAATTATTAAGGTAATAATCTAAGCATATATAGCCACGATGTTCTTCTGACACATTGTTTTGACACGGACGGATACATACTGATATTATTTGGAATTCAATTGTTACGCTGAACTGTACATGAAACCTTTGTGAATGTCGATTATCGTTTTGTATGAATCTTAATACATGTGGACTCTAAGCAGAAGGCTTGATCCTTTATTTACGTTTCGGGTTCGGTTCTACAACTGTTGGTGTTTACCTTTGTCAGCACGATAACTCTCCCACAAGGGAAATCAAATACTATAGACTATGCAAATCAGAACGTCGAAGAGATGTTCTGATGCCCAGAGCTAACCAGTCTAACCAACATTGCTATGTCTACAGAGTGACTTTATTATTCAATAATAATTCCATAACGAAGGAAACGCAATACCAACCACACCACCACCACCGACCCGTCACACCTACATCACCCTCTGATATACTCTCTCTTTCCCTAACTAAACATTTTTAATTATATTCAGATTCAGCATGGTAACTACACAATTAGTTAACGTTCTTAATTGGTTTGTTACCCCATTCATGGTCAAATAAACTTCAAACTCCAGTTTAACACTTTCCTTGACAAAGGAAACATTTTAACTTAATAATATCAAGTCATGTACAAAGACGGTGACTTGCTGAAGAAGACGGCCAGTGGTTTTCCTTGTCTTATGTCACAATACTGTACAACCCTTTCCCCATTACTAATTAATTTTATTTTCTCCCAAAGTGTCAGAAAACCTGTCGGGCTTTTCTACAACCGGTTACTATATTTCTTAACAACTCTGTGAAACAACACAAAGTTTTATGTTGGCTTCACTCTAGATAATCTTTCCCCCACATAATTTTCATACATATTCAATAATACATACATATTAATAATCATAATAATGATACAAAGGTTTTATTTCTTACCGCATCAAATGAAAATTTCCTACTAATAAGGTTAATTGCGATATATATGGTCAAATCCAGATCGCTTGCTGGTGCAGATCAGCAAATCCAAGAACGTACTATGATCTTGCTTTTAACACAACTTTATTGTAGAAACAATTTTCTAAAGTGGCGACGAACGCCTTTCCCAAATGATTTTTATCACCCTCATAGTATATTTGCCTCCAGCCAATCAGGACCTGTTTGGCATTCTAGCATCTTATTTTCAAACTGAACTCAAATTTTCAAATCTTGGACTACCTTACCCTTCCCCCACTATCTGTCAAGCTGAGAAAGAAGTAGTGTGTTCGTCCATCTGTCTTCTGTCAATATCTCCTTTATTTACTACTAAATTATAATTCTGACAAGTAATTTGTGCTCCTGTTTGCTGTCTGTCACACAGTGGTTACATGTTTATAAGTTTATTCATTATATTTACTATTATTGTTTTCCTACTATCTAACCTTGTATGCTTTGCTTTTGGTTCAAATTCAAATTTCTGTAAACAACGAACTAGTGACACGGCCACCTCTCTCTTACTATATATCTTTTTAAAAAAAATTTCCACGTTACATCGTAATTTTTTTTCTTTTTCTTAACTGCCGTTCTCATTCAGACGAAGCAGCGCCTTTTGTAGTATGTCACAAAAATTCTACAACGCGTTTTCTTTACGTTACCTTATAGTTAATTTTTTAGCCTGAAATACACTGTGTGTGTGTATATATATTCTGGCGTGTCCAACATTGTGGATATAGTATTAGAACCGCGTGTTGAGCGAAGAGGGGTTAGGCAAGGCAGCGTTAATCTTTGCGTTAATACTTGCCGCAGTTTCGTGCTGCAGATCGGGAAATTGTCAGGATTGCTACAATTAGTGGCGTTAAAGTTAAAATATTAGGTTAATTCAGACGGCAGGTTGGTGTCACAGTTCTGGCAGATCGTTAATTTGTTAGTCTCAAGGACGAAACTAGAAAAGCGTGCAATATTTAACTGTAGGATCATTGTCTACGCGTTACTACGATATAAAATACAGCGCTCTACTGGCGTTGGGGAAGCAGATAAGCAAACAACCACGGGCGGGTTTATTTATTATCATAGGAGTAAAATCTTACTGAATTTAGCGATTGTTTTCACAGATTTCGCTACATCTGCCCAACCTTCCCCTTGAGGCTGGTAACTTTTATACAGCAAAATTTATTTCATGATGCAAATTCTAAAACATCATCCTTACTCATAGGCACTGTCACTGCTTCTGTATTTGTCTTCTGACTCTGGTAGTCAAGATGGTTATGGCTTGAGAACCACTGTTGTCATTTTAAAACTTCTGTCATAGCAATTATCTCAGTACTCGTTCTTACTTCTGCTATTGCTTGCTCTGTTGCACTTCTATCTTCTTAACATTTGAGTCTTAGTGTGATTACTTGGTGTATCTTTAGAAAAGACTGGCCTAACCACCTGGGGTAATAATTTCTACCAAATGTCTATTGTTTCACACTTCTCAATGGCTAACTGCTGCCTATTGTTCTTCTCATTATTCTAACCATTTATCTAACTGTTGAGATTCGACATACCTGGTCGTCTGGAGAAGGTGTACATTTTCTTCAACATGGGAACACTGTCTCTCTTGTCCACCCTTCTAAGTATCCTTAACACTTGGGAGAGAACCCATATTTATCAACTTACGCTTAACATATCTGGATCTGAACTGATTAAACCTAGCACCCCAATTTACCATTACAATTATTTACGAAGTTTCTAGATCAGACTTTGTCACGAACCTTTCACTTGCTTCTACAAAATCCCGTGCAAAACTTACTTCTTGTTCGGATTACCCGAAAAACCAAATTCACTTTATCCCTCAAGGGACGTAATTATAAATTATCGACCTTTGCTTCCCAATCAACAAGTCCTAGTTTTATCATCCTCTAACGCAAACTCCAAGCCCGCCAAATCAGGTTATGCAAATTTATGAAACCGGAATTTCTAAAACGACTCCCTATTAACTAAAAACACAACTTTTTCTCAAGGGGCGCGATTAAGGAGTTATCGCCATTTACTTACAGATCAAAAAGTGAGAATAAAGATGTTTTTAAAAAAAAAAAGGCCGATTAGGACAAAGCTGCGATATCTGCGCCTTTCGGCCCGACACATCCATTTTCGGCACGGCATTTTTTGGACCGGGTTTGCCTTCCCTCTTCGATCCCTACTCTCTCAGCCAGACTGCAGTGATGCAGCCTGTTTCCAGGACCACCACTAGGAGGTGGAGTAGGGTCTTGGTCAGCTCTGGTTCGCTGACCCTGACGCAAGCAGTCAAGCTATGGGTCGCTTACTGCATTCCTCACTTTTGATGCGTCTTGGATCCCTACAATGTACAACTTCAGAGTGCAAGAAAGAGTGAGTAAATAAGTGTGTGCGAGGGAGTGAAAGGTTTTCTATGCAGCTGCTCATTGTATTTTCATTGAAATTTATTTATTGAAATATGTAAAATGTTTTGTAAATTAAAACAGAATCCGAATAGAGATTGGAAAAAAAAAAAAGAAAAAAAAAACGTATTAATAGATTTGAAAGCATTAAAAAAAAATAAAAAAATAGTAAAACACAAAACTTTTTGACGGTGTAACTGCCTTACATAAATGTTTATATAAATAAGAATGTATGTCACGAAATAAAATAATACCATAGTGCAAAAAAAAACAACAGATCAACAAGTCATAGTCTTATCTCCCCTTCAGTTAAACCCAATAGTCTGTCACTTTCTGTATGCAAATTTCTACACCAGATTTTCAACACTCGACCTTCCTATCACATTTTCTGCCCCACCTGTTAAAAAAATTATCTTTGAGAGAAATTTTCCCATAACAAACCTGATCTTAAATTCCACCAAGTCTATCCTTAATCTATCCTCAGTCTTTTTGCTACTTTGTCTGTCTAAAAAAAAAAGGTCTCTTCTTCTATCTACCTAGTCTCCCAGTCTTACTCAGTTGGATTACAATATGACATTTGTCAAAAGATAAATTTCCATTTCTAACAACAATTATAAACTTCATAAATATAAACCACACTGTTTACCATTACCTCAAGTCGTGCACAATGCAAACCAAACTATTTTTGCTGGTCATCATACTACATAAACCATATTTCAATTTTACAATGACATTCATATACATTTCCATTACTCAAAAATGTCTACACCTTTTTCACATGACATCTAATTACAATAAGAACGATTACTTTCACTATTCAAATATAATTTCTTACAATCTGTATCTTCTCTTTCTAAAGCAACCTTTTTCCTAACCTGAAATTCTTTATTTTCCTCCGGACCTTGCTTACAAACACCCCTATGTAGTGTCATCCTCACATACTCCCCATTCACTCTCCTTTCTCCCTGTAACTGCCTGTTACTTTGTTATTTACAACATTTACAGTCGTGACGCATTCAACTATCATGGTCACTGTTTATATAGGCTGGCCCCTGCTAATCCCTCTATCTTACTGACCCTAAGCCGCAGTCCCTACTCGAAATACTTTATAAATTCTGGAATTCTATCTACCACCTATTCAATCTTGTCCCTATCTTCTTCGTTGCGTACCTTTCCTCACTGGACTGTCACTTTCTCCATCCTCCATTCCAACTTGTGTATGCCTATGCTCCTTCCTAGTCTCAGATCCCCTTTTAATCTATCCTCTGTCTTCCTCTCCTTTCGTTCCTATTGTCTCCACTTCATATACTTGGTTTATCTCTCCTTATTATGTACTCCATGTAAGTTCCCTTCTCTGGAACCTTTCTTCTACACTCTTTATCTTCAAATACCTCCACATCATTTCTCTTATTGTCCCTTATTTCTCATATAACTCTTTATTGTCACTTATTCCTCATATAACTCTTTATTGTCATTTATTTCTCATATAACTCTTTGTCATTTATTTCTCATATCTCTGCCATTTAACTCTGTTCTCTCCAGAACTCTCAATCTCCTCTCATTTTGAGTTCAATTATCTCTTTGCCACCTTCCCATGGCCTCATTATAATATTCGTTCCCTCTTGGAACTTTCCTTATATCTCTGCCATCCCGTCTATGGCTTCTCATTTTCCCTATACTTTTATGTCACTGCCATCTTCTCTATGGCTTCTCATACTTCCCTTATGACTCATATCTCTTATGTCTCTCTATGCCATTTTCCTTATGGCTTCTCAATTCACTTTCTTCCTCTCCTCTCCACTGCAGTGGTCTATTGTTCAGACCTACTCAGCTCATTATTACTCTCAGTATAGAACGATTGCATCTAGTTTTCACATAACTAGACTACCGCTGCAATATTCTACTTCTAGACTTCCTCTCTTCCTCACTATCCAATACTCTTGTTCCCTCCCTGGAACTATCTATATAATTTTTCTTCACTACCAACTCTGTGGTCTCTCAAATTTCTCGATTATCTTCGTCGTCTTCCTTACGACTTCCCCACATCTCAACTCTCATTTAACTCAAATATTTCGCAATTATCTCTGCCGTCTTCTTACAGCTTCTCAATCTCTATATCTCACTTCTTATTTATCTCCATGTCTTATGTTTGCCATCCCCTATGACTTCTCCGCATCTCTTAACATCTCGATTCTCATTTTATCTCAATTCTCCCTTATTTTACTGCTCATGTCTTCTTTGCCGTCTGCACTACAGCTTCTCAATAATTTCCATTTATCTCAAATCTCCTCTATTTGCCATCTCCTATGGCTTCTCTTCAGTTTCTCAATTATTCCTGCTGTCTTCCTACAGCTTCTCAATGTCTCAATTCTCATTTAACTCAAAACTCTTATGCTTGCCATCTCTTATGGCTTTTCTTCCTCAATATTCTTCTCCTCAAATCTTCTGTGTCTTCTCACATAAAATATCTTCGCCATCCTTTCTCCCATAGCCTCTAGTCTACAAATTCCTCTTAATTCTCCTTTACTCCTCATCTACTGCAGTACCTTATCGTTCAGGTGTACTCAGTTCTCTTCACGTGTGCTCGGTATAGAATGATTATACATAAGTCTCCACAAGACTTAGCTACCACCACCATCTTGTACTGTATACCATATACTATGCCTCTCCTCATTATAGCCTCTTCCTCTTCTCACTCACTTCACCAACAATTTAATCATCTCCAATGCTAACTGTTGCTTATCAACTCCTTGTGTCTCCCTTATTGTGTGACCGCTTGGCCTTTCACGCTAGCTTCATCCCTCCTACTTCCACGCTAAGCATTTATATGTGCTAGAAGATGCTACATGTAAGAATGACAGACCTTAAAAGCAAATAAGATATTTTTACACAAAACGCAGTATTCATTCACAGTTCAGTTGGCAGTTACTGCTCTGACAGGGAAACGTAGGTCAGTCCCAGATAATAATGAATGGGTTTTATAAGCGCAAAAGTGGGAAATGAATGTTTGTGTGATCTGGTTTTTTTTAATCCTATTGTTAAGTGGGAAAAGATCACACATGTGAAACAAAAGTCGAAATAACAGAATGTCGTGTGCAAAAAGGTCGAAAAGCTGAGGAGAGGAGTGCAAATGTTAATTATTGTACCGTGTGAAAAAAGGACGGGTCGTGTGAAAAAAGGCGGGAAAAAAGAAGAAATAGTATAAATAGAAGAGTTGTGGGCGATAGGCAGCGATTTCAGGATTTATGATTCCAAGGACTCCATGATTTTAGACTAGAGGATTTTTACAGATAGCGTTAGGTGAACTTCGTCTTTGAGGATACCAAGACAAGTTTTTGAGTAGACAAATCAGTAAATTATTCTATTTGGATTTACATATATATTATTCAGTTGGATTACATATTTTTTCATCTTGGATAACCAATCATCATTTGTGAAATTTACAGTGTTTGTCTAATTACATCAATAAACTCTAATTGAATTTTTCTACATTGCTGTTTGTGGAACTTTACAATAATTTCTTGTGGATATACGTTGTTGTGCTGAAACTGTTTTGCTTATCACCAAACTCAAAGGGAAGAACATTCCTGGGTTGAAAAACTGAGTAAAGGTCAAGTATTACCATCTCTGGTGGAAGGCCAGTTAGCACTTGAACCACAACGACATATGAAGGATTAACTCTGACTAAATAAAATCAATATAACTACTAGTGCTGCATTACACTGACACGGGCACATATCTTCAAATTGATGCCGTAACCAGCTCGGTTACAATTGTACTTCACCGCCCGCCTGTCTGGGCTCCTCTACTTTACTTCATCTGTGGTATGTGAGAGGTTATTGATGTTACTACACTAAGGGTAAACAAAGTGAGGTCCAGCTGTGTAAGTTCCCTGAGTCTAATTGATGATGATGATGTCAGGGTCCCTATCCGCTACCTCTCTAAGATCTCACTCTGTGTAAAATAATCTCTGTGATGTTGTGTGGCAAGTGTCTAGGGTAATGTATCTATTGTGATGTATGAACAATGTCAAACATAACTTTAACTCAATAAAAGTGAAGTAAGTAAGACTGTTGGTAAAGTTATATTAATATATTACAATTTTTTATTTTCCTGTACCT
Source organism: Oreohelix idahoensis (assembly GCA_024509875.1). Classification (NCBI taxonomy): domain Eukaryota; kingdom Metazoa; phylum Mollusca; class Gastropoda; order Stylommatophora; family Oreohelicidae; genus Oreohelix; species Oreohelix idahoensis. The sequence continues at coordinate 559,954 of JAMPIV010004685.1, read as the reverse complement.
CAATTCTTTTGGGACAGGAATGTTTTCAAATCAAGAACATTTTTATTTACAACATATAAATAAATAAAGAGGACCCTTTGTCCATAACTGGTATATTAAAGTGTCACTGTATGTGTATCCCACAGTCTAATTTAATACTTTCTATAACAAATAGTCAATTATGTGAGGGTCTGTTGGTATCATCACGCCCACAGGAATTTCTGTTCTGGTTGTGGAAATTGTTAAAATGAGATATCATATGCCCATTTAAAGGGACTTGACCTGACAGCCTGTCTGAGGTGCATGACTGTAGACTATGCAAGGTCAACACAAGAGTTGTCGTCTGACTACAGATGCAGCATGCAGCTTTACTGAGGCTTCAATGTACACAAGGTCTGCCTGCACCAGGTTTCCTGCCTCCACTAAGTAATAGGCAATATAACCCTGAAAAAGAAGGATATTCCCTCCCTTTTATATGCTGGCTATAACAATTCCACAACTAATCAATACTAAGATTACCTGGGGTCAGTCACGTGTGCGAACCATTTGCACCAGACCCTATTTTCTTTGACTTCACTCCGTCCTGTGTTTACATTCTTCTTCCCATATGGCTGCAACGCCCCTGTCACCTTAAGCATTGATTGTCCTCCCTAAAATCAGCTGGGGTATACAATTTTCTTCTTGTGACTGTTAAATCTTTTGTTCAAACATCTTAGGCATGTTTTCATGTGTCATTAGAACACTGTGGCACTGCAGAAGATTGCTAGTGGCCTCTGGACTTACAGTCGTAAGATTTTATGGCAATATTCAATCACAAATTAGTTTCACTTCCCTCTAAGTCTGCTTAGGCATTTCCTACTAGGTTGTCGTAACCTCTTCCAACTGGCAATGTCGCACAACAAAATATGGCGCACAATCTGTGGCCAGTTACATGCCAATGAAATACTAATACTTATTTATCTTACCGCAAGTAAAGAATAATCACACAATCACAGGATTGACTAGCAGTAAATGGCTCAATTTCAGACTGCTGTGTCGTCCAGACGGCAAAGGCATTTGTCACCAACGCTTTGCACCTGCTCTCAACCTGTCCGTGCTTAAGTTTTTCTCAAATGGCGGACTTATTCAAGCAGGGTTAAAAGTTATCAATTCCAACCAGCCAATCAAAAGATGCGTAAAAAAAAAACAACTAATTTTGGACCATAAACATTGAGCGTTGTTCAGTGTGTTCGCTCGTCTGATTTTATTTATATATTATATATCTGTTATTTATGGACAGATTTTTAATATCAAAATTGATTATTAACCCTTTGAACCCTGGCCACCCAGCCTGTAAAATCCCATTCCCCTGGGCTCCTGAGCAAAAAATGCACAAAACAGACACATAAGCAAAACTAGTTACTGTGACACAACAATATAGTCAGTTTTAACTATTTTATCTCAAATTGACTGACCTGATCATCTCCAATATTCCTGCTTAGTGTGCCAGTCCTCCCAGCATGTAGACCCTTCCTTTAGGCACAGATAGCTTTCACAATATTTACACCAGAATTTAATCTTAACTTTTTTGAATGGTCTGTCTTTGTAGGCCATGTCTGGGAAGTCACTAACATGTTTGTTGAATTTGTATGCACACACAACACAAATGTTATTGCCAGTAGCGTGTGGAGACACTTGAGGATGATGCAAGCCCACATTTTTCAGCCTCTGATGTGCATCAACACGGTTGTGAAGCTTCTTTGCCGCTGTTCTGTAATCGCCAATGAGTAATAAACAGATTTCATTCATGAACATACCAAATGTTCTGTAGCGTCTTCCAGTTACATTGTGGGGATTGTATTTATTCATTAGTATATAGGCATTATTGCATGCCCACATGAAAAATTTCACTATGAGCCGTCGAGGCCAGCGATAATGCCGGCGCGTTTTATTGAGACGACAAACTTGGTCGTTGACATCGCAGCCACCCATAAAAGTATTGTAGTCAATACAAAGTTGTGGAGTTTGAACATCCACAGTTGTTCCATCCTTGTTTCTCCTTCTAACAGTTCCCATTTCTGTTGAGTTATGATAATTAGATATAAAATTGATGGGTCTTTGGTCCATCCATACAAGGCAAACAATGTTATTGAAACAGACAAATTCTGATTGCCCCCTGCACATTTTCTTCTTTCCTGACAGTTCTTTTGGATAATATTTCCTATTTGTCATTGCTGTCCCTACTGCAAGTGTTCCATAATCACTGTATAACTTGTCAAAGAGAGTTACACTGTTATAAAATCTGTCCATGACAAGAAAATGGTTTTTGTTTGCCAAATCACCTGAAGTCAAAATCCTGATGACGACACTACCAACAACACCGAGTTCTGGAATAACATCCTCTGTTTTTCCAGTGTAAATTTCCAAATTTAGAATATAGCCCGAGCTCGCTTCACATGCCATGTAAGCCTTTATTCCCCACTTTACGGGCTTTGATTTTATGTATTGTTTGAAGGCAAGTCTGCTTTTAGTGGGGATCATGCCCTCGTCTAAACTCAAGTGTTGTGAGGGTGAATAATAATATCAAAATCTTGGAAGCAACAAATTCAGCATGGGCCTTACTTTGTACAGTTTATCTGCTTTATCCAGAGCAGGGTCCTCTTCATCTACAAGATGAAGAAATGTCCATATAGCAAGAAAGCGATCGCGTTCCATTACAGTGCGAAATCCAGGAGTTTGCGAAATGAAGTTCGAAGACGAGCTGGACCAGTAATCTTCGTAACGTGGTTTATTCACACTGTGCTCCATTTGAAGACGCAGTCCAAAGAATGCTTTTACCTCTGGCACTGTTACATCTTTATAATTTTTAGCATAGTAGCTGGTTGGCTTTTTGCTTTTTACTTGCTCAGCACGTCTGTTTGTCTGCTCACACAAATTGTGCCAGAAATTACTGTCGAGGAAAAGTTCCAAAAATTCAATGGCTTTACTCTCAGGAGAAATGGAATCTGGAATATTCTTAGGGCCTATCTGTTCCAAAAATGTTGTGTCTACGGTAAACATAGGTCTAAATATATTTGCGGTAGACCAACCTGTATCAAATTTACTTGATACATTGTGTGGGATACGCCCCTTTCCACGCCCCTGCACCATAGCCCTATCCCCTGAGGGACCAGGAACAGGGTTAGAACTAGCTTGATCATAATCTGATTCACAAGTTTCGTCACTCGATTCATTTTCGATGTCACTTTCACAATAATCACCATCTAAATCTAATTCATCATCCTCCGAATCATTGAGCACAAGTTCAACAGCTTGTTCCGTTGTTAGCCTTTTAGAACGGCTATTTCCTGGGTTTTCAACACGCCTTTTCATTATGAAAACAGTTAAAAAATTGCAAAATATTATCACGTCGTGGGCGCCGCCATTTTGGTGTAACATTCCACAAGACATGTGTACTTCCTGACGTCATTATTTTTCACACATTTCCATTCCGGCCCCGTACTGCTAAGCTAGGTGTGTCAGGCCGAAAAAGCGGTCGCTCGGGGTACGGATTATTTACACACGGACCAAAATTTCGGGACCTCGGGTTCAAAAGGTTAAACGGCCAGCTGACCTCTATCTACCCCTATAGGTTTCCTTTATTTATTTCTCCCCGTTGTCATCTGTGTAATTTTTAAGTAATTAATTGTGCTTTTTCCCGAACTAAAATATTAATAAAATAAATGTTTCTACGTCAAGATAGTTTTGTTAATGGGAAATCTTTATGGTATTATGTTAATCAATATCAGCGCTACAATTCCAGATATCTCTTTCCTTTGAATTCTCTTTAGTTTTTGAGGAATAAATTATTTAATTTTTGTTAAAAACACATATTAGGCATTTTTCTCACTCCAACCAAAATTGTTATCGTCACTATAAAACGAGGTAACAATCCGATTGGTTGTTAATTTTTACGACGTTCGTTAATAAATATTGGGGGGGGGGGGGGGGGGTTTGGGGGTAGTAACCTTTTTAACTTGGTGTAGTAGAAAAATACAAATTCTTTAGTCAAATTGTTGGCGGTTGATTTTACGGTGGCCTTGAGATAAATTTCAAATGCAGTAGTTATTAATAGATTTTAGGAGTACGTTAGTTAATTTTAAAGCGGGGAAATTTGAGCGGGGTGTCACACAGATTTACTACACCACTAGTGCAGCTTTATGATCTGTGTTACAATCTTGATCAAATTGACGCCTCTATGCCTTTGTGTGATCCTGGTTTCCTGCAGGTGGGTGCCTACTCAAGAAATCTGCCCCAACGTTCTGCGATCCAGGAATATACTCAATGGTAAACGAGTAAGGTTGAATGAGAAGTGACCACCTTAACAATTGTGCATTACCATGTTTTGCCTGAGCAAGAAAAACCAGGGGCTGATGATCGCTTTGGATCACGAAATGCCTACCATACAGATAGAACTGGAATTTCTTTATCGCCCAGACTAAAGCCAAACATTCTTTTTCTACGGCTGTAGAGCCCTTTTCGTAGACCTCGACACTCCTTTACAGATGAAGGTAGTATCATATTATTAATATGTTGTCCTACCTCTGTAATAAACTTTGCGCACCGACTTACATGAGAGTAAGTCTTATTGGTGAGTTTGATTTCATTAGCGCACGGTTGTGCACTAAGGCGTATAGGGGTTATCCAGACCGCATGTGTATCTAGACAGTCAGTTGACGTCATCTGTGGGTTTGAGAAGCAAGAATCCCAAGTCCTACAAAGGAAGCTTTGGGAGTTCGAAACCCGTGTTTTGAGCAAAGTATTGATGTTTTAGACCCGGTCCTGCGGATTAGCAGTCGTAGCCGGTAGTCGTCCACGTGTGTGTTCATTCGTTGGAAGAACCACGTATGTATTTATTATGATAATAATGACTGTTCTCCAAAGTCGTGAGTATCTAGTCGATGTCAGGTAACTAGCCTGTACCGAAATGGATTCACAGCTGAAGATGTATTTTTATATGCCTGTAAATGCCTATCAAAGAGATCATCGGTAACAAACCGTGGATCTACGATATATATAGATTATTAGGAAGCCGTTGGGGTCAGTCACGGCTAATACAAGAGGTTATTCAAGTATCAATGCCTAAGTAACTTTACATGCCTAGAAGGTATTTAGTAGGAACCTGCACCTACGTTCTACTATGATTAGTTGATGAGGACTTCTTTATATATGAAAATACTAAAGATCGGGATCTTAGATACTACCAAGTATAATGAGAATCTCTTGTCCTTGAGGAAAGGTCAACCTTGATCAATATAACATTGTACTTAATCTACTTCATGACCTTTATGACTACTGATGTATTCACTCAGAGACCTGGTCAGAATTTACTTGAGGATTCTTCTGAGACTATTTATTTGAATTTTTATTGAGGACATGCGTCCACTATCATCATGTTGAATCACCTATTAACCGTCCACGTTGAATGTATCGTCCCGTATGATGTGATGTTAATAAACCATGTATGAACTTTCAACTAACGAGTTTGACTATCACAGTATTGGAACTTGTTGATGTGCCTACGTTGAGTTTGCATCTTACTGCATCCAGATTTATTACATTCGCGAAATCAGCACGATTCAACCATCACACTATCAACAATCAATAATAACCAGCCCCAACAGTAATAACACAGAGACCCAACAACGGCTGAGTAGTTTTGTTCCGCTCTGTTTAATTTGCGGCTGGCATAAGCAACTGGGTTCAATTCCCCGTCCGGTGAAGATGTTCTTTGCAACAACGTGGCTCCCAATCCCACATTACTAGCATCCGTTCTCGCCACGAATTCCTGACTCAAATCAGGTAATTTCAATATGGGCTTACTGGTGAGTTTTTGCTTGAACTCATTATATGCCAACTCACATTCTGCTGACCATTCTATTTTATCTGGTTTCCCTTTATGAGTTAAATCCGTCAGAGGAGCACACACAGAGTTAAAATTTTAAATATATTTTTGGTAAAACCCACAAAGTGAGACAAAGGATCTCACATCCTTCTTAGTCTGTGGTCTGGGTGCCCTCTGCAATTTCTCCAGGTTCTTAGGATCAGGGGTCATGCTACCCTGATGTACAGTATGTCCCAAGAATTCCAATTCCTTGCATCCAATACAACATTTTGTTGGTCTAGCAGTTAAGTTTGCCTCTCTGAGTCTGTCAAATAACATATTCAGAGAGTCAACGTGTTCCTCAAAGGTTTCCGTAGCAATGAGGATTTCATCCATGAAATTCGTAATACATGGGTTTTCCAGGGAATCCAATAGTTTTTGCATCATTCTGGAAAACACACTTGGAGCATTCTTCAATCCAAACGGCAACCTGTTGAACTCATAGTGCCCTTCCGAGGTGCTAAAGGCCAGATAAGGGCGAATCTCAGGCTTCACTGGAATCTGATAATATCCCTTACTGAGATCTACCTTGGAAAAATATTTTGCCTTATTCAATCTGGCAAACAGTTGGTTAGTATCAGGTAATGGATCCACCTGACCTTCTGTGACAGCATTCAGTTTCCTGTAATCTATGCACAGTCTATGTTCCCCAGAGGGTTTCCTCAACAATACCACATTGGAGCTATAAGGAGATTCACTGTGAGAAATAATCCCTTCTTGTAACAAATAATCTATCTCCTCTTTTAAAGCTTTCTCTTTTGCGAATGGGATAGTATAGGCTCTCATACAGATGGGTGTTGGGTCTAGTAATTTCATATCATATTCCAACAAGTTAGTGTGCCCCGGTCTGTCCGTTAACACGTCTGTATGATTCTCCAGAACCTTTTGAATCTTCTCCCTCTGCCCTTTTGTCAGATGATTACTGATTTTTACCTGTGCAGGAGTTTCACATGGTTTTAGGGGGTATTCGTAAGAGGTGAGAGGTTCATTTTTAATCTCAGTGGCTATGGCCAAGGTCATTAAATGTGCCCCTTCCAGGTTTCTTCTATCATGATATTTCTTAAGAAGGTTCACATGATAGACTTTTTCCTTTCCTTTCTTGTCTATCTCGTAGTTAGTTCTAGATACCTTCTCTAGAACTGTGTATGGACCTTGCCATCCTATCTAAAGTTTGTTGCTGCTGCCGGGTAACAGAAGAAGCACCTTCTCCCCCACAGCAAGCTCCCTATCCTTCTCTTTTCTATTATAATATGCAGCATATTTCTTCCTGGCTTGTCTTAGGTTATCATTTGCTAGTTTCCAGCCAGTTTTTAAGTGAGTGGTCAGCTCGTTCACATACTGGTATGATGAGGTTACAGTCTCTTCTGCCTTCTCATCTGTCCATGTCCTCAATAAGGCTTCCAATGGACCTTTTATGTGGCCGACCCATTGTCCATGGTACCGGTGCCCTTCCGTTAATGCTTATGTAATTGGAAGCATTGTGGTGGTGGTTTTTCTCCCGTTAATTTGCTATCACACACCAACCGTCCGCTACCAATTTTCGAACGGGGTTTTCCCCCGCAGTTTCAGTTTCAAGGTGAGGGGAATTTCCTCTCTTCTATTTTCGTCCAGTTCCCGGAATTCCGACCAAGGGATTGTCGGGTGGGACTGGGTTGAGGTCACTTTTTGTACAATACGCATAGTGGCCATTCTAACTGGTTTATTTGAAGACTGTGTGTGAAAAGGGGTTTTCCTATCCACCGTGTCTACCTTATCATATTTATTTTTCCTTTTATTTTCAGGCCTGTTTTCACCATAGTGCTTTTGTAGGTCCTGATGATTTTCCCAACGTGTGGGCTTTCCCTTGTTACATTGGTCACAGGCCTCCACAAATTTTGCAATGTCTGCCGCTATGCCTGGCCAATAGAATTTCATAGATATCTGTTGAGGCCGTAAGGAGGCAGCCCCTCCACCATGCAAAGGCACAACAGGCCAATCACCTGTTTGCTTTAAATCATGATTACGCGAACTACAAGAGAGAAAACCGGACTGATTCTAAAGGCGACGAACTGGAACGGACTACGGACTACGACTTATGGAACTTGGAACACAAGAAGTACAATCTTTGGAGGACCGAGGACTAGAATGGAACCAGGCCAGGAAGAAGACAGCTGATAGAATGGTCTGGCGCTCTCTCTTCCAAATCTCTACACCTCACGGTAGAAGGGGAACGACTAAGTAAGTAAGTAAGATATCTGTTGACAGGTAGTACCAAATTTTGTATGTCCCCTGTCTGATGCACCATGTGCTTGTGCCATAGCCTTTTCCCTATATGAAGTTGGAAGTACCAGCTGTCCATGACCAGTGGATCCAGTACCAGCCTTCCTATACATTAACTTGTTCTTCATATAAAAGTCTCCTTTGTTTGGAGGGATAAGGCTTTTTGGGAGTTTCCTGAAACACGGCTTTAGTGACCTATCCTCAGCCTGTGCCTTCCTCATCTCCTCTGGATGAGTATTTATTGGGTTATCTTCCTCCTTCCTTGACTGTGACCTGGTCTTTACTGCTGCCATGATCACTGGTCTTTCCCAAAAACACATATCTACACCCCAATATCAGAGGGTAGATTGGTTCGTTTATCACTGCTGCTCTAATCACTCTTTCCACATAGCGAGTTTTTAACATTTATTCTTGCAATGGGAAGTGTCATGGTTGCTACTTCCTTGGTTGCCCCTTGTATCTTCAGTTTCTGTGGTATATTGATCTGGGTGCACCAGGTGAGAACTCACGACGGAGTCAAAATCCAATCCAGTATCATAAAGGCACTTAACCTTTAGCACGCTGCATAAAAATTCAGAAAACTTGCCCAACCACTGCATTCTTTTTCACAACGCCCCATTTTTATAGTGGGTGACTTGTAAATTCTATAGTTTTTTTTTGTTTTTTGGTCAATTGCTCTAATTTTTAGATTGTATAGAAATGAATGAATGATGAATCTGATGATATAAAATTTGTTTGTGTACATGTTAGATGTGATAGGAAGAGAGGAAAGGAAAGATGAAAAAAACGAAAAAAAATTGTAAAAAATAAAAAAAAAATTTTTTTTTAAATTTTAAAATTTAAAAATAAATTTAAAAAATGACCAACAAACGAAGAGTCCATATCCCTTGCATCTCAATGAAAGTCATTTGACCAATAGAGCAATACAAATCAAATGACGATCTTTTCGTTACACCCATCATCAGTAGCAAAGGAACAAACTCCCTAGCCAGCAGTGACATTCGGCCGTAATCTTAATTCTTTCCAATATTCCTAATCCTAACCCCGAAAATTATACACACTTGAAAGGCCATTTTACTTTCGTTTCCATCTCGGCCATCAAACATATTCTGAGAACCGATTTCAGCGCTTATAAAGACAAAAATCTCATCCCCACCGCATGGCGTCAGAATCCAATAAAATTATAGCGAAAATGGCCGCGTGTTGATGCCGATTCATTTCGATTTAAAAAATTTACAAAAAATAAATGCGGATACACCCATCGCTTTTTTAAGATCGGAAACGGAAGCTAGCTCTCTTGCAAATAACATTAGAACTTAACATCCGGGGCTGAAATCACGTGCACACAAGTCCTCATGCTAGAAACAGTGATATCCGTAAGGCGCAACATTGCGCCTCCAGCATGGAGAACGTAGGTTACGTTCGGCGCAACGTTGCGACCGCAGCGTGCTAAAGGTTAATAGTGGCCCCATTGCATACTACTTCTTCACATACAGGGGGATGATGAGGTTCCTGCTGTCCAGTAGGTTGTTCCTGCTTTCCCTTATATCCTGTTTTAAGGCATGCAGCGTAATGTGGAGGGGTTTTCTACCTACTGTCTTTTGTATTATGGTTATTTAACCTACAATATTTACACCATTTTCCTTCTGGTCTGTAGGGTTTCCTATCATTTACTTGTGGGTTTCTGTCTCTAGGGTCAAATCTTGACCTATCATAGTTGGGTTAAATCTATTACCTTGATCTCTATTTTCAAATTTATTCTGGTTTTGTGGGGCTTTATTACTTTCTGCTTGTTTCCTTTTTGCTCCAGCTACTTCTGATTGGGCTGCCTGATATCTCTCAGCAACATTGAGAACCTCCCCCAACCTCTCTGCACCTTGTTCCATGAGAAATTTTCTCAGGTCTGGAGCCATGGACTCTCTCAGTTGCTCTATCATAATCATTTCCTTCAAATCTTGGGTTTTCCCCAGAGCAGTCCATTTCTCCAAATAGGTTTCCAATCTGGCAGAGAATTGGTGGTAGGTCTCCCCAGACAGTAGCTTAGCAGTTCTAAATTTCTTCCTATAAAATTCCCCATTCTTCTCATACCTAATTAATAGAGCCTGTTTTAAAATATCATAATCTTCCTGATCCACTCTGCTCAACTTTGAGAACACTTCATAAGATGTTCCCCTAAGACCTTGAGATAATTTTAAACTCCACTTCTCCTTCTCTAACCCATAGTTAGTAGCTAGTCTCTCATATCTACTGAGATAGGACTCGATCTCATCGTCTTTCTCTACAAAAGGATATAAATGAAAATTCATGGCTGAATTTGAGGCCCCCTGACTTGCACTAGTATCAGAGGTAGATGGGCTGTTTCCATTTTCTGGAATATGTCCTTGCAGTTCCAGTTCCTTTAATCTTAATTCATGTTCTCTTTGCAATCTTTTATCATCTGCTTCTCTCTGCAATCTTTTATCATCTGCTTCTCTCTGCAATCTTTTTTTCTCCGCCTCTCTCTGCAATCTTTTTTCCTCCTTGTCAGCCTCCATCTGTCTAGCCTCTCTTTCAGCCTCTAACTGTAACCTTTTAATTTCAGCCTCCCATCAGCCTCTAATTTCCTAACCTCTTTTTCTGCCTCTAATTTTAATTTTTTTTTTTCTTCTTTTTCAGCCTCTAATTTTAACCTGTTCTCTTCAGCCAACCTCCTATCCTCCCTATCAATAAATTTGTCACATTCAGTAGTAACATACTGAATCAGAATGCCCCCACTCATGCCAAGATCTCTTGCCGCCTGCACAGTAGCAGATCTGAATTTGGCCAATTCTGCCATCTTTTCTCTCATACAAAATTTATTAATCTTACAGTATAAATAAACAAATATGACTAAAGTACTGAACTATAGGCAATGACAACTCATTTAATTTCCACAAATGAATAAACAAGTAGGAAAAGCATCACGTTAGAGCCAAGCGATACCGCCCTTCCTTTCAGCTTGAGACGTCATCAGTTTCCTGTGATTTTGGCTTTTGCCATGACAATCAACAAAGCGCAGGGACAATCGTTTGATTATGTAGGTGTATACCTACCAGAGTGATTATATCAGAGCTGTGTGCTTTCTGTGCTTCTCTATGGTGCGGAATGCTGGAGAGTTACAGAGAAGGAAATGTCGAAATTGTCCTCTTTTCACACAACATGCCTAAGAAAAATTCACCGAATCTTTTGGCCGAATACCATCACCAACCAAGATCTGCTTACTCGGAGCAAGCAAGAGGACATGCACACCATCATAGCTGGCAGACGCTGGAGCTGGGTTGGCCATGTCCTCAGAAGAGACCCCGATGCTATCACAAGAAAAGCTATGCTTTGGACCCCTGAAGGAAAACGAAAGAGAGGCCGACCAAAAACAACCTGGCGGAGGACTGTGGAGGCTGAGATGCAAAGAATGAACCAGAGTTGGGGCATTGTACGAAGGATGGCCGCCGACCGAGCAAAGTGGAATCAATTTTTTGTTGCCCTACAAGACGCCACTAGGCGGGCTAAGGATCAAAGAAGAATATACCTACCAGTCTTTGCTGGGAGCCGCGCTGGTGTAATGGCTTCGGCGTTGTACTGGCGACCAGGTGTTCATGGTTCAAACCCGGGCGTCGGCGTTTGAAGAAATGTTTACGGCCGGAAATTTGACTGAATAGCCTGAACGGCTCCTGTGATAAACCCTCTGTGGATGGGAAGGAGCGAAGCTCCTGACCGGGTTGGAAGGAAAGTCCTCAGGTTCCCCAGCCTCGCAATGACATATCATTGGGCCGAAGGGCTGAAAGCCCAAGTGCCGCTGGTTAAGGAAAAAAAAAAAAAAAAAAAAAAAAAAACCAGTCTTTGCTCATGGCCAACTTTATGCAGTGCTCACGAGAGAAATGAGCCCAACCAATCTTAAAGTATATATCCAGGACACAGTCTACCAGGGCAACATTTTAAAATATACACGAACATTTACAAGGAATGTTGTCATAAAAGAACTTTTAGTTTAGTTAATTAGTCAATTTCTGGTCCATTAGATCAATATCATTTCTCTCCATGTCATTATGTCATTTATGAAGGTTGTCCCACGGCTTCATATTTAATGCATCCATATAAATTTTACTACAAAGACCTGATGAAGGTGACCTATAATAAAATGACTAAAGTAGAAATAGTGCCGTCCTTAAGACATTAACAGAAAGATCTCACTATAATTTAAAACCTGTCAAACCTGTGGGTTTCTTACTAGTAGGAATTTAAAGGTGCTATTTTAAATATTTTTTTGCAATCACAAATGTTTATATAAATAAAGTGACATGGGTACCTATTGCTGTTAATGAATTAGAAAAGGCATGGGCAGTTAGAGTGGAACAGGTCACCCCACCTCATATGCTGGATTTATTAGCGTGAAATCTCTAACATTTAATTCACTTACGACAGTTTCTGCTGCGGGACTACCTTTACTTTGTTTTTAAATAGAGTTGGTTACACATTTACGAAATGGCCAATTCTGCAGAAACAATCTGAAGATTTCAGTACTGTTTCAGTAAAATGCAAACTTTATTTTTCTCAATACGAGTTTTGCATACCTTTGGCAATGCGCGCACAGTATACCTACACACTACAATTGTTGGTTATAGTAGAATGCATTTTTTTCATTAAGCATTAAAAAAAAAAAATAATTAAAGGAGGTATTTAATTGCCACAAGCAGTGAATGATTATATTAAAACATATATCCAAACATCAATAACATTGGGTCTGACATTTGCTGATACAGTTAAGTTGTTCAGTGCTCCAACAATAGCGAGACATGTATCTAGAGAACTAAAAATTCTAAGAAATAAGAAACTACTTAGACTACAAATGGGAATGGGCTATTTCAGAATAAAAGAACCTTACTGTGCAGAATGTCTACACAAAAATAATAGAGAATTTTCTACTAAAATGTAAGAAGTATGAACAACAGAGAATACTAGTATTAGATTATTTACAGGCAAGTAATTCACACATAACTGTAGAACAGGTGTTAAAAAATTGACAGACCTAGAGAACCACACAGCATAGTAAAACAGTATATAGCAAGAACAAAAATTAATATATAAGGATAGATTAGGGTATAGCAGGAAAGTGAGGGTCTGGTGAGGTTCTCATAATGAATACTGATGATTGTTTGGTTTGGTGTGGATTTAGGACTATCTTCATTGTGCACGGACAACTCCATCAATGCTCTGATCACCTCCCTTAGATCACACAAGGAGGATCTCAACACAGTGCATGAACTCCGTGGCATCGGCGAGAATCCCAATGTGTGTATATAGGAATCACACATTCTACGAGGGGCGTTCAGAAAGTAATGCACCACATCGTTTTTCGCAGGAGCTGTTTATTCAAAAAGCATGAAATTTATATACAATATACATGCATATGTCATGTAAACATCGGTATTATTCAACATAATCCCCATCAACTTGTACGGCTTTATGCCAGCGCAAAACAAGTGCATGTATTCCTAGCCCATACCAGATTTTGTCTTGATCATGTAGCCATTTCTTCGCTGCATGAATCACTCCTTCATCATCTTCAAACCTTGTCCCACGGAGTGCATCTTTAAGTGCACCAAATAGATGAAAATCAGAGGGTGCCAATCATGACTATAGGGTGGATGGGGTAAAACAGTCCAACCCAATTTGGTGATTGCTTCCCGTGTTGCCAGACTTGTGTGAGGTCACGCATTGTCGTGAAGGAGAAGCAGGTCTGCTGGATTCTTGTGCGGCCGAACTCTGCGAAAACGTTGATTGAGTTTTTTCAATGTCTTAATGTAAGCTTGCGAATTGATTGTCTCTCCTCTTGACATAACGTCCACAAGAATCACACCTTCAATGTCCCAAAAGACAGTGATCATGACCTTTCCAGCTGAAGGAACTGTCTTGAATTTCTATCTTCGTGGTGATTGCGGATGATACCACTCCAGTTACTATCTTTTTGTCTCATGTTCAAAATGATGTGCCCAGGTTTCGTCACCTGTAACAATCTTATCCAAAAAGTTCTCTCCATCAGCATTGAAACGCTCCAACAATTCAGAAGAAATTGCTTTCCTTTGCAATCGGTGTTCATTTGTGAGACTTCGAGGAACCCATCTTGCGCAAACCTTAGAAAATCCGAGAGTTTTTATAACTGCATTTGCACTACCAATGCTGACTGACAGCTGTAAGGCCAATTGTTGAGTAGTGATTCGCCTATCAGTAAGAATAATGCCCTCAGTGCATTTCAACATTTCTGCGTTGGTGGCTGTGGCAGGACATCCACAGCGTGGCCGATCAAGCAGCTCCGTATCTCCACTTCCTGAAAATTTGATTCTCTGAACCCAGCGACTGACTGTACTCCTGTCGACTGCAAAACTTCCATACACATCACATAGACGCTTGTGAATGTTCACAACAGTTTCCTTCTCTGCAACGAGAAATTCTATCACAATTCACTGCTTATAACGCAAGTTGCTAACACGCTCCATTTCAACGGTTTAGGGCAGCCGTATTATTTGCCTGGTTGCGGTGCAATTTGGTGCACACAATTGGCACATGCCATATTTGAAGTGTGCACAATTTCATGCTTCTATCTTCATTATTAGCTGAGAAAAGCGATGTGGTGCATTACTTTCTGAACGCCCCTCGTATAAATGTTTTTTGTGGTGGGCAGATTTCTAATTTTTACATTTTTGCCAGGGCAGCGGCCTTATGGCCTGCTCTTTACAATTTCGATGGGCTGTGGGATTTTTAATGTGTGCAACTTGCACATGGGACCTACTATGTTTTTTGCCCTTATCCAAGAAGGCTAGGCATCTGATCTCACTACCCAGGAGACTAGGGGGGAGTATGACATCATTAGGACCACTGGTTCCGAAAAACATTTCCATAAATTATACTCCTCTACTGGGAATTGAACCCGGTACCTTTACAATTCGAGGCGGATGTCCTACTCCTTAGCCACTCCGACCCCCATCTTTGATGATGCCACATGAATAGTGAACTGAGTGTCCTCCTAGACACCCCAGGCTTTCTCACCCTCTCCCCCCTTGGTCATGTTTTATATATATATATATATATATATATATATATATATATATATATATATATATATATATATATATATATATATATATATATATATATATATATATATATATATACAGTACTTTGCAAAAAAAATGGCAGTCATATTTTCGCAACGCAGCACACTCATAGAAGCAAATAATAATAAAAACTGTATGTCCAGAGGAAGATTGGTATCTCCCCTATCTATTAACAGTGGTTTCAGTACAATATAATGTTGCCTTCTCCAGCAAGGCAAGCCTGGATGCGGCGAGGCATACTTCCCACAAATGTTTGTAGGTAATTGAGAGTCAGACTGTCCCAGTATTTTTCAGCTTCCTTCTTCAATTGTTCAACGTCTCTGAGTCCACTCTTTTTTAAATGATTCTTGAGTAGTGCCCAAACGTTTTTAATTGGGTTTTGATCGGGACTGTTGCTGGGCCACTTCAGTACTATCACATTCTTCTCTTGCAGCCATGCTTTGGGGGGTATGAGCTGTATGATTTGGGTCATTGTCATGTTGAAATGTGCACCCATCGGGGTACATGACCTGCATAAATGGCAGAAGGTGTCCCTCTAGTATGTCGATGTACCTTTCTTTCGTGAGAATTCCTGTGAAAATACACAGTGGGGTGGCACCTCTTGCTGACACCCCTCCCCAAAGATGGAATTTCTAGGTATGTTTCGGTCGCTGGTACACAGGCGTTACAGAGCCTTTCGTCCAAATATTTATTTGAGCAGGATAAGACCAAAGAGAACATTCATCTGAAAAAAATCACATTGTCCCATGACAAATTTTGATGTTCGTGGCACCAGTTCAAGCGCATCTGTTTGTGAGTCTCTGTGAGCAATGGTGACGAAATTACCCGCTTTTTTGTGTAATTCATCCTGTGTAGCTCGCGGTTGACAATAGCATTAGATACCTCTGGGCTTCCCAACTCGATCATGCGCTGCCGTATGTTTTCTACACTCTTCATTGGCCCAGCCCGAACGATTTGGGTGAGACACCGATGGTCCTTTGTGACCAAAATTCTTGGCCTCCCACTACCTTCTTTTCGCTCGATTCCATTACCTGCTTTTAATTTACTCACAACTCTGTAGACAGTCCGCTCAGGAATGTTCAAGGTTTTAGAAATGTTGGAACATGTTTGATTTCCTTCATTCCAAAGCTGTGAAATTAACATAGACTTTGACTTTGTATCCATTTTCTGCCACTAGCATTAGAAATTGTCGTCTGCTCTTATATCAAGGGACGTTACTCTACGCTAATTTTTATTTTATTTTTGGTAGTGTTTGCTCACTTACGTGGAGTGCAAATTTGGGGCAGAACATGCATATTTAATTAGATTTCAGCTTATTTAGCTGAGCAATATGACTGCCATTTTTTTTGCAAAGTACTGTATATATATATATATATATATATATATATATATATATATATATATATATATATATATATATATATATATATATATATATATATATATATATATATATATATATATACAGGGTGTCCTAAATGTTACGGTGCAGTAAAGCCCCTCGTACAACGTTGCAGTACCACGCAGCAGTTTCTTCTACAGCAGATGTTGCAAATGTCCACCATGAGCCTCAAGACATGTCTGAACACGCTTCTTCATACAACTCTCACATCCAAAAAAAGTTGCTCTCGTCTGTTGTCAAGCCTAGGGTAGAACGGACAACTCGTACATCAAAACCGCTACTCTAGTCTGCCGTATATTCAAGTGCACAGTAACTTTTCAAACACCCTGTATATATATTCAATTCAATACCCTTTAGCTCCCCAAGGAGCATAGGCCTTCAACAAACACATGCCAAGTCTTCCTGTCTGTGCCATCCGCTCAAGTTCTTTCCATGTTTTCCTCATCATTTTCACCTCTGTTTCCAGTTCTCTACTCTATGTGTTTTTTGGTCTACCTCTGCCTCTCTTTCCCTGTGGATTCCAGAACAAGGACTGCCTTGTAATGCTATCAACAGGTTTCCTCAATGTGTGTCCTATCCATCGCCAGCGTCTTCTTCTCAATTTGTATGTATATGTATATATATATATATATGTGTGTATATATATGTGTGTGTGTGTACGTGTGTGTGTGTGTGTGTATATATATATATATATATATATATATATATATATATATATATATATATATATATATATATATATATATATATATATATATATATATATATATATATATATATATATATATATATATATATATATATATATATATATATATATATATCCTTCAAAAGAAGTTAAGGACCAGTAGGTGAAAATGACCCAAAAATAATAAAAATTACAAAAATTATATTTCATAAGCAATTAATCTGACATTGATTTTTCTCGAACGACAAACATTCAACACGTGCTGCAGGGGCCACCAGCATACCGTGTGGCTAGTGTTCAGCTCAGCAAGCACACTGAAAAAATGCTGCTGAGACGCCAAAATGTGGGTGTTTTTAATGATGTCTGAGCATGAAAAAAATACCTGCTATTCCAAAAATGCGTGATGCATGTGGGAGACTATAGTGTTGTTCTTGAGCTGTACTCACAAAATTGTCTTTATAAGCAACACAAGTGCTGCATAACCATTGCACAACAATATGCCTCAACAACGAAAGCTGAGTGATGTGGATAAAGGAAGAGCCATTGCATGGTTGCAGGAAGGTCTTACTGTCCGAAATGTCGCTCAGAGGCTTGCAGTATCTCATTCAGTTATTGTCAGACTGCAGCAGCGCTTTGCCCAGACTGGAATCGTCGAGGAACGGCAACGCTCAGGTCGTCCTAGAGTCACTACACCTCGAGAAGATCGCTGAATTCAGAGGCAAGCACTGCAACGGAGAACTGCAAGTGCAAATGTTATCAGACAGTTCCTCAGAGATGCTATCAACACTGTAGTCAGTGATCAGACTATTCGGAATCGCCTTCACGATGCCAACCTTCGTGCTTGTCGTCCAGCCATTCGACCACACTTGACTGCTGCCCATAGAGCAGCTCGTTTAGCATGGTGTATGCAGCACGTGCAGTGGCGACGTGCACAGTGGGCTAACGTTATGTTCATGGATGAGTCCCGATTTGTCTTGGAGCCTACAGATGAACGAATCAGAGTATGGAGGCATCGTGGTGAACGCTTTAGTGATGCTGCAGTCATCGAACGTAATCGATATGGTACTGGATCAGTGATGATGTGGGGAGGCATTAGTTTACTCCACAGAACCCCCCTCTATCATGTGATTGGGAATCTGAATGGAGACCGCTACCGTGACGAGATTCTACAGCCTCTTGCCATCCCAGCCCTGCAAGTTATTGGGCACAATGCAGTCCTTCAAGATGATAATGCAAGACCACACCGTTCTCGTGCAGTAAATGCTTTCCTGCAAGAAGCGGGTGTCAATAGAATGGATTGGCCTGCAAACAGTCCTGATTTGAATCCCATAGAACATCTTTGGGACGAGCTTCGGCGACGAGTTAAGCAACATCAGCCATCTCCTGCAACTCTGCATGAACTGCTTCTGGTACTTCAGCATCAGTGGCAGGCAGTGCCCCAATGCTTCATTCGCAAGCTCATCATTTCCATGCGACAGCGGTGCCTTGAAAGTATCGCCAATAATGGAGGACACACACGCTACTGACAATGTTGACCTTTGGTGTTATTCTCATTAATTTTGAAAATGAGGGTTGTATTGATTGCTGTGCTGCCATTTTACACACATTAATGCAACCGTCATGAAAATAGTGTTGATTGTCACTGATAAGCTTGCCATGTTATAGTTTGAAGTGCTGTGTTTTTATTTTCATTTCACTTTGCACCCTTAATAAAAATGGTCCTTAACTTCTTTTGAAGGGTATATATATATATATTTATTTATTTCCTTACAAGTTTTACAGTAGCTCCTTAATTTATTTGCCTGGTATGTGATCTGACAACTGATTTTCACATCTAAAATATTTAGATTCAGCAGATTTTAAGTCATCAGAAAACAGGCTAATCCTAATTTTCAAATTCTTTTTTATTTTTTGACTTAACATAACTACTGAATTCTTCTTCTTCTTCCTCGTTCGTCCTGAAAAGGACGTTGGTTGCGTTGTGTCTGTTTACGCCGGAGCTGTGATATCTGCACCTTTCGATTGACACATCCGACTTCAGCACGGCATTTTTTGGGACCAGGTTTGCCTTCCCTCTGCGATCCCTACTCTCTCAGCCAGACTGCAGTGATGCAGCCTGTTTCCAGGCCCACCACGTGGAGGTGGAGTATGGTCTTGGTCAGCTCTGGTTCGCTGACTCTGATGCAAGCAGTCAAGCTATGGGTCGCTGACTGCATTCTCTATTGCTGCATCTTTGGGTCCCAACTACTGAATTGAAAAACACACTGTGATGTAATTAATTTTTGTTCCCTTTTTCACTCCCAAGGTGTATTTGTACACATTAAACTAGTTTTCTTAATTGTTGACAGATTTAGATGAATTTTGAAGATACATGAATGTACTGTTATAACAAGCTAAAAGGAGGGTATATTTGTTAATTATGGTAGATATTAGAAATAATATCAAGTGATCTGCAAACAAAAAAGGCATTACAAATTGTTTAAACTTCTCAACTTACCATCACATTCTTATTTTCTAAGGCATTTTCTCTTGGGGATTATGAGGTTGTATATCCAACAATAAGATTACAAAATTGAAGAACACATAAACTGACTAATATTTACACAGTAACTTAGGTAATCACTTCTGCTCCACTTGAAAAAAACTGCAAACATTGTGAAAAAAACAAAACAATATCTATAGCTTATTTACAGTCTTTAGTGTGTTTTGTTTGAAGTATCATGAGTTTGGTACAGTCTAAAACAGCTCTTTTAATTCAGACGGGGCTTTTTGAGGAACCAGTGTAATAAAAATTTATTCTGACTTGTATTCAGGGTATGATGCAGGATCATGATGGAGGCTTTACTGACCTTATGAGCAGCCCAATGGAGAGCAGTCCTCCCACCTTTATCTCTTACATTAACCTGTGCACCAGCTTTAATCAAAATCTCTGCACATTCTAGCCTGTCTGCCAACACACAGTACATGAGAGGGCTCCTCCCAAACTGATCACCAACATCCAACTCCTCAGTAGAAACTGGACAGAGAAAAGAAAACATGTCGTTCTTTACAATTAAGGAGTCAACTTCATTAGGAAACTTACTTACTTACTTAGTCATTCTCCTTCTACCGTGAAGTGTAGAGGTTTGGAAGAGAGAGCGCCAGACTATCCTATCGGTTGTCTTCCTCCTGGCCTGGTTCCATTCTAGTCCTCGGTCCTTCAAAGATTGTCTAATGTTGTCCTCCCAGCAGACTTTGGGTCGTCCTTGGGGTCTGGATCCTTGGCTCTTTGTTTCCCATGCTTGTCATGGTATCCGATCTTCTCCCATTCTGCAGACATGGCCAAACCATCTTAATTGGGACTGTTCTAAGTAGAACATTAGGAAACATGACATTCTTTACAATTAAAGAAAACATGACCATAAACACGTCATTGTCAAGAATGAGAAATAAACCTGATTAGAAATAAGAGTATGATCCGCTTCAATACAATCTATTTTCTGCTTCATTCATTCATAACCCTCCACTCCCAAAGGAGCATAGGCCTTCAATAAACACATGCCAAGTCCTCCTGTCACGTGCCATCATCTCAAGTTCTTTCCATGTTCTCCTCATCATTTTCACCTGTTTCCAACTCTCTTCTCCATGTACTTCTTGGTCTTCCTCTGCCTCTCTTGCCCTGGGGGTTCCAGAACAAGGACTGTCTTGTAATGCTATCAACAGGTTTCCTCAGTGTGTGTCCTATCCATCGCCATCGTCTTCTTCTCATTTCTTGTTCCACTGGCACTTGTCTAGTTCTTGTCATCAGTCCGAACCTTGTTTCCAATCTCGTGAAGTGCGGACGTGTTTTCATAGAGCTCTACTTTCGTATTTGTGAAAGTGTGTTTCTGCTATAATTCATGATGGATTTTTATATCATTGTGTTCGGTATCATTGTGGCTTTGTCGTGAAATCTTTTTTGTGGTGTCAATATGAACAGAAATGTTAGATTTGGTTCTAAAAGGATCTACTATTATAATACACTGTGCTGTTTTGCATATAAACTTGTAGTATTGTTAAATGGGTAGCCGACAACCCAGCCGACAACCCACGAATTGAGCGCCCAACAATGACCGAGCCACTCAGGTGTTTAATTACAGGTCTTCAGAGCGGGGCCTTTTTGGAAAATCCACTATAAAAATGAAACCCCGCGACCCAAATCGTCACGCCAGAGCGATGATATCAGCCATGAACAAAGCTAATTTCCTTCTTCCTTCGTGGTACCAGCAATAACATTCACAATGCCAAACGTTAACTCGGTCACCACCGCTCGACCGAGCAAAAAGAAACAAAAGGACTATGTCTTAAATGCGACTAAGGCGGTGAAAAAGAAGACCAGGGTTCTCAATGCAGACACGCCCTCGGCACCGTTAGTAACGCTACAATACAAAAACCACAACCAGTGTGTGATATTAACATTCCAAACATTGCTTGAGTACAAAGCATTGCGTGGCTTGTCCAAGGCCTACTATAAATCAATCGCCTCAATTGAATCTCGCACTGACGCTAATGGTGCTCATGTCGAAGATGTCATTTCTACTGGACACGTTTTTCTCCATTTCTATAATACGTCCAACAAGGTTATGGTACAAGGCTCAGAGACTGCAGTTAAAGAGTGGATCCAGAATGATTTGAATCATTTATGGGAAACAGCAACGACTGCTGGAGTCAGTCGAATGGCTATAACGTCAACAGCTGTTCTCAACAATGCACCAACCACTTCCGATACCCAGAAATTAGCCCTCACACACTGTTCCTTTCCCGTTGTCTCTGATACATTCGTTCAGGAGCAGGACAAACAGCTACAGGTGGTACAAGACACGCCTTCCTCTACATCAAGATCTATCATTACAGAGACGCCTTCCGCTACATCAAGATCTACCATTAAAGAGCCAGAGCATAATTCATTAATAGCATTGCTTGATAGTAGTCTAGAAAGGACACCACGCAAGCAAACAATACAATCACCACATGATGATGTGTATACAAAAATAACATCTGAGATGGAACTATTGAAAGCTGAATTGAGCAGTCTTAAAAAATCTTATGAACAGCTCCAGGCTGATCACCTGTCTCTAAAAAGTCGTTACGAAAACAGCAAAACACACATTCAGCAGCAGACTACACAACAGCACACAAAAGAATTGGGTCACAAACAAACACGTGTGGAGAGCCTCCGACCTCAACAGCAAATACCACCTTCAGAACCACGCCTTAATGAACGTACTTCCCTGGACACTTCGGAAAATCCTGCAGCCAGTGTCTGCAGAATTCCGGTCAAAATTTCAAATCGCCACCCGCCACTTCGACCGGCTGCTGCCAGTACACACCACAAGACTTCTAGCAGCAACAACACAACTAGAACAAGGGAAGATACAGCTGTTATCACTGGCACCCACACGAACAGAAGAAAACATCTCATCTTTGGGGACCAAACCATGAAGGAGCTTCAACAATCAAAATTAGTAACTGGTGATACTGATTCGGTGTCTGTTCACTTCAAGAACTGGGCATCAACTTACGACTTACTGACCCTCCTTAAACGGTATTCGCCTGATCTCTCTGTAACTAGAGTAACTGTGCACATAGGTCTGTCAGACTCAATAAAAGATATTGAACTCTCACAGACAGACCTAAACGAGATCACATTCATATTTCGGTCCCTATTCCATAATGCCAAAATTTATTTTTCCTCTATTATCCCGCCAGTCCGTGCCTACTACCGCAAATGTGTTGAAACTAACAATGCTATACTTAAAAAACACTGTCTCAAGAATGAACATATTTTCATAGATCACAGCTCTGTCTTCCTTGCCACTTCAGGAGCCCCTAGAAAGCATCTTTACAGCGGCGACATTACATTGTCCAGACAAGGGACCAGTATGTTGGCGACAAATATAAAATATCCAGAAAGCACACTCAGAGGCACAACTCACACATCAGCATCCATATATCCATCCAAACGGCATGTGAATATAAATAGCTACTCATCTAATGCCAATTATGACCTTCATTTTCCATCACTACCCACAACTTTAAACACCAGCAGCGCAAAATCATCAGACAATCAGGATCATCACGTTACACCTCTCGTTAGCACCATGGATGTGCAGGAAACCAACAATGTCTGCCTTCAACAACCTTCTGCCACAGACGACCCTCCTCGACAACACCGACTTGACCCATTCCATTCCCAGAGGTCTGTAAGTGATCCAATTCAATCTGCTCAGCCTTCATCAACAGAAGTGTCACCATGTCCGCTGTCGTCCTAGACACCAATGAGAGTTCCCCGCTCATCGCTGTCGTCACAGGTTCACCCACATCAACCCACATACCCAGCTTTTCATCGTTTCCTACCTCAACAACGACTCTTGGACTATGCACCTTATACTTGGAGGTCGTACTTGCCGGAATACCCCACTCATTCAACAACAGTACCTCAATATCCCGCTTTCTACCACATGCATCATCTATCACGGCCAAACCCACCGCACTTCTATTTTCAACAACCCTCTACTCCATATTAACAGCGACTGTTTGCCTCACTAGTTGTCTCTGTAACACCAGCAACTGTCGATTGTTGTTTTATATATATATATATATATATATATATATATATAATTTTATTATATTATTATTATTTTCTTTCTCCACACTGTTTGACTGTCTGATATGAGCGCTTGATTTGTTACATTTTTCACCTGTTTTTGACGTAATTCAATTGGCTGAATTGTTTGTAATAAGTTTTCAATGTGCCCCACTTATTAATACCACCATTAATTCCCCTTCATTGGTAAAATTAGTTAAATTTAGTATTTTAGCGCAAGCTTCTTTACATAACATAAATGCCAGGTACTTATGAACAGCTACTAACCATGAATGGTTTACGACTTGGCCATCTGAACGTAAACCATCTTCTAGAACTTCCAGAACTCACACAAGTTCTGAATCAAAATTTCCATGTTTTTGGGCTTTCAGAAAGTCGTCTGAATGAGAAAATAACAGACGGTGACATTGCACGTACTGGTTTTAAAACTATTCGGCGAGATTCTAGTAGACAATTAGAGACAGGTTTAGCAGTCTATATTTCCACTTCTCTCAGTTATCGCCGCAGAAACGATCTAGAGACCATAGATATAGAATGCATATGGTTAGAGGTAAAGCCACATAAGCAAAGACCCATTGTAATAGGATATCTTTATCGTAATCCCAGTGTAGGAACAACATGGTTTGAAGATTTCATGAACATGATGGATAAAGTTATTACTACAGTCAATGAAATTATTCTTCTTGGTGATTTCAATATTGATATGCATAAGCCAAATCAAACATGGACCAACATCATAGCATCGTACAACATGAAACAAATAGTCAACAAACCTACCAGAGTGACAAATACATCATCCACACTGATCGATCACATCTATGTAACATGTCCAGAAAACATTATAGAATGTTCCATCCCTACTATTGCTATGAGTGACCACTATCCCATATGTTGCACTTGGGCAAAAAATGGGTACAAATCTCCAAAAAATAAACACATCAGTATTGAATATAGAAGTCTAAAAAATTTCAACCAAGAATTATTTTTAAATGATTTGCGAAATGCGCCTTTCGCCGATGTTTACCAACTTCCTGATCCTGATGACGCGGACATTTTATAGTATTTTTAATAAGCATGCGCCTACTAAAGAAATTCGCGTAAAAAGACAAATAAAATCTCCATTTATCACACAAGAAGTACTTGCCGCTATGAGGAAGAGGGACCGAGCGCACAAAAATAAGGATATTATTACATATCGGGCAGCAAGGAACAAAGTACAATATTTAATTCGTAGAGAAAAGAAAAACTACTTTAGTAATTTAGTTCAAAGCAAAAGCAACAGTAGAAATATATGGAAGGCAATCAATACCCTAGTGAACAAAAGAAATTCGACAGACTCACAAAATCCCAATACTTCATTTACTTGTTGTAAAGTTTCTTTTCTTTCCACTCTGTAAAGTGTCAGTCTGTATGCTCTGTAAGGGAGAGTGGTGTGTTGTTGAGATCAGGCATGCTCCATTCTACCCAGCTGTAAATGGGTAACTCACCCTAGTCCTGAGTTAGGGAAGGCAAAGGCTCCAGGGGAAGCAGGCCCTAAACTTGGTCACTTCAACCGACGCAGGATGGTGTATGTATGAAGTAGAAATGTAGAGTGTGGTTGACGCGAATGGTGTACTGTTCGTGTGCTGACCAATATAACCACTCATACACTTGTGTCTACAAGGCACCAATGCAGACTGCTGGAATCTTTGTTTACTCAATTTATTCAGACGTACACACTGGGACATACGAGTACATCATGGTATGTTGACATATCAATTTGTAGGTATACATAGCAGATCTGAAGTCATGACACATTCAGCAATAATGGGCAGTACATCAAAAGTTCAATGTCATGATATATTATGGCCGCATCCCCCTATCTGACTAAACGCGTCAGTGAAGGCAGATCGGTAAATAACTAAAGTTATATGAAACCACGAAAGAGGGGGTTTCTAGCAAGATTGAGATCTCCCTGTCACTGTCCGATAATAGGATAAATAATCTGTTCTCTTGGCAGTGATCAAAACATATGATGACCGAAATCTAACATGGCCGCCTCCCTGAGTTGTCGTTCACTCATTCATAGGAAGGAGAATATAAGCCAGAGTTAATTTAT
This sequence comes from Oreohelix idahoensis, assembly GCA_024509875.1. Taxonomy (NCBI): domain Eukaryota; kingdom Metazoa; phylum Mollusca; class Gastropoda; order Stylommatophora; family Oreohelicidae; genus Oreohelix; species Oreohelix idahoensis. The sequence continues at coordinate 533,874 of JAMPIV010004685.1, read as the reverse complement.
AATGGGTATATAAATGATTTCATAAATGTTCCCATACAGCTCTACGGTGATCAGGTTAATTCACGTAGCCATAACCGCTGTAGGAAAGTCTGTCATCTTCGTCGATACAAAACACGACCCTAGCGATACGAAGCACAATGTTCCATCTAGGTCGAATCGACATGAGATCATCAAAATAGGGTCTGGCAATACATGGAGTCCGAATTATACATTGTACCGTACCTTAGGAGAGTCTCTAACATAAACCATAGTAGAGATACCATCTCCTTTAGAAGAAAACCACTTCATGAATTATATTTCCTTAAGAATCTACCAGCCCTTTGAAAAGTGCGTACACGCCATTATCACGGTACATCGGAACTCATCACGACTTGTCAAGACAACTCATACTTCCGCTAGACCGGAATAACAAGAATCTAGTCCCTCCTACCCATCCAAAATATACAATATAGGACTGATTCTACTTGTACTAATAATATGTAATACATATGAATTCAGGCCATAAACACAATAAGCAAATTAATATATTTTCTGGCCCTAAAAAATAAGTACAAACGTAAGAGCAATCCATGCGCCGGATCAATATCAAGAACGATTACTCCTATAATCAAAAGTGTGAATCAAACATGGATTCTCTCGCTTTTACCATAGACAGCATTTTCATACACAAATGAATGAATGTCTATATCTTCCCATATTAAATAGCCATATCGATTTTTGTAATATGTGCGTCAAAATATGCACGCAACAGATTACCACACCCCTCGGGAAAAAAAAAAGGTACATTTTTTTTTTTTTTTGAAACACATCTAGGAGCAACATACAATAGGCTCACAACGCACCAATAACAATGCGCAGATGATAAGCATAAGTTTTATGACCTTAGAGAAGGTACTTCTCTAAGTATTAATATTTCCAGAGAGGTGTCACCAACGCATACTACAATATTAGCAATGACACAATTTCCACATTAGTTTATACATAAATTTCATCTAAGATATCTTAACATCATGATCATCAAAGACGAAAAACATTGAAAGATCAGCGGTGAATAAATATCAATGAACCGCTAAGTAGTGTTACAATCAATATATGATATATTACATATGTGTACACATTTCAACATAGAAACAACTGTATCAAAGTTGTATAACAGTTATGAATCATGTGGGCATCTAGACAAAATATCTGCCATCACATTTTCTGACCCACGGATAGCTCGCACCGAAAAATGAAATGGCTGTAGAGCAATCGCGTATCGCGTTGATCTCGCGCTCTTCAGATTTTTACTCTGAATAGCCGTAAGAGCTTTCTGGTCAGTTTCCACAATGAAATGCGCGCCAAGAAGAAATCTTTGCAGTTTAAGGATTGACCAAACCATAGCCAATAATTCACGGTCTAGGACCGAGTAATTCTTCTCTGCGGCATTTAATTTCCGAGAAATATACATCACAGGATGCAGAGTTCCAGAGTACTCTTGCATTAGTGCCGCTCCAATCCCGGTGGATGAAGCGTCACTACGAAGAATAAATGTCTTATCCTTAGAAGGCAATACTAGGATAGGTGAAGTAGAAAACATAGTTTTAACCTTATCCAAAGAGGATTGACATTCTTGAGTCCAATGGACTACATTAGGAGACCCTTTCTTTAGCAAGGAAGAAAGAGGTGACATAATGGAGGACAGATTCGGGATGAATCGTCCATAAAATTGTATTAGACCTAAGAGACTTCGTACTTGCTTTTTAGTCTTAGGAATAGAAATGTTAAGTATCTTACTTGTATTATGGTCTTCTGTTTTTAGGAACCCATGACCAACACGGTGTCCTAAGAAAGATATTTCGCTAAAACCAATACATGCTTTCGATGGTTTCGCTGTCAGGTTATGCTCGCGTAAGATAGACAATAGTTCATTTATACATTTATAGTGATCGTTCCAAGTATCACTGAAAAGACAGATGTCATCAAGATACGCAATGACATCTGAGCGATGAGATAGGATTCGACGCATCATGCGTACAAATGTTGCAGGGGCATTCATAAGACCGAAAGGCATGAAATTCCATTGGAATAGACCCCTAGGCGTCGAAAAAACAGTAAACGGTTTGGCGTGTTCGGATAGTGGAACTTGCCAATATCCCTTAGACAAATCGAGTTTAGTAAAGAAGTGAGAATTCGATAGTCTCGTAAGTAGCTCTTCTAGTAAAGGCATAGGTTCCGCATCAAATTTAGTCACTTGATTCAATTTGCGATAATCCACGCAAAGACGTATGTTATTGTCTTTTTTCCGTACTATAACCATCGGCGAAGAATATGCTGATGTGGATGGTTCAATAATTTTTAACTCTATCATCTCATCTAACTCTTTCTCTACCTGTGCTTGAAAATGTATCGGGATAGGATACGGTCTGACTCTTATAGGACTATGGTCAGTAAGAATAATGTCATGTTGAATGACATCAGTTTGACCAGGAATGTCAGTAAGGACATCCTGAAATTGTTCTAACATAGTAGAAACTTGTTTCTGCTCTCCTGGAGATAATTCTGGAGAAATTGCAACATCTTTCCATGATTCATTAGAGTGAAGAGGAATCATTGGAAAAGGTAAATTTACATCCGAGAAACTCGTTTCCTCATCCTGTATTACTGACAGAGATGAGTACTGTCCATGTTGGACTGGAAAATCGTCCGTTGCCTGGAAAACAGGTTGTAAATAATCAGGACGTTCATGGAATTCCGTGAGCATGTTGATGTGGAAGGTTTTACGCTTCCCGTCAATATCGACGATATAGTCAACATCGGAAACTTTTGATATTATATCGTACGGACCTTTCCAAGAAATAAGAAGTCTATTTTCCCTACAAGGTAGCAAGACAAATGCTTTGTCACCTGGACAAAGTTGACGCAAACATCTCTTTTTATTGGCAAATTCCCTTGCCTTCTGTTTCGCAAATTCAGAAGAAGCAGTTGCCAATTTGCATGCTTCAATAATCTTGTGTCTAAGTGCGATGACATATTCATAAGAGGATTTTGTGTCATCGACAATATTATCAGCAGTTATAAGATCATGAAGTAAGGACATAGGACCTCGCGGTTTCGCGCCAAAGACAAGTTCAAAGGGAGAAAATCCTGTATGTTCGTTGGCGACCTCTCTATATGCAAAGAGAGCCGCGGGTAAAACCCTATCCCAATCCTGAGGATGATCTTCTGTTATCTTACCTAGTAGGTTTTTCAGAGTTCTATTCAAACGTTCCACCATCCCATTGGACATAGGATGATAAATACTACTCAGCGATCTCTCTATCTTCAGAGTCGACATTACTTGAGACATGGTATCCGATATGAGTTGGGTACCATGGTCGGATAATATTTCTGCTGGAAACCCCAGACGAGAAAATATTAACCAAAGAGCATCTGCGACATCAGCAGTAGTTATGCTCTTTAGAGGAACAGCCTCCGGCCAACGTGTGCACATATCAACACACGTCAAAATAAATTGGTGTCCTCTAGCAGACTTTATCTTAAATGGACCAATGATGTCTATCGCCATTTTTTGAAATGGCCGAATGGGAATGTCTGCAGCCTGAATAGGTGCATCATGGCGTGGACCTCTGGATTTAATCTCTTGACATACTTTACAAGATCGACAATAGATTCGTATGTCCTTATTCACAGCAGGCCAAAAAGAAAGATTGAAGAACTCTAGCTTTAGTACGGGAAAAACCCATATGTCCAGCACACTGCGAATCATGAGCGTGCTGTAAGATTTTAACTCTCATATTTTTAGGCACAAGGATTTGAGAATGAATGGACTTAGCGGAGTCTTGTACCATACGTACAAGCACGCCATTCTTCATCGTAATCCAAGATTTACGATTTGTATCCTTATTCGGATCACCTTTTGTTGCCAGAGTAAAGAATTTCTTTAGAGTAGGATCATCTTCCTGCTGTTTGATAAAGGAATCGTGGGAAATCTCCAAGGGATCATCTTGGATCTGCGCATCATTATCTTCAGAATGTGAAGATTGTGGCATATTAAGAGCTTGAGCCCTAGTGATTACTGCATTAGCAGATTGCATATTAACATTTTCCCAATTAGAAATTTGCTGTGGAGTGCATTCTTTCACTCCATGAATGCGACCGATGATAAGATCAGCGATCGGATTCGGCAAGAGACATGCTTGCACCTCTCCTGTAAAGAAAGGCGTAGCAATATTGATAATGGCAGTGGAGTACTTCTCCAATGTGCCACCAAATGTTACACATTTGACTATATTGCCTGTAGCTCGAGAAGGATTTACGAGTGATTGCCTCACTCCAATGGTAGTGCACCCCGAGTCGAAAAGAATTGATACCGGAGTACCATCTATTAGGCCCCTATTAAAGACAAGAGCACCCCTTCCATTATGCGCGATTGACGCATGGAGAGCGGGAAGCGGGTGACCGCAGCTTAAAGTAGACACTGTGGTTGGATCGAATAATGTTTTGCATTGCGAACACTCAGATGCTCTAGCAAAATCGAAAGCGGAATTTGCTACACTGTTGGAGTCTTTTTTATCATTATTCTGATTATCGGTGTCGTGGAACTCCTGTTGTGCAGAGTTAGCCTGGTAATAAGATTTACCATGTCTTTTGTGTTGTGATCTACCTCGGTTATAATTGTCTCTATAATTATTATTGCCTCTGTTATAACCCCTATTTGGGTTTGAATCATAACATTCATGATCATAATCATCATGCTCATTATATTGAGTATCCCTGTAATATTGTTTCTGTTGTCTCCATGAAGCACTTGGGTAGTTCCTATAGCTACTCCCTTTTCGAGAATTTCTAACATTATGGGTACCTCTCGCGTGTCGAGGACTATCAGCCCGATTCCAGTTCTTCAAAGAAGAACTCTGATTTGAGCGGTTATCTTGGTTTTGATACCTATTCCAATTAACCTTTTTATCAAATTTATTTTTAGCTCCTTGGAATTTGTGTGAGTAATTCTGATTATATTCTGTTGCCGAAGCAACTGGCATACTCTCTTTAATGTTAGAGTTACTAAGAATCATGTCAGGGTGTGCCGTGGCATACTGGTCACAATATTCTTCCATTTGCTTTATTGTACCAGGTTTACGCTCATGTAAGAACTCTAGGAATGATTTATTTACAGAAGACATGACCTTGTCTCTTAGCAATAAATCCGTAAGACCATCAAATGTTTTCTCTGTTTTGGATAATTCAATCCATCGTGAAAGTGTAATTCGTGCTTTTGAGATGAAAATCTGAGAATTCTACACCTACCTCAGGTCTCATTGTTTTAAACAAAAGACGGTAACCTTCCTCAGACAGCTGATATCTCTTTATCAAAGCTGCCCTAACAGCATCATAATTATCTTTGTCGGCCTCTTCAACAAAATATAACTTACTTAGGGACTCCCCTTTTAGATTTTCAGACAACTGATTCACATACTGTGATTTGTCAACATTATGAGATCGACAAGCCCGTTCAAATCTAGAAAGCCAAAATGTTATGTCATCACTGGTAGGGTTAAACGCTGGTACCTTGACCTTGTACACAAAGGGTTTACCATTACCACCAGATGCCTGATTAACATTACTCATACATGTCAATTTTAATTTCTCTAATTCAAACTCATGTTCTCTTATTGCTTTTCTCTCTTCAGCTTCTCTATCTAATCTTCTCTGTTCTGCAGCAGCAGCAACTTCTAATTTTTTCTGTTCTGCAGCAGCTTCCAATTTTTTCTGTTCTGCAGCAGCTTCCAATTTTTTCTGTTCTGCAGCAGCTTCCAATTTTTTCTGTTCTGCAGCAGCAGCAACTTCTAATTTTTTCTGTTCTGCATCAGCTTCTAATTTCTTCTGTTCTGCCTCAAATCTCCTTTCCTCCACTTGCATCTGCAATTTCTTAAGTTCAGCAGCAGTATCAGCTTCTTTTTCTAATCTTTTTTCTTCCGCTAGAGCTTTCCTTTCTTCTGCAGCAGCTTTTTTTTCTTCTATTTGAAGTTTTCTCTCCTCAGCCGCAGCTTTTTTTTCCTCAGCAGCAGCTTTTCTTTCTTCAACAGCAGCAGCAATTTTTTTTCTCTTCTGCAGCTAATGCTTTGTCATATTGAGCAACAGCCCATTGTTCTAAGTCTTTTCCAGTCTTATCAAGAGATTTTCCTTGTGCAATGAAATAATCTAATGTAGACATATTGTCTTCTTAAATCAGAAACCTGAAAAAGTAAATAAATTACCCTATCTCACTTTAATGGGAGACAAGTCTATACCATAGACTTAGTCTTAGTCCAAACTTGTATGGTTTATAATAACCAATGATAACTTGAGTACCTGTGGACAACAATAACTGTATCTCAAATACTGTGGGGACAAGCCTTACAAAGGTCTTGTATACCTCAATGTAATCAAAGATCACTTGAGTACCTGTGGAAAATAATCATAAAGTACTGATCTGTACTATATTATCAGTGTATACCACTATACGTCATATGTCAACTAAAGACATCACAAAGGACAAACAAGAAAAGACAATCTGAAAACATTTGCAGAGATCAAATTAAATTAAATAGGAGAAATGAAAAAAATGATCACAGAAACCGTGATGATAACTGCCATAATATAACAAGACAAATAACGCCACAGTGTATAAACATAAGGGTGTAAAAAACTGAAATGAAAGGAAAGATGAGACCTACAATTATACAAACAAATCAAACAAAACTAAGGAACAGAAAAAATGTTACAAATACAAATATGAAACAGTCGTCACAACTAACCAAATATTTGCAAACTATGTTGCATGCAAATTTCAATTAAGAAATTGCTCCCTATCGAACGCCAGAACAAGACCAATATCACTCGGTATTTCCTGTTCTAGTCACCTCCCATCCAGGCCCGCAACATATAAACACCTACACATATAAACAAATAACATGTAAGCATAAATAGCATATAGCATACAATATAATTTATGTCATGAATGGAATGTGTTGCAGGTATAGTGTTGTAAAGCAGGCACAGTTTATTTTAATACTAATAACTTGCCACTTTATTCAGTAATAGATTTAATTCTAAACTATTACACTGTCAATTTTTCTCTTTTGAGCATATGAAGATCCAACGATGAACTATGCACTTTATGTTCAACAACACTGTGATTCTTCTGTACGTTGAGAAATGTCAACAATACTGCTCCAGATATTTTCTACACTTGATACCACTGTCCTGTGTAATACTGTCTGTACAGCGAAAAACTGTCAACAAGCGCTGACCTAGATACAGCATCCTATCGGTAATACAGGTCAAGCTGACATCGACTGTATAGCTGTCCTACTGGTGTTGATGTGTTCAAACAAATGTTCTTTCATCTCTATCGCCTCAAGATATCCCACACGAATGAATGCCCTTGTGGAACTGATATCCAGACTCCAGAACACATTCTCCAGAACTGTCCAACCCATGATAAATTGCGACGTGCGACCTGGCCAAAAGGTGATGAGCTCCAGCAGAAGCTATGGGGCTGCCGCGCCGACCTGGAAAAGACTGTGGACTTCGTCCTGGCGACAGGCCTGCAGATTTAGCATGACTACAAACCGAACGCAGAAGAAGAAGAAGAAGAAATGTTCTTTCAGCTGTAAACTGTGATTCTCAACACAAAACTGCGTAAGCTGGACCCAGGAATCTGGCTCGCCACTGTAAAGTTTCTTTTCTTTCCACTCTGTAAAGTGTCAGTCTGTATGCTCTGTAAGGAAGAGTGGTGTGTTGTTGAGATCAGGCATGCTCCATTCTACCCAGCTGTAAATGGGTAACTCACCCTAGTCCTGAGTTAGGGAAGGCAAAGGCTCCAGGGGAAGCAGGCCCTAAACTTGGTCACTTCAACCGACGCAGGATGGTGTATGTATGAAGTAGAAATGTAGAGTGTGGTTGACGCGAATGGTGTACTGTTCGTGTGCTGACCAATATAACCACTCATACACTTGTGTCTACAAGGCACCAATGCAGACTGCTGGAATCTTTGTTTACTCAATTTATTCAGACGTACACACTGGGACATACGAGTACATCATGGTATGTTGACATATCAATTTGTAGGTATACATAGCAGATCTGAAGTCATGACACATTCAGCAATAATGGGCAGTACATCAAAAGTTCAATGTCATGATATATTATGGCCGCATCCCCCTATCTGACTAAACGCGTCAGTGAAGGCAGATCGGTAAATAACTAAAGTTACTTGACGTCCATAGTTTGTAGTATATATTATGAAACCACGAAAGAGGGGGTTTCTAGCAAGATTGAGATCTCCCTGTCACTGTCCGATAATAGGATAAATAATCTGTTCTCTTGGCAGTGATCAAAACATATGATGACCGAAATCTAACATGGCCGCCTCCCTGAGTTGTCGTTCACTCATTCATAGGAAGGAGAATATAAGCCAGAGTTAATTTATAATGGGTATATAAATGATTTCATAAATGTTCCCATACAGCTCTACGGTGATCAGGTTAATTCACGTAGCCATAACCGCTGTAGGAAAGTCTGTCATCTTCGTCGATACAAAACACGACCCTAGCGATACGAAGCACAATGTTCCATCTAGGTCGAATCGACATGAGATCATCAAAATAGGGTCTGGCAATACATGGAGTCCGAATTATACATTGTACCGTACCTTAGGAGAGTCTCTAACATAAACCATAGTAGAGATACCATCTCCTTTAGAAGAAAACCACTTCATGAATTATATTTCCTTAAGAATCTACCAGCCCTTTGAAAAGTGCGTACACGCCATTATCACGGTACATCGGAACTCATCACGACTTGTCAAGACAACTCATACTTCCGCTAGACCGGAATAACAAGAATCTAGTCCCTCCTACCCATCCAAAATATACAATATAGGACTGATTCTACTTGTACTAATAATATGTAATACATATGAATTCAGGCCATAAACACAATAAGCAAATTAATATATTTTCTGGCCCTAAAAAATAAGTACAAACGTAACAGCAATCCATGCGCCGGATCAATATCAAGAACGATTACTCCTATAATCAAAAGTGTGAATCAAACATGGAATCTCTCGCTTTTACCATAGACAGCATTTTCATACACAAATGAATGAATGTCTATATCTTCCCATATTAAATAGCCATATCGATTTTTGTAATATGTGCGTCAAAATATGCACGCAACACTTGTACAGACTTCAGCAATCATTTTCAGGCAGACATCCACAATATAAAATCCGCCATACCTTCTTCCCCTTGTGACTTCAGCGAATTATCTACGTTCTGCGAGAACAAGTGTACTAACACCATTCCTTGCGACATTCCTTTTATAACAGTTAACGAAGTTTATAATTATCTTATTGATCTTAAAGATAATAACTCATCGGGACTTGATGGAATCAGTAATCGAATACTGCGTTATGCTGCACCAGCTATTACTGATACACTAACATACATATATAATCAATGTCTCGCAAGGAGTTACTTTCCATCTGCCTTTAAAATCGCTAAAGTATACCCTCTTGTTAAACCTGGTTCATCAGATAATAGCAACCTTGGTAACTATAGGCCCATTTCGCTTATATCATCGCTGTCCAAACCACTGGAAAAACACATACACAAAACAGCAATGGAACACCTAGCTAATAATGACCTGCTTGTTGATAGTCAGTCGGGGTTTAGACCAAAGCATTCATGCGACACAGCCTTAACAAAAATGATAGAGAACTGGCATCTAAACATCAATAACGATAATTTATGTGGAGCAATCTTTGTAGACTTTAAAAAAGGACCAAAGCATTCATGCGACTTTGTAGACTTCATTCGATATGATAGAAGTATGAAAGTAAACCTTAAGCTGGTGAAGTTAATTAAATCATTTCTGACAGACAGACAACAAGTGGTGTCTTACAATAATTCTTTGTCCAACCCAACTGTTGTCGATATCGGTGTTCCTCAGGGCTCTATTCTCGGCCCTCTTCTCTTTGCCGTATACATCAATGATCTTCCTCTGTACATTAAACATTCATCCTGTGACCTGTTTGCCGATGACTGTTCTGTTTACACTAGTGACAAAAGTTGCACTGCACTAGAACTATCTTTACAAACTGACACACATAATATTATTAAGTGGAGCAACGAGAATCGAATGCAAATAAATATTAGTAAAACGAAATGTATGTTAATATCAACCAGACAAAAACTACAAAACTCGCAGAAAACAACACTTCAGCTCTACATTGGAACATCACTAATTGAAAACGTAAATGAACATAAAACTCTAGGTGTAACTGTTGACCAGCACCTAAGTTGGAACTCACATGTAAGTGCACTCACAAAGCTAACGGCACAAAAAGTTTACCAATTAGCCAAAATCAAACACTTCCTGGATGAGAGGCCAAGGAAAATGTTCTACACATCTCACATACCTAGACTATTGTTCCACAATCTGGGATGGTTGTTCCATATCCAACACAAAAAGGCTTCATTCACTTCAAAAACGTGCAGTGCGCCTAGTTGCTGATAAACACCAAACACATTGTATAGATCTATATAACTATCTTAAAATATTACCCCTTAGAAAGCGCTTTCTATTTAACAAAGCTAAATTCGCTCACAAAATCTTGTCACATAATGCTCCAACGTATTTGTGGCCACTTTTAAAATTCAATGAAAAACGTAGTAACCGCTTAAACCAGTTACAGGTACCCAAGCCCAGGCTAGATTTGTTCAAGAAGAGCTTGGCTTACTCAGCTGCTCATCTTTGGAACAATCTTCCACATGATCTAAAAAACATGCACAGTCCCTACTCATATAATCGTAGACTGTTCAAATACATTATGAGTGCCAATTATATGCCGCCCTAAGGGATTTCATTTCGAATTATTATCTAATATACTGTATGGAGGGTCTGATGATCTAGTTTTTCATTTTAATATACCTTATTTCTTAATTGTAATCAAATACTGTAAATGTATGCCTTTATACTACTTATAATGTTGCATCGCCATTAAACTAATACCTTAAGTATGTTGGAGAATGTCTGGATAACTAGCAATAAAAGATGAGTAAGAGGAAGGGCAAAATGCAAGACCGGCCTATATGCACGATTCTCATCTATCAGTCAATACCCTTTACCTCCCTAAGGAGCATAGGTAATAAAGCTGGATCTCGTATAGTGGAGGCCTCAACAATTCACTCCCTGTGGCAGTATCTGCTTGGGACTCAAAGCTGCTCACCTGTGGGAACATTTTCCGCATGCACTGACAACACACTAAGTCCCAGGTCATTCAGCAGCAGATTTCCAATATGTCACGAGTTATTATTATATACCACCATAATCTGATTACGTTTCAAATTATATCTAATTTACCGTATGAATGGTTTAAATTGTGTTTGTTTTTTTTTTAAATTTAAATTTTAAAATTAATTTTTTAAAAATTACTTTTATTTTTTATTATTTATTTATTTATTTATTTTTTTTAAATTTATTTATTTTATTTTTTTTTTATTTTTTACATACTTAAATTTGATTATGACTGGATGTTACAAATGTATGTTATTATTTTACCTTGATAATGTTGTATGCTTAAATAGTGTTCAAAATACATGTGCGATTGAATGGATAAGGTATGCAAGATGACAGAGAGAAGGGCAGAATGTAAGGCAGGCCTGCGTGCCCAATTCTTAACCCTTTGAAAATTAAGTTCGTACGTTCGTTCGTTCTATCTATCTGTCTGTCTGTCTGTCTATCTATCTATCTTCTTTATTTTAAAACATACTTTAATTATGATGATTATTGCAAATGTTTGATGTTATATTACCTTTATAATGATAAATGCCTTAATAATGCTTAAAGTAAATGTGAGGATGGAAGGATACAGTATACATGATGAGAGAGAGAGGAAGGGCAGAATGTCAGACGGGCCTGCGTGCCCAATTCTTAACCCTTTGAAAATAAAGTTTGTTCGTTCGTTCGTTCGTTCATTCGTTCCACGTTGGTAACCTTGTCATACCATTTTAATCCCTCTATTCTACGCAAGCACCCATTTATGAAAGTCTGTAGCTTTTTGGTTGTTGTCTTTGTTGTTCTCCATGTCTCTGAGCCATACAATAGGACTGACTTCACATTTGAGTTGAAGATTCTTATTTTCGTGTTGGATCCTATTTCTCTTGATCTCCATATATTTCCCAATGCAATGAAAGCTCCTCTTGCCTTTTGTATTCTTATTTTGATATCGCTGTCTGTCCCTCCAACTTTGTCTATATTACTGCCAAGATATGTGTATGATTCTACATCTTGTATTGGTGTTTCTTCCAGTTCAACCCTGTTATCATTACCTGCATTTATTCTCATTATTTTTGTCTTTTCCCTGTGTATTTTCAGACCCAATTGCTGTGACCTCTCATCGAGTGTTTTCAATTTGTCCTGCATCTGATTACGGCTATGGGACAGAAGAGCCAAGTCATCAGCAAAATCCAGATCATCCAACTGCTTAGTCAGAGTCCACTGGATTCCATTTCTGTTGTGTGTTGCCGATGATCTCATAACCCAATCTATTGCCAGCAAGAAAAGAAATGGAGACAAGAGGCATCCCTGTCGCACTCCTGTTCTTATCCCAAACGGTTCTGTAAGCTGTCCTTCGTGAAGAACTCTGCATGTCATGTCTTCATATGTTTTCTTTATTAAATTAATGATCTTCAGGGGAACTCCATAATGCCTCAACAATTTCCAAAGTGATTCTCTGTCTACACTGTCAAATGCCTTTTCGTAGTCCACAAATCCGATGTATAGTGGTGAATTCCATTCCAGACTTTGTTCAACTATTATTCTCAAAGTGGCTATCTGGTCTGTACATGATCTGTTTTGTCGAAAACCTGCTTGTTCATCTCTCAGTTTCTTGTCTATGGACTCTTTTAATCTCTCAAGGATAATCCTGTTTAATACTTTTCCTGGCACTGATAGTAACATTATTCCTCTATAATTTGTGCACTCTTGTAAATTTCCCTTCTTAGGCAACTTAACCAGATATCCTTCCTTCCATTCTGCTGGTATCTCTTCCTTTTCCCAGACTTTACCAAGTAATTTATATAACATCTCTGTAGCCGTGTCAATATCTGCTTTGATGGCCTCTGCTGGAATGCCATCAGGTCCAGATGCTTTTCCATCTCTTAGAAGCTTTATGGCTTTCTTTATTTCTTCCTTCGTTGGTCTTTCACCGTTAATTTGTAGTTCTTCTTCTGCTGGCTGGATGTCCGGCGGGTTTTGTGGAGCTGGTCTATTGAGAAGGTCCCCAAAATATTCTGTCCACCTCTTCATTTGCTCTTCTATATTGCTGAGCAGTTTCCCATTCTTGTCTTTTATGAGGCAACTTGTTTGCTTGTATTTCCCTGTTAGCTTCTTTGTGTTGCTATACAGTTCTCTCATATTTCCTTTGGCTGCAGCATCTTCTGCCTCTCTTGCCAACTCCTCAATATACTTCCTCTTGTCTCTTTTGATACTTCTTTTTACTTCTTTGTTTGCTTCTGTGTACATTTCTTGAGCCTTGGCTTTGGAACTTCTGGTTTTGCTTATGTTTAACTCTGCTTTCTTGTTTTTTCTGTCTTTTATCTTATTGATGGTTTCTGTTGTTATCCATGCTTTTTGTTGTCTTTCCCTTTTCCCCAGTATTTCTTCACATGTCTCCTTCCATACAGTTTTGACCTGCTGCCAATAGTCTTCTGTATTCTCTACATCTTCCAGCTGTTGGAGCACTTGGAATTTGTTGGATACTGTGACCGCAAATTTGTCTCTTGTTTCTTGATTTCTTAGCTGTCCTACATTATACTGTTGTCTATAATTTTGCATTGTTGCATATCTCTTGAGTTTCATTTTTACTTTGGCTATCAGAAGATGGTGATCTGATGCCACATCTGCTCCTCTATATACCTTTACATCCTGCAATGATGATCTAAACTTCTTGTTTATGCATATATGATCAATCTGATTTTCTGTTCTATGGTCTGGTGATATCCATGTTGCCTTGTGTATTCTCTTATGTGGAAACATGCTTCCTCCTATAGCCAGTTGATTTGAAGCGCAGAAGTTTGCGAATAGTTCTCCATTTTCATTCATTACTCCTAGCCCATGTTTTCCCATGACTTCTTCAAATCCGGTGTTGATTGTACCTATCTTTGCATTCATGTCACCCATCTGTAACTGTCTCTTTCTCTTGTTGAGGTGATCACTGGCCCAAGACAGTATACTTGTTGTTAGATGTGTAGTGCGAGCGTATGATGAACTGAGTGTGGGTGCGAATGAAGACGCGAATGTGTTTAGGCTCGTATATATGAAGACCCTGCAACCCATACTCTCACATGCAGTAGTCAAGGATGCTTGGACACTGCAGGCATGTTTCAAGACATTTATTGACGAGAACACACATAGTATCAACAGGAACAGTCAGTGTAACAAGGTCATGCTGACCGGAAATCGATAGGTATACATTTGGCATTCAAAAGGTAAACATCGGAACAGACGTGCATGGTCAATAGCAAAGTTCTTCAATAATGACAGTTCGTAGCGTCGCCCTTGGCATCTCTGACTAAACGCGTCAGATGCCTTAGTCACTTTGACACATAGGTGCAACTTGGCATTCCCCGCCAATTGCACATTATCAGGCTGTAGTATAATAGCCGAAAGCACAGGCCTCGTTCTGACGTCGGCTGTGTACTTCTGTTAAATAGGTTATCATCAACCCTGCAGTAATGCTTATTGTAGACATAAATCCCGCCAATCTGCGGTTCCCACAATATATCTTCGTCACTGGATTTCTGGACAATATAAAGACTACCAGTCTTGGATGGCTACCTCGAGCACAAAAATATAAGTTCTGAAATATATAGGATCGGTGAGCTGCAGTTCACACTAAGTAATCCTTTTACATGTTCTGCCACCGAAAAGCGTAATAATGCATAAAGGTCGGTATTACCTGGAAAATGAATCCTCAGAACATAACAAGGAATTCTGTCGTCATCCCGACGCACAGAGATTCACTGGGGAAAACTGCCATAGCAGTTACTTCGAAGATTCTCCCCGAAAAAAAACAATGGACTCTTGGTCCCTTCAGAAAAACAGGACCTTCCCGGCTTGCCGGAAGTATATCTCTCTCCCGCTTAAAAAACCTTCCCATAGGCCTACGCCCGAACTGTCAACCTTTGACCCTAAAGGTCAAAACACAATGAATGAATAAACAAGGGAAGACAACCCCTAATCAACCTGACATCGCAGGTAAAGACACAATTATACTTATGATAAAACATAGGCAAATAACTTGACAGATGACTCCGTCGAAAATGACAGCAACATTACTACCACCCCCCTGTAAAAAAAAAAATGAAATTTTTTTTTTTTTTAATATGTCCATGAGCAAGATAGCACCATTATTACTTCTGTGCTCATGCAAAAACTGAACCTAATATCAGGTACAATAGACGCATAAATAAGGCGTCTGAAGAGAATACAAATCATCTCTCAACATAGGAGAAAATATTTCCTTTAAGCCAAACAAACTAAGGGATACCATTCAAGAAACCTAAGTTGCTGGCAATACCAATCATATATCAAACATTACTAAATAATATAATCATAGCAATATACAAATGTCAATGCTATTTTAGCAACATATCACTGATGGATGGACAAAATGAAATTTGTTAAATTATCTAAACATCATCCAAATACATTTGTATTACAACATATTATGATATTAAGGACAGACCTAAGTCTGAAAGTATATCAGGAAAAACTAGGACACAAGATTTAACTGGAATCATGTGGGCATCTAGACAATATGTCCGCCATCACATTATCCGAACCACGGATAGCTCGAACCGTGAAATGGAAAGGCTGAAGAGCAATAGCATAACGAGTAGATCTCGAGCTCTTCAAATCCTTACTTTGCATAGCCGTAAGAGCTTTTTGGTCGGTTTCCATAAAGAAATGCGCGCCCAGAAGGAACCTTTGTAGCTTAAGAATGGACCAAACCATAGCCAACAATTCACGGTCCAAAACCGAGTAATTCCTTTCTGCCGCATTTAGCTTCCTAGAAATATACATTACAGGATGCAGAGTTCCTGAATATTCCTGCATTAGTGCCGCTCCAATCCCAGTGGAAGAGGCATCACTACGAAGGACAAAAGTCTTATCAATCGTTGGTAGTCTTAAGATAGGATGAGATGAGAACAAATTCTTAACCTGATCCAATGAAGATTGGCATTCTTGGGACCACCGCACCATATTAGGAGAACCTTTTTTCAATAACGTTGAAAGTGGTGCCATAATGGAGGACAGATTCTCAATGAATCTTCCTTAGAATTGTATCAATCCCAAGAGACTACGCACTTGCTTTTTCGTCTTCGGAACCGAGATATTTAATATCTTTGAAATGTTTTGGTCCTCTGTCTTCAACAGACCATGACCAACTCGATGACCTAGGAAGGAAATTTCACTAAACCCAACAAAAGCTTTAGAGGGTTTAGCAGTCAAACTATGCTCACGTAGAGTAGATAGCAATTCCTTTAGACCCAAATAGTGTTCTTCCCAAGTATCGCTGAAAAGACAGATGTCGTCTAAATATGCAATGACATCTGCACGATCTGATAGAATTCGTCGCATCATGCGCACGAAAGTCGCTGGGGCGTTCATAAGCCCGAAAGGCATAAAATTCCATTGAAACAGACCCCTAGGTGTCGAAAAAGCAGTGAGAGGTTTGGCGTGTTCCGTCAGTGGGACTTGCCAATAACCTTTCGACAAGTCTAGTTTAGTAAAGAATTTAGCTTTAGAAAGTCTAATAAGTAGATCATCTAATAACGGCATAGGTTCAGCATCGAACTTCGTAACTTGATTTAATTTGCGATAATCAACGCAAAGACGTATGTTATTGTCTTTCTTTCGAACAATAACTATCGACGAAGAATAAGCTGAAGTGGATGGTTCAATTATTTGTAGTTGAATCATTTCATCCAATTCTTTCTCGACTTGTGCTTGAAAATGAATAGGTATTGGGTATGGTCTTACTCTGATCGGATTACGATCAGTAAGTATGATGTCATGTTCTATGACATCTGTGTGTCCAGGAATGTCGGTAAGGACATCCTGATATGATTGTAACGTAGAGGATACTTGACGCTGTTCCTCAAAAGACAAGTTCGAAGAGATTGTAACGTCTCTCCACGATTCCGTTGAAGTAAGTGGAATCGCAGGAAGAGGTAAGTTCACGTCAGAAAAAATAGTTTCCTCATCCTGTATAACGGACAGGGATGAGATGTGACCATGTTGGACTGGAGAGTCGTCCGTCGCCTGGAAAATAGGCTGCAAATAGTCTGGACGTTCAATAAACTCTGTTAGCATATTTATATGGAAGGTTTTATGCCTTCCATCCACATCGACAATATAGTCGACATCGGAAATTTTTGAGACTATAGTGTATGGACCTTTCCATGAAATGAGAAGTCTATTCTCTCTTGAGGGCAGTAAGACATATGCTTTGTCTCCAGGACAAAGTTGACGTAGGCGTCTTTTCTTGTTAGCAAATCGCCTAGCTTTTTCTTTCGCAAATTCGGAAGATGAAGTTGCTAACCTGCACGATTCGATAATCTTTTCTCTAAGAGCTATGACATATTCATATGACGATTGTGTATCATCGTCAATACTATCGGAAGTTATCAAATCGTGTAACAAGGACATCGGACCACGCGGTTGCGCGCCAAAGACAAGTTCGAAAGGAGAAAACCCTGTATGCTCGTTGGGAACCTCTCTATAGGCAAAGAGGACTGCAGGTAAAACCCTGTCCCAATCTTCAGGATGATCCTCCGTTATCTTGCCAAGTAAGTTCTTTAGTGTCCTGTTAAGACGTTCTACCAATCCATTGGACATTGGATGATAAATACTACTGAGAGACCTTTTAATGTCTAGCGTAGCCATTACCTGAGACATAACGTCCGAAATTAACTGAGTGCCGTGATCCGACAGTATTTCTCCGGGGCATCCCAAACGAGAAAATACAAGCCAAAGAGCATCAGCGATATCGACAGTTGATATGCTCTTCAGAGGAATAGCCTCTGGCCAACGCGTGCACATGTCCACGCAAGTGAGGATAAATTGGTGTCCTCTGGCTGACTTAATCTTGAACGGACCAATGATGTCTATAGCCATTTTCTGAAACGGCCGAATCGGAATATCTGCAGCCTGAATAGGAGCAGCATGTCTCGGACCCCTAGACTTGACCTCTTGACAAATTTTGCAAGATCGGCAATAAATTCGGATGTCTTTATTCACGAATGGCCAAAAGAAGGACGCAAGGACTCTAGTTTTAGTTCTGGAAAAACCCATGTGTATAGCACACTGAGAATCGTGTGCATGCCGAAGAATTAAGGCTCTCATACACTTAGGCACAAGAATTTGCGAGTGCATAGACTTGTCCGAGTGTTGTACCATTCGTACCAATATACCATTCTTCATAGTGATATACGATTTGTGATTCGTATTTTGATTGGGATCCCCTTTCTTTGCAAGAAGGAAGAATTTCTTCAAAGAAGGATCCTCTTCTTGACGTTTAACAAACGAGTCATGGGAAATCACCAAGTGCTCGTCTTGGCTATCAACTTCATTACTATTATCAGATGAAGTTGGGGGATTAAGAGCTTGAGCTCTTGTCACCACTGCATTGACCGTTTGAATGTTTTTTTCTTCCCAACTAGAAATTTGTTGCGGGGTGCATTCTTTAACCCCATGAATACGACCGATTATAAGATCCACAATAGGATTAGGAAGAAGACATGCATGGACATCTCCTGTGAAGAAAGGAGTGTCAATCCTAATAATAGCAGTAGGATAGCTTTCCATAGTACCACCAAATGTAACACATTTGATTGTTTTTCCAGTGGCACAGCAAGGATCTATCAGAGACTCCCTAACCCCGACGGTAGTACATCCCGAATCGAAAAGTACTGAGACTAGCCTATCATTTATTAGACCTTTATGTAAGATGAGAGATCCTCTCCCATCATGCGCAACTGTAGCAGGTAGAGCAGGAAGAGGGTGACCACAACTTAGCGTAGATACAGTCGATGAGTCAAACAATGTTAAGCATTGGGGGCATTCAGTTGCTCTCCCAAAATCGAAAGCACAACCAGTGATAGCCCTAGAGTTACCACTATCATTTACTGTATTACAGGCTCCATCAAACTCTTGTTGTGCAGAGTTTGCCTGTTGGAAAGGTCTTTTTTTGTTAAACCTAGGTCTGCCTCGATTATCATTTCCCCTGTAATTATTTCGACTATCATTTCCCCTGTAATTGTTATCATACTGCCTATTGTAATCATCATTCCGGTTTGAATCCCGGTTTCTAAATTCACCATCGTCATAATCTTGACGTCGAGAATGATTACCTCGAAAATTTGAATAGTTATTATTTGGATAGCCTTTACGAAAGTGTCTCAAATTATTACCACTAAAACTACGAGAACTACCATCTTGTTTCCAATTCATAGACGAAGAACCATCATGTGTTGGATTACTCCGCTTCTGGGTGTAATTTTGATTACTTCCCATATTCCAATTTTGTTGAGCACCCTGAAATTTTTTTTTGAAATTAGGGCCATATGGTGTTGCCGAAGCAGCTGGCAACCCTTCTTTCACTTTAGAATTGCTAACTGTAGCATGGGGATGCGCTGTGGCATACTGACAACAGTATTCCTCCATATCTTTTAAGTTTTTAGGCTTACGCTCATGAAGGAATGCAAGAAAAGAATCATTAACAGATGACAAAACCTTATCTCGCAATAATAAGTCCATTAGACCTTCATATGTTTTCTCAGTCTGAGACAACTCAACCCATCGAGTAAATGTCCGACGTATCTTTGTAACAAAATCAGAGAAATCTACTCCATTTTCTGGCAACATTGTCCTAAAACGAAGACGATAGTCTTCTTCTTTTAGTTGGTATTTTTTTAGCAATGCTGCCCTGACAACATCATAATTAGTCCTCTCATGTTCGACTATTGTCATAATAGTAGTCACTGTGTCACCTGTAAAAAATGGCATCAGTTGTTCAACATATTTTTCCTTTTTTATGTTATGCGTATCGCACAAAAATTGGAATCTATCTAGATAATCTGCTACGTCATCCTTTAAAGGATTGAAATGAGGCAATTTAATCCTACTAACAAACTCCTTTGTCGTACTCGAAGTTGTTTGCTGAGCACCCGTACTCGCCAATTTCAATTTCTCTAACTCCAAAATTGCGAGTCTTTCATCAAGTTCCATCTTCTGTTTTCTTTCCTCATGTTCCATTTTCCTAATTTCAGCCTCAGCTTTCCTCTCCTCTGCAGCAGCTTGAGCTTTCCTCTCCTCTGCAGCAGCTTCTTTGTCTAATCTCTTTTGTTCCGCCTCTTTGTCTAATCTCTTTTGTTCAGCTTCTTTGTCTAATCTCTTTTGTTCCGCCTCTTTGTCTAATCTCTTTTGTTCAGCTTCAAATCTCCTTTCCTCCACCTGCATCTGCAATTTCTTTTGTTCAGCAGCAATATCAGCTTCTCTGTCTAGCCTTTTTTGTTCCGCAGCAGCTTTTCTCTCTTCAGCAGCTAATGCTTTGTCATACTGAGCAACAGCCCATTCTTCTAACTGTTGACCAGTTTTATCAAGGGCCTTCCCTTGTGTAATAAAGTACTCTAATGTAGACATCTTGTCTAATGAGATCAGTAACTTGTAGAAGTAAATATATTAAATTATCCCACTTTAATGGGAGACAAGTCTGAAATGATAGACTTGTATACTCACTTCACTTTATTTCACTCTCTTAGTCTTAGACAAAGACCTTGTATGGTCCCCTTGTTTATAATGTAACCAAAAAATCACTTGAGTACCTGTGGAAAAAAAATCCCTTATATCCCACTCACTATGGGCACAAGTCTTTTTTATAAAGAACTTGAATATGTATTTCACCTTGTCTCAATCTTTGTAGATAACAAGTCTTTTATCAAAGAACTTGTATAAATATCTTATATAATAATATTTTATTAACAAACTCTATATGAAGAGTCTACCTTATCAATAATACCAATACATGACCAAGTATATGTATGTAGACTGTGCATGACAGTAATGTAGTACCAAAAAAAAAAAATATAAAGACAAAGATACAAAACAATACAAATGGCAACACTGTTTTAACCAAAAATGTGTAGAGAAATAAACAAAGAAAGGAGAGACCTACAGAATACAAACAAAACAAATCGAAAATCAAAACTGAAAAACAGACAAAATATTACAAAAACAACGTTAAGTACAGTTACATCACAGCTAACATCAATAGCGACCAATTGTCACTAGCAAATTTTCAAATTAAGAAAATTTGCACCTACAGAACGCTTACAGTAAGCCTCGATTAAGTGGCATATTTACTGTAAGACCCACCAACCGAAAACCCGCAGAAAAATACACAAAAACAGTAGAAGTAACATAAACATATAGCAATCAATTTCAATGTGTTGCAGAACAAGTTCAGTCACAGCTGAAACTAAAATAAATTTCTTGCTCCTTGCGAACACAGAAACGAAATGTCAAACGCGCACTGAACGTCAAATCCACTGTAGCATAAAGTGGTATTCACGAACCAAAGTTACTATGACCTTCTCGAATTAGTACTTGCACATTGAATGTTTACAATTTCCACGTACTGTTTACAAACACTTGACCTCAAACAATGTCGCTTGAATGCTCGGACATAGAAAAGTCTGTTGTTGACTGAAACGTGTAACAACCAGCAGTACTGTTCACAATAGGAACCCGACTTCTATGCAGCTATGGTCCACGTAGCAAATGCCTAGATGTTAACTTCAGTACTTGTCTTGTTGTGGTTTATGTAGCATTATAACATAAATGCTCGTACTGTTTATCTGGGTCAACCGTTGATGACCTATTTCTGTCCTGTTGTAGCCAAAACTTGCAAATGTAGAATTAGCGCTGTGTGTTACGGCTGTCCCGTGTGTAGCTTAGACCCACAGATCAGAAGTGTAATGTGTACTTGTCCTTCTTGTAAATTTCTGGACAAAACTGGAGACATCATACATGTAACAGCCAACCAGGAATGTAAATTTCTGGATCCATTAATGTCAACGATAATGTCAAATGCTCGCTCTGTTCTTTTTAAACCCACAGATCTGGTCCATCAGAAATGTAAGTTTCTAGGCCACATTGGCAACAACAAATGTATCAGAAGAGCCCACGTAACTGGTCCACCAGAAATGTAACTGTCTCTTTCTCTTGTTGAGGTGATCACTGGCCCAAGACAGTATACTTGTTGTTAGATGTGTAGTGCGAGCGTATGATGAACTGAGTGTGGGTGCGAATGAAGGCGCGAATGTGTTTAGGCTCGTATATATGAAGACCCTGCAACCCATACTCTCACATGCAGTAGTCAAGGATGCTTGGACACTGCAGGCATGTTTCAAGACATTTATTGACGAGAACACACATAGTATCAACAGGAACAGTCAGTGTAACAAGGTCATGCTGACCGGAAATCGATAGGTATACATTTGGCATTCAAAAGGTAAACATCGGAACAGACGTGCATGGTCAATAGCAAAGTTCTTCAATAATGACAGTTCGTAGCGTCGCCCTTGGCATCTCTGACTAAACGCGTCAGATGCCTTAGTCACTTTGACACATAGGTGCAACTTGGCATTCCCCGCCAATTGCACATTATCAGGCTGTAGTATAATAGCCGAAAGCACAGGCCTCGTTCTGACGTCGGCTGTGTACTTCTGTTAAATAGGTTATCATCAACCCTGCAGTAATGCTTATTGTAGACATAAATCCCGCCAATCTGCGGTTCCCACAATATATCTTCGTCACTGGATTTCTGGACAATATAAAGACTACCAGTCTTGGATGGCTACCTCGAGCACAAAAATATAAGTTCTGAAATATATAGGATCGGTGAGCTGCAGTTCACACTAAGTAATCCTTTTACATGTTCTGCCACCGAAAAGCGTAATAATGCATAAAGGTCGGTATTACCTGGAAAATGAATCCTCAGAACATAACAAGGAATTCTGTCGTCATCCCGACGCACAGAGATTCACTGGGGAAAACTGCCATAGCAGTTACTTCGAAGATTCTCCCCGAAAAACAATGGACTCTTGGTCCCTTCAGAAAAACAGGACCTTCCCGGCTTGCCGGAAGTATATCTCTCTCCCGTTTAAAAAAACCTTCCCATAGGCCTACGCCCAAACTGTCAACCTTTGACCCTAAAGGTCAAAACACAATGAATGAATAAACAAGGGAAGACAACCCCTAATCAACCTGACATCGCAGGTAAAGACACAATTATACTTATGATAAAACATAGGCAAATAACTTGACAGATGACTCCGTCGAAAATGACAGCAACACCATCAAAATTGTGATGTCTCTTCTTTTTACTTTTTCCTTAATTTTCTGTAGTTTAGTATAAAATGCTTCTTTCACAGACTCTTCTTTGTCATTAGTTGGTGCATAACATTGGATGACATTTACATGAATTTTCCTTTTAGCTGTTTTGAAAGTAGCTGTTATTATTCTGGGTCCAACAGCTTCCCATTCAATGAGTGCTTTCTGTGCTTCTTTAGATAACATAAGAGCTACCCCTTCACTGTGGTGTGAACTTTCGTCTTCATGTCCTGAGGACAGCACCAATTCACCTGTGATGAGTTTCTTCCTGTCTACCCCCTTCCACTTTGTTTCACACATTCCCAGAACCTCGATTTTGTATTCCCTCATTTCTGCTGCCACTTGCGCCACTTTCCCTTGTTCGTTTAATGTCCGAACATTCCAGGTGCCAAATCTGGAAGTTCTCCTAGAAGAAAGAAGGTTAGTCAGCAACACAGACTCCTTTCGGCTTTCTCTGTGCTGCATCATACGCCTCCCCACGAGAGGACCTTCCCCTGTCTTGGATGGCTGTGTTTTATTTTCTTTATTTGACTTGTCCATATTTGTTGAAGTTTTTTATGGTTTAAATTTTTTTTACAGGATGGGGTAACCGGCCCCATGCTCAACCCTCCTTAGTCGCCTTCTACGACATGCTTGGCAGGGGACAGTGTTACTATTCTTTGCTCCCCTTTCGGGCCCCGGTAACACACGGGTGATTTTCTGCTACTGTCCTTTAAAAAGAACAATTTGAATTTTAGTTCTGGCAGTCATAATACAAGTTTCAGAGAATTATTCACCGTATTATGAAGTTCAATAACCTAGAGCAGATAATGAGTTTTACAGATAAAAGATACTGCAATTTCAGCCTTAATCCAAGGAATTTCGTTGCTCGCATTCATTGAAACTGATTGCACCTATGCTGCTGCAAAACACATGGTGGCAACTGGTGTATTGGCTGGACATTGTTATTGTTGAACAACAGAATTGACATCACTGCACTCCGAGCAAACCCATAGGTCTCCCTCAGTATATGTCAAAGAGTGTGAATGCTAACTGTTCCTGTAGCTCGCTGGTTGTATACACGACGAATGCATCCTCTCATACGTCCATCTCTGCTTGCCTTATGCCTAATGCCAAACTCCAACAATCTTAGCCTTGATGTTTCATTGATTGCAGTGTCATTCTCTAATAGGCGATCATTAATTGTCCTCAGTATCTCTCCCTCGCCCATATCAATAGCTCTTGAAGCTAGTCTATCAGATCTTTCATTGCCGCATACCCCTGCATGACCAGGACAGTAGATCCAAACCAGTGAGGACACTGGATATGGGAGAGATATTGAGAACAATTAATGATTGCCTGTTAGAGAATGACACTGCAATTGATGAATCATAAAGGTTAAGACTGTTGGAATTTGGCATCAAACGTAAGGCTAACAGAGATGGTCCGTATGAAAGGATGCATCCATCGTGTATACAACCAGCGAGCTGCAGGAACAGTTAGCATTCACACTCTTTGACATATACTGAACAAACGAACTTTATTTTCGAAGGGTTAAGAATTGGGCGCGCAGGCCCGTCTAACATTCTGCCCTTTCACTCTCATTAATCTTGCATACTATATCCTTTTACTCTGAGGGAAACTGAGCACCTATGGCTTGCCCAGAGTGCAATGATGTCGATTCTGTTCAACAATAGTCTTGGCTATGGAACTTTTGATCTTGCTTTTGTTTAAATAGGCTTTCATGTTTTGGTTTTTTTTTTCTGTCCATCTTATTGATGGTTTTTTGTTTTTATCTATGCTTTGTGCTGGCATTGTCTTTCTCCCAGTACTTCTCCACATCTCATTCCATACAGTTTTTAATCTGTTACCAGGAGTCTTCTGTATTTGGTATATCTCTCTGCTGTTGGAGCACTTGGTACATGTTGGATAGCGTAACAGTAAATGTGTCTTTTGTTATCTGAATATCTGAGAAACTGCGCAATAAACTCTGTAAATATGTACTGGTGTTTATAGTCTGAGGTTCAACTTTATTTTGGTTAACAGAAGTTGGTGATCTGTTGTCACATCTGCTCCTCTACATACTTTTATGTTATGCAATGATGATCTAAACATACAATCAATTGGCGATATCCATATTGCTTTATGCAAAATTATCATACAAGTCATTAGTTACGATTTGTATTTTATGTTACAGACCATGTAAGTATTTGTGAACTGCTTATATAAATTCTTGGATAGCACTGTCTCTGGGTTCAGGGGTCTAGTGGTATGATTATTTGTGCAAAAATATAGAATGGCTTGCTCTAATTTTGTTCTCTATCTCTTCACTGTTCATTATTATATTTACTTATGTAGACAGAAGTAATAATAACAGCAACACAATGAAGAATTCTTAATTTAGGATCATAGTAATAAGGCCATATACTGACATCCAAACAGTTATCTCACAAATTAAAACTGAGAATCATAAAGTGTTATATATATTCTGCATTTCTGTATGGTGCAGAAACATGGACGATGAATAAGCAGTTGGAAGAAAGAATTGAGGCTCTTGAAATGTGGATATATAGAAGAATGGGGCATATCTCATGGAAAGAAATGAAAACAAATAAGGAGGTCCTAGAAAATCTAGGTATGAAAAGAGAACTAATGAGGGAGGTCAAAGTTCGACAGCTAAAATACTTTGGCCACATAAAAAGGCATAACACCTTGCAGAAGACTATAACAGAAGGGAGAGTTGAAGGCAAACGTGCAAGGGGAAGACAGCGCTATAAGTGGGAAGACAACATCAAGAGATGGACAGGAAAGAGTCTATCAGAGTGCACCATCAAGACAAGAGACAGAAGACGTTGGAGATCCATTACAGCCAACCTTCGTTGTGGAGATGGCAACTGATGATGATGAATAAGGCCATGCTGATGAATTCATACCTGACAGCAAACGTGATAGCGTCTGTTTATCTCCATTTACAGCAGCAGCATGAACCTGGGTCACACCCTCTAACTTCTGACTGTCTGATTTTGAAGAGAATGGAACCCTAGGAGTTTCATTCTTTAACAAAAGTAAAATAACAAAAAATGTATTAAACTTTATTATACAAATTCACAAGTCTAATATACCTTTTTAAAGAAAACATTTGAGGTAACATCAAAGTTTGTAAAATCAAACTAACACAAATGGAGGGTTCATATACCTTGACAGTATGTTCCTCACAAATGGAAGGTTAACCAGAGATTGAAATGCAAATTCAATAAGCCAATAAAGTGTCCTTTCAGCTCACACCAGTTTGAAGCATTCAAAGATCCAACATAATTGCAAAGAAACAGCTGATAAATACAATATTTATACAAACAATATGCTTTCAATGCAACCCATGAACACTAACTAAAATAATGATGAAAAATTGCCACCTGTAAAGTGTGATGTCTGCTAAAAACTGCTAATAAAATATAAAAATACCTTTACAGAACCAAAGAAATCAAGGCCATCACTGGCCACACACCAATGAAAAAATTATTGAGATATAAAGCTGGTTTGAACTCACAGTGAAGATGAATGCCAGTTAACCAGCAGCATAAGCATGTAACCTCAAAATGGAAGTGATCAGTCATAGAGAAGAAAAAAAAAAACCAGTATGACAACAGGCAACAAGAAGCCATTAAATAAAGCCAATTAGCATTTTTTATGGCTGAAGTAGATAACAGAAGAAGAATGTCCAGCACTGAGTTAATTTTAATTTTTTTCTTCATGTTTTGGCAAGCTGAGAAACAGCCAACCCCCACCAACAAAGCAAATTATAACCGTCTAACTGCTAAAGTTAAACTTCTGAGCAAACAAGCAAAAAGAGAAACATGGGCTAAGAAATGTGGAGAGTTAAACTTGCGGAAAGATGGAAAGAAAGCATGGTGCCTCATATCAAATCTCTCAGGAATTAAGAAAGAAAAACCCTGAACCTATCATTACAAGCACTGAACTGCTAACAAGGGATGCACAGAAAGCAGAAGCCTTCAATAAGCACTTTGCCAACGTAAACAAAAAACAACCACGCAAGAGACTTGACAGTGCTATCAGATCACTCACCAAAATGATGGAGAAACAACCAACAGCTAGCTGTGAGGTCTTTGAAAAGAACTTTACTCTTTCAGAACTCAAGATGGCCCTAAAGAAATGCAAGAAAGGAAAAGTGCTGGACCTGATCGGCTCACAAACGAGATGATCTCAAATCTCTCAAATTATGAACTCTCCACCATCCTTGACCTCATTAAAAAGACCTGGAGAGAAGGCAAGTTACGCACAGACTGGAGAAAAGCCAATATCATCCCAGTCCTTAAGAAGGACAAACCATCCAATGAAGTAACAAACTATCGGCCGATCTCCTTGACATCAAACCTAGGCAAGATCACTGAAAGGATGATAAATGAAAGGCTATATTGGTGGCTAGAAAGCAATAAGATCTTAAATACCAATCAATCAGGTTTTAGAAGAAACAAACAGACAATGGATCAGTTTATACGATTCACCCAAGAGATAGGTGATGCCTTCCAAGACCCAAAAAATTGCTAGCAACATTTGTTGATCTTAGACAAGCCTATGATCAAGTCTGGAGGATAGGCCTCCTCTTCAAAATGCGAAGAATGGGAATATCAGGGCTGTCACAGCGTATTTTCTGGTGGCAGAAAAAACTAGGTTGGTGACATCGTTATCAGCGAGTTTTGGCAACCCTGATAACTTTTTTTTTTTAAAAACGACAGAGTCATGTGAAGAGAACAGAAGTGGAAAAAAGATTAAGCGGGAAAGAGAGAGAGTTTTCTGGCTTGTCCGAGACGGACGTGTTTTGGTTTTCCTTTTCATTGAGTATGGATTATGGCCGAGAGTTTTCTATAGTGGTTTATTCTGTTAGACATAATTATAATTCTGGAGTGGTTTAGTGTCCAGTGATATTATTGTCAGGCCATCGGGTATAATTTGCCAGTGGACTGAGTTTTCCATTGTTGTAGTTTTGGTTCGCCATAGTGAGCGATTTTCAGTACAGAGTTTATATAGTACTGTTATACTGTCATGTGTGAGATTAATTTGATATATTAATTTGAGAAGATTCTTGGGCAGTGTTATATGTATTCCATACAGTTTTCAGCCATGTGTGGCTATACTGTGTGCATTGTTCAACTCTGAATTCAAACCACCGCTGCCTTGCGGGAATATCCATTTATGGAACTGGCTTTGGGAGTAAACCCTGAGGAAAAATCCGGAGTCGGAGTCCCTAAGGCAGTCTAATGTCGATTCGACATTATTCTGGCAACTCCTGCGATGTGGCTGGTACCAAACTGTATCGGCTACTGCCGTTCCTTTGGATCTACCAGCTGTGTGGAGAGGGGGAACATGCTGCATGGGCAACAGCTTGATCTCCATATAACTGTGCCCAAGCTCGCGCCCTGGAGAGGATACTCCAGCTTCACCCTACAGGTGTCTGCAAAACACGGGAAGTAGCAGTTTCCGGTTATAAGCATTTTGCCCAATTGGCATAGAGCATGGCGCCAGGGGCTACTTCCGACAGTGGGAGAGGTTCTAGGATCTCACTGGACAGCTATTGCCCGCTTCAAGCTGGGCAGCCCCCAGTCAATAAGGTGTTGTCCCGCCACTGTCTGCTTTCCCCATTGGGTGCATGGGGATTAGGGTCAAACCCGAACTGTGGACAGAAAATTTTGCACCAAGCAATTATCAGAATAATAGAAATAAGCAAACTCTCAGATTGGGATGCTGGAACGTCCGGACTATGTTGACTGGACTATCCGAAAACCTACAGGACATAAACGATGTAAGGAAGACAGCCATAATTAATGATGAGCTTAAACGACTTCAGGTGGATATAGTTGCACTTCAGGAAACGTGCCTGGCGGACTCTGGAACGGTGAGCGAGAAGGACTACACATTTTATTGGCAAGGGAAAGATCTTAATAAAACTAGAGAACACGGAGTAGGTTTTGCGGTCAAAAAATCGCTAACTAAAATGGTTGAACCAGGCGAGAATGGATCAGAACGCCTGTTAACGCTCCGCCTGCAAACTAGCACAGGTCCCATCACCCTTGTCAGTGTGTATGCTCCTACTCTGTACTCTGCCTCAGAAGCTAAAGATGAGTTCTACGAGAATCTAGCAAAGTCATCAAAAGCATACCTAGGCAAGAACAGCTTGTTCTCCTTGGTGACTTTAACGCTAGAGTGGGTGCCGATAATGTTTCATGGCCTTCATGTCTGGGCAGGTTTGGTATTGGCAAGATGAATGAAAATGGACAACGGCTCTTAGAGCTTTGTGTCCACCATGACCTCTGCGTGACCAACACCTACTTTCAGACAAAACCCCAGCGTAAGGTGTCATGAAGACACCCACGATCCAAGCACTGGCACCAACTGGACCTGATTCTCATCAGAAGGCCACTTCTCAGGTCTGTGCTCTCCACGCGCTCGTACCATAGTGCCGACTGTGATACAGATCACTCCTTGGTTTGCTGCAAAATCAGAGCACAACCAAGAAAACTCTATCGTGTCAGACATGAAGGGAAACCATGCATTGATACCAGCAAGATGTCAGACCCTGTCATGATCGCTCAATTTACTGCGACCTTCAAGAAAGTGCTCAGCAGCCCTCAGCATGGTGATACTATTACAGAGAACTGGGAGCATCTATGGAACACCATTCCAAGTACTGCATTTGCCACTTTTGAAAAGAAAACGGCAAAGTCAAATGACTGGTTTGATGCTTCATCAGATGTGATGGCACCTGTCATTGAAGCTAAGTGCAGTGCTATGAATGAATACAAACGTTCACCGAGTGCTAGAACCCTACAGATCCTGAAGGCTACGAGAAGCAAAGTTCAACAAACTACTCGACGCTGTGCAAATTACTATTGGCTCCAGCTCAGTGAGAGCATCCAGATCGCAGCGCAAACAGGCAACATTAAACAAATGTATGACGGTATAAAGAAAGCACTTGGCCCCCATAAAAGTAAGACGGCACCGCTAAAAACTATCAGCGGAGAGAAGCTAACCGATAAGGGTAAGCAGATGGAGAGGTGGGTCGAGCACTACTCTGAGCTTTATGCTAGAGACAATACCGTTACACCTGCAGCCCTTGATGCTGTCAAATGTCTGCAAACTATGGAAGAGCTGGATGCCGAACCAACATTAGAGAAACTCAGCAAGGCCATTGATAGCTTGGCCTCTGGCAAAGCACCAGGCAGTGATGGGATTCCTCCTGATTTAATCAAATGCTGTAAGAGCACGCTATTACATCCCCTGTGTAGGATGCTGTGCCAGTGCTGGGAAGGGTACACTATTCCTCAAGACATGCGAGATGCCAAGATTGTAACACTGTACAAAAATTAAGGAGACAAAGGTGATTGCAATAACTACAGAGGCATCTCTCTTCTTAGTATTGTTGGTAAGGTTTTTGCCAAAGTCATCTTAATGCGACTACACAAGTTAGCTGAGCGCATATATCCAGAGTCACAGTGTGGATTCCGAGCTGGTAGATCAACAACAGACATGATCTTCTCTGTCCGCCAGCTTCAGGAAAAATCAAGAGAGCAGAAAAGGCCTTTATATATCGCCTTTATAGATCTCACAAAAGCATTTGACCTGGTTAGTTGGGATGGACTCTTCAAAATCCTCCTGAAAATAGGCTGCCCTTCTAAAATGCTGGAAATGATAAAGTCATTCCATGACGACATGAAGGGAACAGTCCAATATGCTGGAAGCATGTCACAGCCCTTCGACATACGAAGTGGCGTTAAACAAGGCTGTGTTCTGGCTCCGACCCTCTTCGGGATCTTCTTTGCCTTACTCTTGAAACATGCATTCAGAGATGCAACTGAAGGAATATGCCATCACACTAGGTCAGATGGCCGTCTGTTTAATCTTTCAAGGCTGAAGGCAAAAACAAAAATCAGAAGGGTCACTATAAGAGACTTGTTGTTCGCTGATGATGCTGCAGTCGTCACTCAAAGCCAACAGGAGCTTCAGAACTTGATGAATCGCTTCACTAAAGCATGCAAGGACTTTGGTCTCACAATAAGTCTAAAGAAAACGAATGTGCCGAGTCAGGATGCGGGTGCTGCACCAGTTATCACTATCGATAACTATGAATTGGCAGCGGTGCACCACTTCACATACCTAGGGTCTACCATCAATGACAAACTCTCACTGGATACAGAAATCGACAGCCGCATTGGCAAAGCTGCAGCTACCTTTGCCCGCCTCACATCGCGTGTTTGGGGAAACGCCAAACTCACAATGAAGACCAAAGCTGTGGTATATAATGCCTGCATCACCAGCACACTCCTATATGGCAGCGAGACCTGGACAACCTATGCTAAGCAAGAAAGAAGGCTCGATACCTTCCATTTATAAACGGTGTCTACGTCGCATCCTCGGCCTTTCGTGGAAAGATAAAGTGACAAATGTCGAGGTGTTGTCACGTGCTGGCCTTCAAAGTATGTATACACTGCTTAGACAGCGCAGACTTCGCTGGCTTGGCCATGTTCACCGCATGGAAGATGGTCGCATCCCAAAAGATATCTTCTACCGACAATTAGCAGATGGCAAGAGAACAGTTGGGCGACCACAGCTGAGGTTCAAAGATGTGTGCAAGAGAGATATGAGAGCACTGGACATGGATCCAGCAACATGGGAGGATGAAGCTGCCGATCGCACTAAGTGGCGATGCTATTTATGGCGCCACCTCAGATTGGGCGAAGAGAGGCTCACACAACAAGCAGAGGAGGGGAGAAAACGTCGAAAGGAGCACCAGGAAAATAAGCAGCTGAGGGCTGTCACCTCAGGGGCGCATTCCCATAGCCAGTTATGACTGAAGGGGCTATTATTATTATTATTATTATGTTCTATTAAAAGGGAATTCCTGTAGAAAGCGTTATTTTTCTGTGTCAACCATTTCATGTTGTCGTCGTCTCCTAGCGGAGCGAGCCAAGTATTAAATTAGTGTCATTATTAAATCCACAGCATATATTGGTAGTTGACAAGGGCGAATGTACAACTGGCTAAAAGGTTTCTTCCACAACAGAACAACTCGAACAACATTCAGTGGAGCAACATCAAAACAAAGGACCCCGGAGGAAGGACTGCCTCAGGGATCAGCACTAAGTTGTACACTGTTTCTTATATTTTTAAATGACCTCCCAGATGTCATCACCTGCCAAAAAGCACTATTTGCTGATGACCTAGTCACCTGGACAAAAGGAAAATACCTCCAAACCATCACCAAAAATATGAACAAAAACCTGACAACCATCTCTGCATACTGCCAGTTCTGGAAACTTTAAATCAATGTAGAGAAAACTGTGTACGGTTCAGTCTAAACAAGAGAGTTAATGAGAACAACATTGAGGTCTGGATGAATGGAGAGAAACTAGCATATGAAGAATGCCCGAGATATCTTGGAGTCGAGCTAGACCGTAGACTTACCATGAGACCCCACATAGACAAGCTGATTGAGAAAGCATCCACAAGACTTAGGCTCATCAAGCACCTTTCCTCCTGTGGGTGGGGAGCAGACCAGCACTCATTACACCAACTCTATACTGGATATGTGCGCCCAGTAATTGACTACTCGCTCCCCCTCCAAACTATTGCAAGCAAAAGCCTCCTACAAAAGCTGGACAAAGTCCAAAATCACGCTCTATGGTTTATAAGTGGTGCCATGAAGACAGCACCGACAGATGCATGTGAAATCAACACCAATATTGAACCCTTAAACGTAAGAAGAGAACGTTCAGCTATGGAAACATACAAAAGGTATCTGAGAATGGACACAAAGGAGGAGAATAGGAAAATGATAGAGCAGTGGAACCAAAAACACAGAATACAAAAGACATCTTTTCTTAAAAATGCAAGAGAAGCTAGCATCAAACACCACCTACCAGCAGCTAGAAAGCCAATGGTAACTATCAATAATGAACCACCTTGTTGGCAGGCAACTACTCCCAAAGTAAGAACTGAACTCTCTCACTTTTCAGCAGACAAGAACACTCTAGTACCACTACTGAAAACCATTGCTTTAGAAACTATAGACTCATATCCACAAGACATCATCCATGTCTACACAGATGGATCTGCATTTAAAGCTACCACCAATGCTGGATATGAAGTGATAAAATACCCCAACCTGCACCCAGAAGACCACCCTTGCATCTTTGGCCCTTGCAGAGAATTTTTTTCCAGCTATGATGCAGAAATAACAGCACTAGAAAAAGCATTGTGCCGGATAATCTCAGACTTTGAAAGTGGCATCACTCCACCTGAGGATATCGTTATATTCTCAGACTCAAAACCAGCACTCCAAGCCCTAGAAAGCAAAATGTCTCCTAATATTAATAACATATGTAGATTAATTGACCAACTGTTAAATTCCTATTGTGTCGAAGTTACACTCCAGTGGATCCCTGGGCATGTCGGAGTCCCAGGAAATGAAAAAGCCGATAAACTATCCAAAAGAGGAGCAGCACTGCCCCAGTTCCCATCAAGTACCACACTGCAAACCTGCCAACAGATCCTGAGAAACAATTATAAGCAAGAATGGCTAAACCAGTGGGCTACCTCCCAGACTGGGCGTCCATTCTTCAAACATCAAGCTGAACCAAACCCTCAAGATCCAGTTAAACAACTGAAAAGAAGAGATCAGAATCTAATTTTCCAGCTGAGAACAGGCCATGCCCCTGTCAATAAACTTTTAAAAAGAATAGACCCACTGCGTGAACCAAACTGTCGGCACTGCCACCACCATGAGGAATCAGTTGAACACCTGCTGTTACAGTGCCCAAGACTAACTGACCTGCGACACCAGCTACTCCCATCGCACCCAACCATCCACAATACACTCTATACATCATCACAACAACTGAGGAAGTCTTGCACCTTTGTGAGAGAGGCAATAGGCTGTCAAGAGCTACCTGCTCACAGCTAAACGGATTATATCATCATCATCATCATCATGTTTTGGCAAGTAGTTCTGCATCATGAATCTAAGACTGGAAGATGTAGACTCACAAACCATATTCTGCCATATCTCGTATACTGTGTTACTTTCATTCATTCTCTCTCTCCCTCTGGAACATACAAAAACAGTGTTTGTAAATGTGTGTCAATCACCGCGTTCTATACCTGTGACAGCTGTGTATTCTGAGGAGGGATGGACAGAGCCACTGATGTCATGTCATTTGATGGTGACAGCTGTTAACTGAAAAATTTAAACACGTAAATCTGAAAATTGAAAACAAATTTCCGAAAACAAAATTAATAAAATCAGCTAAATAAATATGATTTGTATCTTCTTCTTCTTCCTCGTTCGTCCTGAAAAGGACGTTGGTTGCGTTGTGTCTGTTTACAGCGGAGCTGCGATATCTGCGCCTTTCGGCCAACACATCCAACTTCAGCACAGCCTTTTTTGGGACTGGGTTTGCCTTCCCTCTTCGATCCCTACTCTCTCAGCCAGACTGCAGTGATGCAGCCTGTTTCCAGGACCACCACGTGGAGGTGGAGTAGGGTCTTGGTCAGCTCTGGTTCGCTGACCCTGACGCAAGCAGTCAAGCTATGGGTCGCTGACTGCATTCTCTATTGCTGCGTGTTTGGGTCCCTGATTTGTATCAAATATGCAGATCTCACACAAAAGGAAAGACCAAAAAGATGGTGACATCAAATGAATCTGAGAACAGGAAACAGTAAATGAGACATAAGCCAGAGAAAATGAAGTAATGAGAAAATGAAGTAATGGAGAAAATATGGACATTTGGCAAAATAACCTTTTTTAGCCTAGAATACTTAAAAATTGTATGCTGTTGTTCCTGTTTTGCTTTCTTTGACTACCTGAGATAACTGTCTGTGATCAAATGATCACAGCATATGCTTTAATATTCAAGTAAAATATGCCATGCATAAAATACTACAGTCACCACACTACATCTTTTGAACAATTCAAAGACCACTTGTGCAACTAACGTACATGAAGTTAATTAAAATACTTTTTAAAAAATGCCTGAAAATACTGATCAGAATATAAGGACTGTCAAAAATTTTTAACACAATTCAAGGCGGAATTAAAAACAGCAAGAACAAAAAGAGAATTATTACACAAGAAGAACAAAAACTATACACATATTCACCAGCGAACAATAACTAAGACCAAACCAATTCATTTTTATCAACAACAGATACAGGAGCAAGTGGGAAGCAGAGCATCCAGGTCACCAAAAACAAAAAAACTGATGCATATCACCAGCTTAGCAGAAGTGAACAAGTGGTAATCTTTAGACTTCGCACAGGCCACAACAGATTGAGATACCATCTATTCAACAAGCTAAAGATAAGAACTACTGATGTGTGTAACTGTGCCACTGATAAAATAATGCTAAATATCTACTTCAAAGGTGTCCAACATAAGAGGAACAGAGAAAGCGTATATGTCCAGCACCAGTACTATGCCTGGAAAAACTCTACCAAGATACCAACAGCCTCAAGCTGACCACTGCTTTCTCTGAACATTTTCAAGTCAACGTCTGAAAGCGAATGATGAAGATGAAACCAATTTAGATGGTAGTCCAAATGTGGAATCTAACAAAAAGATGGCAGAAGGTCATAAAAATGGTGGAGGCTAAAAGATAGCAGAATTGCAGAAGTTAACACAGAGATGTGACAAAATAGTGGATAACAACAGCACTACAGGTCATAATTGTGAAATTAACACAGGTAAAAAGGTAAAGGATCCCGTTACACGCCCATTGAGGCATATTGGGAATATGGTGTTAGGCCCATATTTTCTTGACCATCGGCACACTAGGGGTGATGTTGTCAGCATCACGCCGGCCGCCTTACCTTCCCAGAAGTTGCTCTGGTACCCAGTTGGGGCTGGGTCGACCCAGGAGCTGTTTGTGGCCTAAAAAAATCCCACCTCATCTGGGCATTGAACCATGGACCACTGAGCTAAGAAATTAACACAGAGGCATGACAAAATAGTGGAAGCAAATACAGAGATATTATGCCCAAAAAATTACAGACCAGAAAAATAAGTAACCTTAATCAGCGTACGTACATTAAATAAAAGAAAAGATGGATAGACAAATCTGACATGAACCCAGCAGAATTAGAAAGAATGAGTTAGAAGTCAGCATGACAAGGAAAAATGGATAAGGCAATAACTTAAAAAAAATCCAGAGGTAAAAGATATATACTACGAGAATAAATACAGTATATGTCAGCCAGACTGTATGGGGAGAAACATAAGGCATAAATTTATACATATATCTTGACAGCAACACATAAAAAGTTGGAGGAACAGACAGCGACATAAAAATAATATTACAGACGACACTCCATTGGAAATTATATGGAAATAAAAAGGAATCAAGTCCAACATGAAAATTAGAATTTTCAATTCAAATTTCAAAGCAGTCCTATTGTATGGCCATTAAACATAAAGAACCAACAACAACAAAAAATGACAACCAAGATGTTACAGAATTTCATAAATGAGTGCTTGCCCTGAAAAGAAGGAATGACATTGTATGACAAGGTCACCAATGTGGAACTAATAGAAAGGACTATACAAGTATCATTGAAACAAGAGGATACACAGTGTGGAAGCCTGCTGTTTGCATTACAAAGCAGTCCTTGGTCTGGAATTCCCTTGGTAAAAGAAACAAAGAAAAGGAAGACCTAAAAACACACAAAGAAGGGAATTGGAGACAAGACCTAAAAAAAAAAAGATACATAAGACATGGAAAGAATTTCAATGGATAGCACACCAACAGGTGTGAACTGACTGAAGACGTGTGCTCCACAGGAATATAAAAAGTAATGATTATGAACAAAAACACATGCTAAAACAAAGTGACATGTCAAAAACGTAGAACTAATATAAAGACATATTAAATAATGGAGGCTAAAATATATCAAAGTAATGAAGGCAAACACAGAGAAGTGACAAATGGCTTTTATAAAAGCGTTTACAATGTGAATGACTGGAAAGCACTCAAAATGAAAGGATGCATAGTCTTGGGCTGTATGCGAGACACCCCCATTGTGACATTGCGGCACATGCTTGGACTGCTGTCAATTAGATCCAGACATGTGATAGCCCAGGCAAAAGCTTATATGCGAGTAACCACAGGCAAAAGGCATATCCTGCATTGGAATGTAGCTGACATTGAACGAGCAAGAATAAAGAGGGGAATCTCATGGATGACGCAGGCAGAGGTAACTATTAGACAGGTGACCACAGTTGAAAATATATTCAGGGGAGAAGAGTGAAGTAAATCAGGTGAGAACTAGACAAACTACTAGCAAGTCATTATCAGCTTTGGTAGAGAGTGCAGAACTTGGACCAAAGGGAGGGCAGAGCTGGAAATTGATCAGCTGATACATGATCATGCTGGGGATGATGATGTCATTGTGTACACTGATGGGTCTATAATCAGTGGTGAGAAATCATGGTGGGGCTTCTCTGCTACAGTAAAGGGCAGAAACGTCACTGAACATAGCGGGGCTTACATAACAACCTCCAGGATGAGAATGGAGGTAGAGGCAGCTACTGCAGCCTTAAGGTGGCTGTCTGAAACTTCATTAACAAGGGTAGTTATTGTATCAGACTCACAATCTATGCTCTGAAACGTCCAAAATTGATGGCTCCAGCATTAAAGGAAAACCTCCATTGAAGCTTCAAACCTTCAGTAACTGGTGTGGATCTACTGCCCTAGTCATGCAGGAGTACATGGCAATGAAGGAGCTGACAGACTAGCTTCAAGAGCACCCATAGAAGGTGCATTGGATATGGATAAGGAAGAGATACTGAGTGCAACTGATGACTGCCAATTAGAGAATGACAATGCAACTGATGAATCATCAAGGCTAAGATTGCTGGAATTTGGCATAAAACTAGCAGAGGTAGACATTTCAGAGGATGCAATCGGTGTGTATACAACCCTCGGGAACAATTATCATTCATACCCTTTGACATTTCCTGAGGGCAATTGAGCACCTATGAGTTTGCCCGGATTGCAATGACGTCGATTCTGATCAACAATAATTGTTTTTCTTCACTATTGTTTCTACATGTCAAAGTGCATTGACGGACTTACTAGCTCCCTTGGAGGAAATAGGAAGAAAATGAATGTAGGAGAAGTAGTCTTGAGGACATGACATAGAAATTGCATACAATTCATTGCTGTCGTTTCTTAATGGGTTAATTGCTAATTTGTATATCATTGTAAAAGTGGCAATATCTGCTTTGATAGCCTTTGCTGGAATGCCTTTAGGTCCAGCAGCTTTCAGTCTTTATTTCTTTCTAATCTAGTTTTTCACAGTTAACTTGTAGCTCCTTTTTTTCTGAAGGCTGGATGTCTTGGGGATTTTGTATCTATTTAGATGTTCCTCAAAATGTCCAGTCCACCTTTTCCTTTGCTCTTTAAAACTGCTACAGAATTCTCCCCTCTTGTTGATAAGGCCATTTGCTTGCTTGTTTTATCTCTGTTAGCTTCTTTGTGCTGTAGAATACTATCATCATTCATCATGTTCCTTTTTTTTCCCTATAGGGCATGGCGCTACCATGGCAGCTGGTCCCAAGAGAGGAAGCCTGTGCTAAGTATTCACATGCTATTGTAGCTGTGGGCTTGTTGTATAGCCCATAATTCATTTGGATGCAGCTTCCTCTGCCTTTATTGCCAACTCATCAATATATTTCCTCTTGTCCCTTCTTACCTTATTGTTCCTCTCTTTGTATGTATATTTCATGAGTCTTGGCTATGGAACTTCTGATTTTACTTGTTTACTTGTCTTTTATGTCCTTTATCTTATTGATGATTTTTTTATGTTATCCATGCCTTATCCTGGTATTCTCTTTCTCCCAGTACTTCACCTGTCTCATTCCATATGGTTCTTAATCTGTTACCAGTAGTCTTCTGCATTTGCTCTCTTCCAGCTGTTGGAGCACTTGGTACATGTTGGATAGTGTAATAGTAAACTTATCTTTTGTTACTTAAATAACTGAGAAATTCCACACCAAATGGCTGTCTGTAGCTATATACCATATTGTTTGAGTTTCAACTGTATTTTGGCCAACAGATGATGCTGACCTGATGCCACATCTGCTCCTCTACAAACTTTTATGCTATGTAGTAATGATCTAAACATCTTGTTTATAAATATACGATCAATCTGGTTTTCTGTCATGTGGGCTAGTGATATCCATGTCGCTTTATGTATTCTGTTATGCGGAATCATGCTACCTCTTATAGCCAGTTGATCTGAAGAACAGAATTTTATGAGTAGTTCTCCATTTTTATTCACTAAGCCAGGGCTATATTTTCCCATGATTTCTTCAAAGTAGCTATTGTCAGCTCCTATCTTTGTATTTAGGTCACTCATCACAATCG
Organism: Oreohelix idahoensis; assembly: GCA_024509875.1. Classification (NCBI taxonomy): domain Eukaryota; kingdom Metazoa; phylum Mollusca; class Gastropoda; order Stylommatophora; family Oreohelicidae; genus Oreohelix; species Oreohelix idahoensis. The sequence continues at coordinate 493,975 of JAMPIV010004685.1, read as the reverse complement.
TGATGTCTTTTCATCTCTTTTTATCCATGACATCTTGCAGTCTGGTGTAAACTTCTTCTTTAATGGATTCTTCTTTGCTACTAGTTGATGTATAACATTGGATGATGTTTATCTTTATTTTCTTTTTGGCTGTTTTGAATCTTGTTTATTTTATTCTGTGTCCTACTGCTTCCCATTTTATCAGTGCTTTCTGCACTTCCTTTGACAGTATTATAGACACTCATTCACTTTCTTCCTTTCAAGGTCTTCTACCTTGTTTCAAACAGTCCCATGAGGAAATTCTTGTAGTCTCTGATTTCTGCTAAAACCTTGCAGGTTTCGCTTGTTCATTTAATGTACAAACATTCCAGGAGCCAAGACTGGAGATTTTTGTAGACGTAAAATGGTGAGTCTGCTACACAGATTTTTCCAGCTTTCTCTGGGTTGGGTCATAAGCCTTCTACCCATGCATAGAGGCATATCTGGAGTCATCCTTATATGACCACCAGCAAAGCACAATGCTACAGCATTCACATGTGGAAGTGAACCTGTCTGAGAGGCTATTTACACCCTCAATGACCCTTGAAATCATCCACACACTTCCAGGGATTCCCCCTGTGGTGAAACATGTTCAGAACCCAGCATTGCACACTAAGCTTGGAGGAGTCACTTCAGCCCCAGATGAAACTCTGGCTTTCTACTTGGTTGGCTGCATGCAGGAGGATCTCACTATGGGCCCATGATGGGCAGGGGGAGCTGAGAAGTGACTGTGCAGGACGTGACAATTATTTGGGACAGCCTAGAACCAGAGCACAGTATTTTAGCTCTGCATAGTTGGAGAGCCCCTTTGGATGGTGGGGAATGCACAGTATGCCATATGCTTCTTTGTCATAGCTTGGGACCAGATGTGATGATCCTTTAAATGCAGCCAAGCTAGAGAAACTGGAGCTCATGACTTCAACTCAACATGTTTTGGAAGGGCAGAAAAGGCATAGGAAAAGCCTAGATTGGCTGCAAAAGATTGAGAAGCTCAGCAGTCTTAGTTAAACAACAACAAGCCTTCTTCTGTCTTAGATGACCGAGTTGAATTATTTTCTTTAGTTGGCATATTGTCGTTGTTTAAGTTATTGTGGCTTAAAGTTTTTGCAGGAGAGGGGATTGTGGCTTAAAGTTTTTGCAGGAGGGGGTAGGTGGCCCCATGCCCAACTCTCGTTAGTTTGCTTGACGACAGTATTACTTTTCTTAGCTCTGACAGTCGAACACCTGCTGCAATACTGCCCAACCTACAGTAATGAACGGAGTAGAATATGGCAACAACCCACTTCTGTCAACGAAAAACTGTTTGGAGATGTTGGGAGCCTTGGGTTGACTACTGCCTTTATTAGAGTCATAAATGTGGACGTCTGAAGGCGAACGAGGAAGAAGAAGAAGCAGCTCTGTTTTCAGGCTCTAGAACACACAGGTGCAGATGGAGAATGCTTGAAAAGACTGACTGATTTTTTGGCCCATGCATAAGAAATATGATGTTTATCCTGTGCCTGGAGTAACCAGTTCAACCCCATTTGGGTTATAAATGAGATATATAGTGCTCTTTGTTCTATGTTGTACATTACATTTGTTGTTTTTCTTTCGTTGGTTCTTCTAAGATGCACATTTTCTGACATTTGTTATGCTGTTTCATAATGTTTAGTGCATATGGTGTACCTGTAGCGAAAGGTTTTTCTAGTATGATAATAGTGGCAGAGAAGAAGTAGAATCTCTCTCCAGAAAGGATGAAGTTCCAGTGCCCGAGAAGTACACTGGTATCACAAGTGAGTTACAGCTGTGAATACTCTGAGCTGGACAATAGATTAAGGCTTCAGAAGTATAAGTTGCTACTTTCGCTATAGTAACCCTATGTGATAATATAATTAAATTAGAAAAAGTAACTCAAAATTTAACAGTTAAAAATTTACTAAGTCAAATGAGTACAATTTACATATTTATTATGTACATCTATATATTCTTGTAATGAGAAATGGGTGTTGGAAGATGGTATAATGTATGATTATTTATAGTTACAAATTAAAATAAATAATAGAAAAAGTCTTGGAGTTATCTTCCACTGCAATTACAAAAAAAGTTTGTCACAGTATCTCTTTGATAGCCTATATCTTGCTATCTATTTCTCATCATAGACAGTCGTTTTCGAAACTGCTCACAGTGTTTGTTGGATGGATACACATAAAACTCATCTGATATTAGCCACGTCTGTTCGAGGTTCGTGAGACACACTTGAATAAACAGACTGTCCTTCAGCCCACCCTATAACTATGGGGGACTAAGGTGTTGAAGATTGGTTGACATCTAGGCTCCAGTTAGCAGGATCAACGGTCCTCAAGTCTGTAGTTTCTCAATCAGGAATGATCATAAAATTTGATCATAAAAACTTGGAACAAAAGGTAATAGGTGGCCATGGTGTTCCAACAATCTCACCACCAACTGCTGTTCATGATGCGACCATGTCTTCAGTGTTTGTATATAAATGAATGAATCATGGTAGTATGTTACAGAGATAGCATGATAAGATAATGTCTACTGTGCAGAATTAACAAAATACATGAATAAATCACGTTATGATACATGGGTACGATATAACCTTTTACCTATCTCTTTAATAAACTTACATACCCTCTTAGGATTTATAAGCTCATGGTGAGACTATTTTGGCTGAAGTTAATCTGCCCTGCATGCAGCGTGAAAAAAAAACTTTTCTTGCAGATGCTGTCTTCCAGTTTCTCACTCTGGCTTCTGGAGTTGGTGTGTGTGATTTTCAACGCGCCGCTCTGTCCTTATATATGTGTATATCTCACGTACGAGAAAGCACCTCCTAAAGTCCCAAAAGATTTTCGTTTAATCTCTCGGTTTGAGGCGATTTGAGGCAATCTGTGCTTTTCCTGTACTTGTTTTCTCTTCTGTTCACTACACACTTATATCTTTCCTTCCTTCCTAGGTATCCTTTCATTTTCCCCATATGAGGCTTTCATTCTATCCTAGTTTTATTGCCATCCGTTTAGGCATATACATACAATAAATTTTTAAAGATTATTAGCTAACTTTTAGCAGATGTGATGACGATGAAAAATGTTAATTATCTTTAAAACTATTTATATTTGAATAATATCCTTTTGGATATAATTCATATTCTATCTCCTTTGGTGAATTATTTTTATTTAATTGTATTCCAACCAGGCGTTTTCTTGTAGTTTTAAATTTAATGTCCAGTAAATGCAAACTTTTAAAGTCGGCCATTCATTCCTATATTCGCTATCCTACCTTTTTCAATGCTGTCGGCTAGACGTAATTCACATTTTTTCCGCCTACTTCAAACTTCAAAGCAAGATGCGCCGCGTGTTATCCTTGCGCTGTGTGTGTGTGTATGTCGCTCTACATATTTTTTTCACAAACAAGGCAAGAGGTACCAAATCTCGCTACAATACCTTTTCTATGCTCTTTAACATATCTCTCTTTACACATTAGTGATTGAAGGAGTTTGGTTTACAGTATCTTTTTGTATTTTATTTACTGTAATAAAAAACTGTTTAATGTATTTGTTATGTATGTGTCAATGTTTTAGGTTTAATATATTTAACCTACTTCTTTTGAAGTGAAACTGTGGTTAATGTTATTTTATAAAATTCTTACTCAATCTCATTTGCTCTTGTAGCTGTTATAAGCTGACTCTTGTTTTCAGTTTCTTTTCTCTTTTAGCTCCTTGTGGAGTATTAAATATAATCATTTTTATCTCTGAAAGACCACACTGCAGCTTTCAGCAGACTATGGTCATGCCTGCCTTTCAGGTTTTGTTTCCAGTTCTTTTTCCATTCTTTTCTTATAATATTGTTGATTATTCTTTTCATCACTATTGTGTCTAACCCTATATTTATGCAGTTTGAGATGCTTCTTCCTATTCTGTTTTCTTGTCAGTCCCCTCATTTCCTTCTATTCCCACATGTGAAGGTATCCATGTTAACAGTAGTGCACAGCCTCTGTTATTTAGGTATGTACTAAGCTGAAGTATTTTTTCTGCTATGTCTGGTTGACTACTTTCATATATGCCTACATTTCTACTGAAAGCAAGTCAGTTAAAACTGTAAGCTTTTTGGAGGCAATTATCTACAATTATAGTGTGTTTGCTGCAGCCAATGATTCTGAAGAGGAGATATTTGTGTTTATTTTATTTAACTTCCATGCAGGAACATGCATTCCTTTACCAATTTCATTATATTCTGTTTTAGCATCTATCAGTGTATACTGTAAAGCTATCAATATTTATTTGTTCTATATACTTCTGGGCTATGTTTTGTTAAGACTTTTTTTTTCTCTGCCTTTTAATTGATTATTGCCACATGCTATAAAGCTAGAAGGAAACAAATTAGATAAATCAAGGTGCTATTACTACCACTCAGACAGCTGAGTGAAAAGGCCCTTGAGTATAAGAGTGAGATCCATCTTTGTTTTATAGATCTGGAAAAGGTGTTTGACAGGGTCCCCTGGAGCAAACTTTGGGACTGTTTGGCAAGGACGAACATTCCAGCACCTCTGATTCATGCTATACAGAGCTTCTACAACTCTTGCAGAAATTATGTAAGGACGACAGCAAACCATAAGTCAGAAGAGTTCAGGACCACCACTGGTGTAAGACAAGGTGATATCCTGTCACCTTATATTTGCAGATAAAATACTTCTATGGCACGCGCCTCAAACAGCCTCTGACAACCAAGTCCAGCTCCCGGCCTTCACGTGTGGCTCAATTTGAGCCCGGCGGAACTGTTTCCACTGACGGGAGAAGGGGCAAAGGCGAGAGACTGGCGCCTTAAAACCAGCAGCTTCGGGCAGATAGGGCTCGTGATCCTTGGTTGGTAGCTTATCTAAGAGAAGGAACTCTGAATTCAAACCACCGCTGCCTTGCGGGAATATCCATTTATGGAATTGGCTTCAGGAGTAAACCCTGAGGATAAATCCGGAGTCGGAGTCCCTAAGGCAGTCTAATGTCGATTCGACATTATTCTGGCAACTCCTGCGACATGGCTGGTACCAAACTGTATCGGCTACTGCCGTTCCTTTGGATCTACCGGCTGTGTAGAGAGGGGGAACATGCTGCATGGGCAACAGCTTGATCTCCATATAACTGTGCCCAAGCTCGCGCCCTGGAGAGGACACTCCAGCTTCACCCTATAGGTGTCGGCAAAACACGGGAAGTAGCAGTTACCGGTTATAAGCATTTTGCCCAATTGGCGTAGGGCATGGCGCCAGGGGCTACTTCCGACAGTGGGAGAGGTTCTAGGATCTCACTGGACAGCTACCGCCCGCTTCAAGCTGGGCAGCCCCCAGTCAATAAGGTGTTGTCCCGCCACTGTCTGCTTTCCCCATTGGGTGCATGGGGATTAGGGTCAAACCCGAACTGTGGACAGAAAATTTTGCACCAAGCAATTATCGAAAAAATAGAAATAAGCAAACTCTCAGATTGGGATGCTGGAACGTCCGGACTATGTTGACTGGACTATCCGAAAACCTACAGGATGTAAATGATGTAAGGAAGACAGCCATAATTAATGATGAGCTTAAACGAGTTCAGGTGGATATAGCTGCACTTCAGGAAACGCGCCTGGCGGGCTCTGGAACGGTGAGCGAGAAGGACTACACATTTTATTGGCAAGGGAAAGATCTTAATAAAGCTAGAGAACACGGAGTAGGTTTTGCGGTCAAAAAATCGCTAACTAAAATGGTTGAACCAGGCGAGAATGGATCAGAACGCCTGTTAACGCTCCGCCTGCAAACTAGCACAGGTCCCATCACCCTTGTCAGTGTGTATGCTCCTACTCTGTACTCTGCCTTAGAAGCTAAAGATGAGTTCTACGAGAATCTAACAGCAATTATCAAAAGCATACCTAGGCAAGAACAGCTTGTTCTCCTTGGTGACTTTAACGCTAGAGTGGGTGCCGATAATGTTTCATGGCCTTCATGTCTGGGCAGGTTTGGTATTGGCAAGATGAATGAAAATGGACAACGGCTCTTAGAGTTGTGCGTCTACCATGACCTCTGCGTGACCAACACCTACTTTCAGACAAAACCCCATTATAAGGTGTCATGGAGACACCCACGATCCAAGCACTGGCATCAACTTGACCTGATTCTCGTCAGAAGGCCACTCCTCAGGTCTGTGCTCTCCACGCGCTCGTACCATAGTGCAGACTGTGATACAGATCACTCCTTGGTTTGCTGCAAAATCAGAGCACAACCAAGAAAACTCTATCGTGTCAGACATGAAGGGAAACCACGCATTGATACCAGCAAGATGTCAGACCCTTTCATAATCGCTCAATTCACTGCGACCTTCGAGAAAGTGCTCAGTAGCCCTCAGCATGGTGATACTATTACAGAGAACTGGGAGCATCTACGGAACACCATTCAAAGTACTGCACTTGCCACCTTTGGTAAGAAAACAGCAACGTCAAATGACTGGTTTGATGCTTCATCAGATGTGATGGCACCTGTCATTGAAGCTAAGCGCAGTGCTATGAATGAATACAAACGTTCACCGAGTGCCAGAACCCTACAGATCCTGAGGGCTACGAGAAGCAAAGTTCAACAAACTGCTCGACGCTGTGCAAATGACTACTGGCTCCAGCTCAGTGAGAGCATCCAGATCGCAGCGCAAACAGGCAACATTAGACAAATGTATGACGGTATAAAGAAAGCACTTGGCCCCCATAAAAATAAGACGGCACCGCTAAAAACCATCAGCGGAGAGAAGCTAACCGATAAGGGTAAGCAGATGGAGAGGTGGGTCGAGCACTACTCTGAACTTTACGCTAGAGACAATACCGTTACGCCTGCAGCCCTTGATGGTGTCAACTGTCTGCCAACTATGGAGGAGCTGGATGCCGAACCAACATTAGAGGAACTCAGCAAGGCCATTGATAGCTTGGCCTCTGGCAAAGCACCAGGCAGTGATGGGATTCCTCCTGATTTAATCAAATGCTGTAAGAGTACGCTATTACATCCCCTGCATAGGATGCTGTGCCAGTGCTGGGAAGAGACAACTATTCCTCAAGACATGCGAGATGCCAAGATTGTAACACTGTATAAAAATAAAGGAGACAGAAGTGATTGCAATAACTACAGAGGCATCTCTCTTCTTAGTATTGTTGGTAAGGTTTTTGCCAAAGTCATCTTAATGCGACTACACAAGTTAGCTGAGCGCATATATCCAGAGTCACAGTGTGGATTCCGAGCTGGCAGATCAACAACAGACATGATCTTCTCTCTCCGCCAGCTTCAGGAAAAATCAAGAGAGCAGAAAAGACCATTATATATCGCCTTTATAGACCTCACAAAAGCATTCGACCTGGTTAGTAGGGATGGACTCTTTAAAATCCTCCTGAAAATAGGCTGCCCTTCTAAAATACTGGAAATGATAAAGTCATTCCATGACGGCATGAAGGGAACAGTCCAATATGCTGGAAGCACGTCACAGCCCTTTGATATACGAAGTGGCGTTAAACAAGGCTGTGTTCTGGCTCCGACCCTCTTCGGAATCTTCTTTGCCTTACTCTTGAAACATGCGTTCAGAGATGCAACTGAAGGAATATGCCTTCACACTAGGTCAGATGGCCGTCTGTTTAATCTTTCAAGGCTGAAGGCAAAAACAAAAATCAGAAGGGTCCCTATAAGAGACTTGTTGTTCGCTGATGATGCTGCAGTCGTCACTCAAAGCCAACAGGAGCTTCAGAGCTTGATGAATCGCTTCACTAAAGCATGCAAGGACTTTGGCCTCACAATAAGTCTAAAGAAAACGAATGTGCTGAGTCAAGATGTGGGTGCTGCATCAGTTATCACTATCGATAACTATGAATTGGCAGTGGTGCACCACTTCACATACCTAGGGTCGCCCATCAATGACAAACTCTCACTGGATACAGAAATCGACAGCCGCATTGGCAAAGCTGCAGCTACCTTTGCCCGCCTCACATCGCGTGTTTGGGGAAACTCTAAACTCACAATGAAGACCAAAGCTGCGGTATATAATGCCTGCGTCACCAGCACACTCCTATATGGCAGCGAGACCTGGACGACCTATGCTAAGCAAGAAAGAAGGCTCAATACCTTCCATTTGCGGTGTGTACGCCTCGTCCTCGGCATCTCGTGGAAAGATAAAGTGACAAATGTCGAGGTGTTGTCATGTGCTGGCCTTCAAAGCATGTATACGCTTCTTAGACAGCGCAGACTTCGCTGGCTTGGCCATGTTCGCCGCATGGAAGATGGTCGCATCCCAAAAGATATCTTCTACGGACAATTAGCAGATGGCAAGAGAACAGTTGGGCGACCACAGCTGAGGTTCAAAGATGTGTGCAAGAGAGATATGAGGGCACTGGACATGGATCCAGCAACATGGGAGGATGAAGCTGCCGATCGCACTAAGTGGCGATGCTATTTACGGCGCCACCTCAGATTGGGCGAAGAGAGGCTCACACAAGAAGCAGAGGTGAGGAGAAAACGTCGAAAGGAGCACCAGGAAAATAAGCAGCTGAGGGCTGTCACCTCAGGGGCGCATTCCCATAGTCAGTTATGACTGAAGGGGCTATTATTATTATATTTTCATACTCCTCATGGACAATGTCATCAAGGTATGTAAGAAGAGAACAAGAAAGTATTCAGTGGGGTACTGGAAGATGAGACAGGTCTGTATTTCAGAGCTGGCATTTTCTGATGATGTTGCCCTGATTGCTAAATCAGAGGCACATCTCCAATCCAACATGCAAGTCTGGAAGGAAGAGCTGGAGAAGAGAGGGATAAGGGTCATAAGCAGCTCTAAAACAAAATCCATGGTGATATCACTAGAAGAAAGAAGTCATCAGATTAAGCTGGGAGAACAGGTTGACCACTTTAAATACCTCGGAGCTATTATAGACCGAAAGTAAGGCATCAAAGAAGAGTTGGCCACTTGAAAAGCAGCAGCTGGGAGACTTTTTCAGGCCATAAATCGAGGATTCCTCAGCAAGAGAGAGGTTGGTAAGAAAACGAAGATGGCTGTATACCGCTCCACCTATGTCCCAGTTTTGACATATGGATGCGAGTCGTGGGCAATAACTACAACCCACAAAAGCCAGATCCAAACCTCAGAAATGAGGTATCTGAGAAAGGTGGTTGAAGTAACAAGAAGAGACATGGTCCGCAACCAGACGATACGTCAAGGCCTAATATCCCACCCCATGCAGACCCAAGTAGAACAGTCCCAACTAAGATGGTTTGGCCATGTCTGCAGAATGGGAGAGGATCGGATACCAAGACAAGCATGGGAAACAAAGAGCCAGGGATCATCTGGACCCAGAGTCCACTGGGAGGACAACATTAGACAATATTTGAAGGACTGAGGACTAGAATGGAACCAGGCCAGGAGGAAGATAGCCGATAGGATAGTCTGGCTCTCTCTCTTCCAAACCTCTACACTTCATGGTAGAAGGGGAACGACTAAGTAAGTAAGCTATTACTACACTTCACAGAATATAATGAACTAATAATACTAAGTCAGTAACTAGAATCAATGTATGTGTAGATCAACCCAACTCAGCAAGAAGCATTGTAACTGTAAACCTAACAGAAGCGAAATGAGAGATATCAAACAATACTAATAATTACAAAAATATGAAACAGGCCATCTCAAATGGACAAGAAGCACTAGAAACATTATCACAGAAACAATGAAGCAAAAGAAGCAGCAGAAGACACAGAGAAAAGACAATAGAGATCTTAACAACTAAAATGTGGGAAGAAGCTAACATCATAAATAATGAAGAACATAAAGGCACAAAATCTCTGGCAGTATTCTGACACCCTGCAGCATGGCACTTAATGATGCTACACAGTAAACAACTAATCAGACAAGAAGGATCAGATAAACTTCTGCATGATGGACTCATCAAGAGATGTAAAAACAATCAGAAAAATATTATGGCTTGGCGATATGTGTGAATAGAATAAAACTATGAAGATGATCGTTCTGGAAATTACAGAACTTAGGCCTAACTAAACTATGAACCGTGTTCTGAAACTTTATTAAAAGCCTGCAAGAAAGCGTGTAGGCTAACTTTTTATAACTTGCTTATAATGTAGGCCTATGTGACTGTCGTGGTTGAGTAAAGTGTAGAGTATTTGTCGAGTTGGACAATAGTAGTGAAATCGACAAGGGATAGTGGACTGGCAGAGTTATAGATTACACACACAGAAAGGTGTAAATAGGAGATGGACTTGAGACAACCTGGAAGAAGATTTACCAAAATGATCTCTCTCTCCAAGCCTCAACTCACTTTTCACTGTCTAAGCATCTCCTGCTCTCACTCTTTTCTCTTATCATACATAGAGATTATAGTAAAGAGCTAAACAAGTTTAATTATGGATGAAAAGGGTCGGGAACAGCGCATTAATAAATGTGTAAACTTTATTAAAGAAGAAAAGCATGGAATTAATGCATATCATCATACACAGCATAAATTACATCAATAATCAAAATATTCATCAATAGTCATAAATAATCATCAATAACCACCAATAATGCAAATACACACCCACAAACACACACACCACCAACACTCATAAAACCTGTAGAACGCGGAGAAAATAACTAAGCTGTCCGACAGAGGGTCCGCTTTCGGGGACCAAAGGCACTAGCTCCAGAAAGTGTATTACATGTAGATCCTTCGTGAGGGACTAGCCTACAAAACTTTCCTTGTTGGTGCTAAACATTGGTGACCCCTAATTGCGCGAGGGAACACTGGAAGACGTTGTTTATCTCCTGCTGACCAACTGAATGAACTTAGCGACAGCCTGTCCGCTTTCGGGGACCAATGGAATAGCTCCAGTAAGTGGTTTTTTCGTATATATCCTCCACCGGTGATGGAATTAACCTGAATAAAATCACTGTATAGGCGCTATCATTGGTGACTCCCCCCTACTGGCGCGAGTGGGGCTGGAACTCTGTCTATCTTTGGCTGGCCGCTCCTAAGTGCGAGGTTCCACATAATCCAGAAAATACACCAGAAGAAGTCACTTGAGGACAAAGAGTCCAGGCGCGCTTATCCGGCGCTAGGCTCTGCTTGGCTGTAAATCCTGTTTAAACTGGTTTGGCTGTGGTTTGCTGAGTGCCCCGTTTAGGCACAAAAAGGCGGGTGATATGGAATTCTGCTATAGGCATGTTGGGCGGTTTTGATATTCTGGAAGCTGCAATGCTCTGGCTGGTAATCCAAGAGGCGAGTAGAGAACTACTACTGCATTTGGTGATTCCAGATTTAGCGTTGGCTCCGTTGCACTGTGTGAGCTTAACTTGGCGTTGACAAAAAGGGGTTTTGATTCAGGAACGGGGTTGACGATTCGTTGCTAGATGTATACAGAAACCCTCTAGATCGAAGAGTATATGACTTTCTTCGCCTGACTGGAGTCTGCTCTAGCGATTCGGTCTCCCTGAAACCCGAAAATGACTAGAACATAGGCAAACACATTCTAGTACTGTGTTAAAGTTTGCCTTATCTCATGATGGTCATCTACGGGCCAGGAAAATTCACGAATGTCTTTGTCTATTAAAACCAGTCTACTCTTATAGATCACAAAGGACGCTCCCCCCGGACACCTGGCCTGTATATTTCTTCAGAGGTACCGTATCGGCGTAATCGTAATACCAGGTAAGACAAAGGTTTCAGAAGCAACAACTTTGCGAAAATTCCCCCAGAGACAATCATAATATTATGTGCTCTTTGCTCATCTAAGGGCAAACAACCCACTACTAGCAGCGGTTATCTCCCCCTGTTTCAAGGATGCATAACATTATGATCACTAGCAGCGTTCTAAGGGCAAAACCCGGAGACTGACCGTGATTGTTATCTCCCCCTGAAACAGATCAAACTCGTTACCCAGGCCTCAAAGGGTACCAGCCGCTCGTGATCAAACGTTTTAAAGCGACCAGAGAAATTCCCCTGGACGGACCAGGTGCGTGTAGTCTATGTAATATTGCCGCTACGCTGACCGTTTCTGACCAGTGGGGGATTTCTACTGAAAGCCAGACGTAACCAAACGCGGGTGGGGTTTGAGAAGGTGTAAAAAATGGGCCACGAAGGTAGAAAAGAAATACAAAATGTCAAGGAAACCATGGCATTAAAAGAGTAATCAAATTATGGACAAGATGGTAAAATACATTATCTGTCTACGTGACAGTGACATCTTATAATTTCAGTAATCATATAGGCTAGGCCTTACATATAATTTCATTACAACTGATGACATCTTCTTCTTCTTCTTCCTCGTTCGCCTTCAGACTTCCACATTTATGACTCTAATAAAGGCAGTAGTCAACCCAAGGCTCCCAACATCTCCAAACAGTTTTTCGTTGACAGAAGTGGGTTGTTGCCATATGCTACTCCATTCATTACTGTAGGTTGGGCAGTATTGCAGCAGGTGTTCGACTGTCATTGGGCTGGTACCGCAGGTGCAGAGATCTGTTGCACCAATTTTGTATTTGTGGTACAGATGGTATCTCAATCTGTTGTGACCAGTGCGTAGATGAAAAATGATGACCTGTTCTTTTCTGGATAGTTGATGATATGCATCATTTTTCAAATGTCCCGGGTGCTCTCTTTCCAATTTGGACTTGAATGTAGCCTTTATAGTGGTCTTTGCCGTTGCGTAAGTTGTCTCTATATCATTTTGTTGTAAGGCACCTCCTTCCTTAGCAAGTCTATCTGCCTTCTTATTTCCTGGTATGTTGCAATGGGCTGGTATCCACTGGATAGTGCACTTCTTGAAGCATTCGGCCAGTCTTTCAAGGGAGATTATCAGATCTTTCAATCCTTTAGTTTGGTTCCTTTCAGCGCTGATATTATTGAGAGGGCATCTGAAAAGATTACTATCTGTTTTTCTGCCTGTGCTTTGCATTCAATAAGAGTTTCAGCTGCCTGTTTCAGGGCTTCTGCTTCAGCACAGAAGTTATTGCAGTATTTTCCAGTGGCAATTGCCATAGAGTGAGTTCTATTCTTTAATTTTATGAGGATGCCGGCACCCCCATTTTCAACTGCATTTGTTGCCGAACCATCAGTATATGCATGTGTCCAAAGCTTTGCTGGAAATGTTTGGTCAATATACTTGGTTGCTATACACTTTCTTTGTGTTTCTGTCTGTGTTCCCTTACCTTCAATGCCTGGAATATCAGATTTTAACTTAGGAAAACATCTTATTTTCCACAGTGGGATAGTTGAGCTTGTTGAGATTTTCTTTGCAACTGAGCTTGCTAGTATGATATTATTGTTAATTTTTTCTTTTGCTTGGGCGACAAAGTTAGTTCGCTTGAGCCTGCCTCTTCCTAGCCTATTCATTCTTTGGTACATGGGGTGTCCTTCGAGCCTCTTAAATTTTTCAGCTTGTTTTAAGACTCTGCTGTCACGTCTATCCTCCATTGACTGTAGCCCTGTGATGTTTTCCATATGGTTGATTTGTGTAGACTTTAGGGCCCCTGTTATAATACGTGCTGCTTGGTTTTGGAGTCTGTTTACTCTGTCAAAATTTGATTTTGCTGCCGTCGACCAAGCTGTGATGCCATATTCCATAGCAGGTCTGACTCTGCCTGTGTACAGCTTTTTGAGGATATTCTCATCAGCACCCCATGTGGTACCTGCTAACTTTTTCATGATGGCAATGTGAAGTTTTGCCCTTAGCTGTATTTTGTTAATCTGTGATTTCCATGTCATTCGGCGGTCTAGTGCGATTCCTAAGTATGTTGGTGTTTCATCTTCTCGTACTGCCTGCCCATTTAGTTGCAGCTTTGCTTGCTGTGGTTTATTTGACAAGGTAAAAATAGTGTGTGTAGTTTTTTTGTTCATTTATTTTGAGCAACCACTTTTTGGACCAACTTTCAAGGGCTAGCAGTGAATCCTGCATGCGCACTCTTGCTGTGGTGATGTATTGTTCTGAGTCCACATGGCCAGGTCATCAGCGTAGAGGGAGTTGTGGACATTCTTGTGGATGTTTTCTGTTATATCATTTATATATATGAGGAAGAGTGTTGGGGAAAGGACCCCACCCTGTGGAACTCCATGTTCCATTGTAGTCTTTTTGCTTAACTGTCCGTGCACCTGCACTCTAGCTGTTCTGTTTGTTATAGTTGCTGATCCAGTTATACATTCTTCCACAGACTCCATATTTAAGCATTTTAACTCTTAGCCCATCTTTCCAAACTTTATCAAATGCTTTCTCCATATCTACCCAGACTGCTAAAGTGTGCTTGAAAGCTGATGACATAAGTTTTAACCCATACACTTCAGTAACTACTTCGTATAAATCTTGGAACTTCAATAACATTTGTCCGCATTCAAAATTTAATTTAACCCCGATAAACTTAAACTCTTCCACATCTTATAGGCCTAATTTAAATGACACGGCAGCATACAATTTAAATGTAACTTGAGAAATACAATAGAACATACAGGCTATTAACTTACACACAACAGTTCACAATAGGCCTACTTTTTGGGTTCAAAATGGATGAATCAAAGCAATTTGTAGTGACTTTTAGGAGTGTTAGTATCTTGGACGTCGTCTTCAGAAGCCGCACTACTTATTGTAATAAGAAATAACAAGTCCCAAACAATAAAGCTCTAGGCTAATTAGAGTCGCCCTGGAGGTGTTTGTTTTCATATCCTCACCAATGGATAACTCAAAACCTAGAAAAACAAATGTCTTGGTACTACATGTTAATTGTCTAGATTTAGCTTGAGTTGGATGCTATTGTTTTATACCACTGAATAAGTTGTAAACATAGATTCGAATTAAACCTCAACAGTACAATTTGTTGACACCATATGAACCACCAATAGGCCTATGCCTCAGTGAGTAAAATACAAAATCTATATCTATAGGCCTAACGGGTAACATCGGAATGAAGTTCGCCGAACGCTCAGCAGTGAATATGTGTATAATATGTGTATTTTCGTATCTATAACGTTTAATTTGTCCCAGGTTTAAAAAAAAATCAAATTCAAAGTAACTCGGTTAACACCTTCATGGAATCCAGTTTTAAAATAGTAACATGAGTGTAATTCCTTCGCTGGCACAGCGCACGAAATGAAAAATATCCAGTGTTGCCACACATATTATTTTTAGGAAAAACTTAGACGGGGCCTTTAAAAAAACCAAACAAACAAAACAAAACATGGATGTTGAATATGATCTGTCTAGATAAAAAAAATGCACACTTATTTTATTACTCACGTGGCATAGTATTTAAGTTTAAAGCAAGTTACGTTAATAATAGGATATTTTGGAATCAGAAGTTTAAGTGATACTTCACGATGAAAAAAAAAAGTCTAATATGCGCCCAGCTGCCTTTGTAAATATGCTGAAAACGTGCATAAAACTGATGTAAAATGCCTGGTAACTCATGTGAATTAATTAATAACACATTCGAGAATGAACGTGTCCAGAGTCGCATATTGATTTGTATTTTTTTTTTTAACGTACGACCGCTATTACTCGAGGCGAGAATCTCCGGTTACATACATGCCACCCCTCAGAGATGAAAAAACATGTACCAAAACGCCAAAAAACCTGTACAAAGACCCACAATACAAAGACAGAAAAAAACGTATCAAAACAGTTTACGGGTAAAAATATTTTCAGTTAATAGTGGGCTGCATTATAACTGAGACATGCGGAGTTAGCCTTTTAAAGCAGGTCTTCACAACAAGTGTCTGAGCTTATTTTACATTGTAAAAATATGTGATCCTCATGTGGTCTATTTCAGCCCTTAACTATGAGTGTTATCTGAAATCCTGTGTTTGATAGAACCTTAAAAAAGAATTCTGAGACACAGTAATAAGAGGTATGGGTTAGAAATCCTAAAACTAACCCTAAAGATGTTCACGACTTAAAGGATGACAGATGTCCCACTGTTCTCACAACTAATTTTACTACTTAGTTATCGTTGTTATTGCAAAGAGAAAAACTGAACAAAACTATATTATCCTGTTATATGAAATGGAAGGGAGCCGCGCTGGTGTAATGGCTTCGGCGTTGTACTGGCGACCAGGTGTTCATGGTTCAAACCCGGGCGTCGGCGTTTGAAGAAATGTTTACGGCCGGAAATTTGACTGAATAGCCTGAACGGCTCCTGTGATAAACCCTCTGTGGATGGGAAGGAGCGAAGCTCCTGACCGGGTTGGAAGGAAAGTCCTCAGGTTCCCCAGCCTCGCAATGACATGTCATTGGGCCGAAGGGGCTGAAAGCCCAAGTGCCGCTGGTTAAGGGAAAAAAAAAAAAAAAAAAAAAATGAAATGGAAAGGGGATATTTCCAGGCGGTTTTGAATTATTTTAATGAATATCTGATGTAATTTTTAAAATAATAAAATCACGTGATCCTATTATTATTATTTTTTTTTTTTTTTAACAAAATAGCTCATAATTTGCTACGAAAATATAAACTGGTGCAAGCATAATTTATTCTCTACTGAATTTCAAAAATGAAAATCGCCATTTTAGCCTAAATGGCAGTTTTAAATACTCATATGACTTTTAGAATCAGTCGTCTTTACGACAAACATCGATAGTGATTAATTATTTAATAAAAATAACTCACCGGATTATCGTAATACTGATATATCTACCAAAGAAAAATCACAGACAATGTTTTAACGAAATAAAATCAAAACTTAGAAGAGAAGTAACTCCAAATAAATATTTCCCTAGGCTCTGATCAGGTTTTAAGATGCAAATTTGCCTTGCTTTTGTGGGAGGTTTTTTTTTTCTTCATAATTCTTATTATATTATTATTCAAATATACATTTCTTACGCAGATTCTACAAGTTTTAGTGAAATCATGTAATATGTAGTGGTATCCACGTGTGTGTGTGTGCTTATAAGCAGCGGTAAATAATAAATTATGCTCAATTGCGACTGTCACACAATGTTTTACAACTGTGACTCACCTGTGCCTTATAGGCAGCATGTATAGATACTAAGGGGTGAGTGATTGCCACTGTTGATGATGGCATGTGTATAACACAGTCTTGCAGCTAAACTAAAGATAGCCAGTCATGTGACTGAGGGCTGTGCTGTGCAAGAGGATTGCGTGAATATAGTTCAACCGGACGGACAGTGTGTTCTGAGAGACCAGCAAGGTTGGTGTCGAGGGAATACGTGAATGGAGAAGATGATGGAGGATCGTCTGTCTAGCT
Source organism: Oreohelix idahoensis (assembly GCA_024509875.1). Taxonomy (NCBI): domain Eukaryota; kingdom Metazoa; phylum Mollusca; class Gastropoda; order Stylommatophora; family Oreohelicidae; genus Oreohelix; species Oreohelix idahoensis. The sequence goes on along the minus strand of JAMPIV010004685.1, from coordinate 476,744 downwards.
TACACCTGCTTAGTTTTGCGCAGCGTGATGATGGAGATATTTGAGACCCTTTAGCATGAGTTCTTCTGCCTTTTTGATGTAGTGTCTCTGAGTATGTTATCTCTGTTATATTTCAGTGCCAGTAGCGAGTTGTGCGCTATATTGATTTTGTAAACTTAGCAGGGTATTTCGATGATGCTGTTTAGGTACTGTTAGTCAGTTATTTACAGTATTTATTATTATTTTTTTTAACTGTGCCATTTGTATTTGTCGGATTGTTGAATAGGTAATTTCCTATCTTTCGTACCTTTTTGGTCCGCATTTAATATATGTAGTTAGGTGTTGTTTCGTAGCAGTTAGGATTAGGGTTATAAAAATAGTATTATGGTTAACACTAACACAAACCCTAATTCTAATCCTAACCCTAAGCGCTACGAAACAACACCTAACTATACATATTCACTGCGGAGCAAAAAGGTACGAAAGCTAGGAAATTTACTTACTTACTTAGTCGTTCCCCTTCTACCGTGAGGTGTAGAGGTTTGGAAGAGAGAGCGCCAGACTATCCTATCGGCTGTCTTCCTCCTGGCCTGGTTCCATTCTAGTCCTCGATCCTTCAAAGATTGTCTAATGTTGTCCTCCCAGCGGACTCTGGGTCGTCCTCGGGGTCTGGATCCTTGGCTCTTTGTTTCCCATGCTTGTGATATCCGATCTTCTCCCATTCTGCAGACATGGCCAAACCATCTTAATTGGGACTGTTCTACTTGGGTCTGCAGGGGGTAGGATTTAAGGCCTGGACGTATCGTCTGGTTGCGTACCATGTCTCTTCTTGTTACTTCAACCACCTTCCTCAGATACCTCATTTCTGAGGTTTGGATCTGGCTTTTATGGGTTGTAGTCATTGCCCATGACTCGCATCCGTATGTCAAGACTGGGACATAGGTGGAGTGGTATACGGCCATCTTCGTTTTCTTACCAACCTCTCTCTTGCTGAGGAATCCTCGATTTATGGCCTGAAAAAGTCTCCCAGCTGCTGCTTTTCGAGTGGCCAACTCTTCTTTGATGCCTCCCTTTCGGTCTATAATAGCTCCGAGGTATTTAAAGTGGTCGACCTGCTCCAGGACCTGTTCTCCCAGCTTAATCTGATGTTTTCTTTCTTCTCGTGATATCACCATGGATTTTGTTTTAGAGCTGCTTATGACCATCCCTCTCTTCTCCAGCTCTTCCTTCCAGACTTGCAGGTTGGATTGGAGATGTGCCTCTGATTTAGCAATCAGGGCAACATCATCAGCAAATGCCAGCTCCGAAATATAGACCTGTCTCATCTTCCAGTACCCCACTGAATACTTTCTTGTTCTCTCCTTACATGCCTTGATGACATCATCCATAAGGAGTATGAAGAGGTAAGGTGATAGGATATCACCTTGTCTTACACCAGTGGTGGTCCTGAACTCTTCCGACTTATGATTTGCTGTCCTCACATAATTTCTGCAAGACTTGTAGAAGCTCTGTATAGCATGAATCAGAGGTGCTGGAATATTCTTCCTTGCCAAACAGTCCCAAAGTTTGCTCCAGGGGACCCTGTCATACGCCTTTTCCAGATCTATGAAACAAAGATGCATCTCACTCTTATACTCAAGGGCCTTTTCACTCAGCTGTCTGAGTGTGAAGATTAGGTCTTGAGTACTTCGGTTTGCTCGGAATCCGCACTGGACCTCATCCAATTGTGGCTCAGCTAGGCGTCGGAGTCTCTGCTCTAGGATTCTAGAGTAGATTTTACCAGGGACACTGAGAAGGGATATGCCTCTATGGTTTCCACACTGTCGATTGTCACCATTTTTGAAAATTGGTATTATGATGGCAATCTCCCAATCCTTTGGTATGGTCTTGTTGTACCACGCTGCCTGTAAAACCCTTAAGAGTAATAGGTCGCCTGATGCTCCCATGAACTTAACCATTTCTGGTGTTATACCATCATGCCCTGCTGCTTTGCCCATCTTGATTTTCTCCAGTGCTGCCTTCAGTTCTTCCATCTTTATGTCATCTTCACCATCATTGGTTTTCTCTTCTGTGCTAGTGTTTATCATTTCTGATGCTTCACCATGCTCACCATCCAGGAGTTCTGAGAAATATTCTTTCCATCTTCCCATTACTTCCTTCGGGGCAGTAAGCAACTTGCCTTGCTTGTCCTTTATAAATTTGAGAGGGCATTTTTTTTCCTTCCTCATGTTCTTTAGGGTCTTATAGAACAATTTCTGGTTTTCTTGTGCATCTTTTTCTAGCTTTTCTCCAAATTCTTCCCAGGACTTCTGTTTTGCTGCTAGCACTTTGTTCTTTGCTTCTGTTCTGAGTGTCACATATTCTCTATATTTTTCCATTTGTCCTGTTGTGTTTTTAGCTCCTAAGTCTGTGCAGGACGTGAGGATTCCTTGGGAGAGCCCAGAACCAGAGCACAGCATTGTGCAAGCTCTGCATAGTTGGAGAGCCCCCTGGATGACGGGGAATGCACAGTATGCTACCCCACCTATCCCCAACTGCTAACTTAGAACCAGAAGTGGGGTCCTCTGTATGCGTGCCAGGCCAGGATAAAATTCCTGGGAAAGAGACTGGAGCTCAGAACTCCCTAACTCAAAGTTGCAGGATGGCAGAAAAGCCATGGGAAAGACAGGGCTATTTTGAAGATAACGCAACCATATTTTCACCATACGAGCTCGGACGCCGCCTCGGTAAACAAGGTCCGCGCAGAGCAGTGACACCCCCAGGCTCTTGCGAATAGTCTACTACTGGGAACATAAACAGATTAGGGATGAGCCCACTCTCCCGTTGAACAGGTGCTAAAGTCGTAGATACTGGGCCAGAAGGCGCACCGGAAACCACAGTATCACGCAACTCGCTTTTTTTTCTATGGAGAGTACACCGTCAAATAAATCTCGTACTGGTGCTCGCCCTGTGGAGCTCCACCAGGCAGGTGCAGTGCCGGGCTCTGAGCCTCGACAGAGCCCACCCTCAGCTACTGGAGGACCCTCTAGACCGTCTTGTGGAGTCAGCAGACGGCGGAGGAGAACTACTGACCAAAACAAAACAGAAAAAGAGAAACCCAGAGTGCCACTTGTCATGATGCACTGGAATGCAGAGGGAGTGAACAGCAAGCAGGCTGGATACAGCAAAAAGACAGAGCTGGAAAACATCTTGTATGAGAAGCAAGTCAGTGTTTGCTGTATCCAAGAGACTCACTTGAAAGCAGCTCAAACCTTTAAAATAAGGGGATATCAATGCTTCAGATCCGACAGAAAAGATAGACGAAAAGGAGGAGTACTTACTCTTGTAAGGAATAACATTCCTGCACACGATAGGAAAACCTTGATGGATGGAGCAGAATATCAGCTGTTGCAGATAAAGGTAGACACGATGGAAATAGAACTCCTGAACTATTACTGTCCGAACAACAAACCCCTGAGTCTCAGCTCTATACAGGTACCAGCCACCAACTTTATAGCAGTTGGAGACTTTAATAGCCACTCCCAGAGCTGGGGTTATAACCATCTGGATCACAGAGGTGAAGAGGTTGAAACTTGGCAAGATGATCACTCCCTAATCCTAGTCAATAATGCCACAGATACTCATACCTTCTACTCCAGAGGATGGCACACAACTTCAACACCAGATCTTGCCTTCTCCACACCAGATATAGCTGGATCTATTAGTAGAGAAGTAGGAGACCAACTAGGGGGAAGCGACCATCGCCCAATCTTTCTTACTGTCCAGAGTGCAACTCTCAGTACAGGCCCAGCCATTACAAGATGGAACTACAAAAAAAGCCAACTGGGGTTTATTCAGGCATCAGGTGAACACGCTGCTGTCTACCCTCAAGGTACAGAACAGAGACATTAATGAAGTGGTAAAAGACTTCAACAGATGCACACTACAAGCTGCAAAAGAAACCATTCCCAAAGGATGCCGGCGTAACTACATACCATACTGGTCCAGCACACTCCAAGAACGTCAGGAAGCTATGGACAGGGCTAGAAAGGACGCAGAGTCTCAGCCTTCACCTGAAACTCACAACAAATGGAAAAAGGCTGTAGCAGAGTTTCAGAGAACAAAGCTAGAAGAAAAACGGAAAAGCTGGAGAACTAAAACGGCATCGCTGAACCTTGAGAAAGACGGCAGGAAACTTTGGAGATTAGTCAAGTCTCTAAATGAAGAGCGTTCTTCACCTAGGCAGACTATCACATTGGATGAAGGTGGCAAACTTTTCAGAGGAAAACAAGCTGCAGACTTGTTTGCTAGAAGATACAGTTCAGAAAGCAACTTACCCATTAACATAGATCATCAGAGAGAGATAAGAAAAGAAATACTGGCAACCATGGGACAGACAGATACTCCTGCCCCAATGAGGGAACCCATCACACTAGGAGAACTACAGAAGGCTATTTCCAAGCTTAAGTTTCAAAAGTCACCCGGCCCAGACAATATCAGCAACGAAATGCTAGTACATCTGAGCTCAGCAGCAAAGACAAAACTGCTTGAGATATTCAACCACAGCTGGTTGAAAGGAATGGTACTCCAAGTATGGAGAGAAGCCATCACAATATCCATACTAAAGAAAGGGAAATGTAAGACCGAGGCTGCAAGTTACCGGCCAATCAGTCTCACAAGCTGTGTTGGGAAGACTATGGAGCGAATATTCAACCACAGATTGAAATGGTATTTAGAGTCTGAGCAGATCCTGGTGCCGGAACAAGCTGGATTTAGAGAATGCTACAGTATAGAAGACCAAGTTACTTACTTGTCTCAAGCAATAGAAGATGCCTTCCAGGAGAAGAAAAAGGTCCTAACGATCTGGGTCGACTTCAAGCAGGCCTTTGACAAGGTGTGGAAAGATGGCCTCATTGCAAAACTTAGGAGAAGTGGAATCCAAGGCAACATGATGAAATGGATCCAGTCATACTTGCATAACAGGAGAACTAAAGTCACTCTTGACGGTCTGCAGAGCAGAAAAGTGTTGCTCCATCAGGGGGTACCTCAAGGAGGAGTAATTTCCCCAACACTCTTCCTTGTTTACATCAATGACCTGGTGAAAGATCTCCCTGCAGGAGTGAAAGCTGCCTTATATGCAGATGACCTAGTACTCTGGTGCGCTGATGAAAATGTCACCACAGCAAATTATAGAATGCAGCGGGCAGCAGACATGCTAGTGTCATGGGCAGAGAAATGGCTTATCACAATAAACACAGACAAAACCCCACAACACTGTTCTCCCTCGCCCCCAAGGACAAATCAGCTAACATACACCTAGGGACAACCGTGATCAAGGAAGAAAGCTACCCCACCTATCTTGGGGTGACATTTGACCAAAGGCTTACATGGAATAAGCATATTGAAAATGCAGAAGGAAAGGCCCGAAGACGACTAGGCATACTCAGAAAATTAGCAGGTACCAACTGGGGAGCAAATGAACGAAATCTAAAGAAGATTTATAATGGAGTAATAAGACCACACTTAGAGTTTAGCTCAGCAGCATGGTCATCAGCTGCTAACTCACATCTGCAGTCTTTGGACAAGGTGCAAAATCAAGCTCTCAGGCTCATTACAGGAGCCATGAAAACTACACCAATAACAGAGATGCAGAAGGTTGCTGGATTACAGACATTGTCCCATAGAAGAGACACAAAAACCATGATCCAGATGGAAAAGTACAACAGTATGCCAATGCACCCAATGAAGGCAAGACTAGATGATCTGGCATTGGGACGTCTAAAGCGTAGCAGCTTTGTGCATCGGGGGAAAGACTTATAAGACAGCATCAAGAAGACCTATCCATGAAGACAACACCACTGAAGCCCACCCTATACCCTGTACCATGGGAGCAGGCCAGCAGTGCCCTCCAAATTAATACATCAGTCAGTGGTCTCACAAGTGGATGTGAGTATAAGTAGTATACAATGCGCAACTTAGGGCGTTTTCTGGTGGCGCCATGGTGGCGCGCTGGTGGCGCGCATGACTTTTATATAGCAAAAAAAAATGGTGGAGCGCTGGTGGCGCGTGACTTTTATATAGCAAAAAATGGCGGCGCGCTGTAGGCGCAAGATGGCGGACTTGAGATAACAAGAAGAGGGGTATATGGGGTAAGATGGCGGACTTGAGCTAACAAGAAGAGGGGTATAGGAAGATGGCGGCTTTTATAGATAACAAGAAGAGGGTATTTTTTTAGATAACAAGAAGACGACAATAGGAAGAGGTTAATAGGAAGACGATAGTTAGACGATATATACATATAATAGGGAGATATATTTAGACATACGAACATTTAGACACACAATTAGACGATATATTTATATACATATTTTACGACCAGTTAGACAAACAGTTATACAAACAGTTATTTTACAACAGTTAGACGATATATTTAGACATACAACGGACAATATAGGTAACAAAAAGGCGTTTTAGTTAATATAGTTTTTATTTTATATTCAATAGTGTTTTTGTAGTATCAAAACATATATATAGGGGCTAATAGCAGTATCAAACAGGCGTATATATGGTAATATATAGTATTTTTTAACATAATACATTGTGCAGTAATTTTTTATCACATGAATGTACAATAATTATATAGGAAAGACAGTTTGTATATGATATCATTATCAAACATTGATATTATCACATATGAATGTACTGTTATATATATTAGTGGTGTTTTGTTACAAAATATACATTTTCACAGATTTATTAAAAATATCACAGCTGCAGGCCAGACCTTGAGGGGAGTCGTCACACTGTCGTAAGAAATAGAGGTGTTGTGTATATACCTGTAGGTATCTGTGTGGTATTGTGTACAGACAGTTTAAATGTTGAGGGGTGATGTGGTGACGTTGTCGGGATGTACCTGTCGTTTTATGTAAAAGTAAGATAGGGCGTTGCGGTGTTGTTCGTAGGTGTAGATGGATGATTTGTGTGCCCGGAACCCAATATTTTTCCCACCCTGTGCCTGTTGTGTATTGAGTATGTCTAAGAAAGTGTGTTTGTCTACTTTGTTGTGGTGTTTGTTCAAGCCTTTGGTGGTTGTTTTGTCATAGTCACCAAAACAGTGATGTCTTGCTACAGAGGGAAACCATCCCTCTGCCTTCGTACTCTAATTTAAAAAGGCCCGGTGTCCGCTTGTCGAATAATATTTGTTCGCGGCATTTCTGACAAAGGGCGCGCGTTTTACCCTCGCTAGCTACAAAGTCGGGTCTATGGTCGGGACATACCTCGGCGGGGAACCACTGGTGGTAGGAGCTATAAAATTCTCGTCGCATAGCGGGCTTAACGTCCGCTAAGTTGTCTGAACTAAGGGCCAAGTAAAGGCTGTCGGTGTCCGTCTCGCACAACTGAAAGTCTGATCTATCTACAAATTTATCTAGACAGTCGTAGTAAAATTCTAACATGCGTAATTTAGCGTATTGGTAGACGAAAAATCCTATCTGAACGGGCAGGTCCCAACATATAGTCTGTTTAAGTTTTTCTACTTCGAATATGTCGTCCGTCACTAACGTCATTTTCCTAAAGCGGGGTGAGTTTATTTGGTCAGAGGTACCCTCTCCCATCGTGTACGAGACATCCACGTGCTTCGCCTTATTGGTTAATGTCTTGACATATCCGCGTTACCTAGCAGTTTCATGGTCTCGCTGGTAATGGCGTAGGCAGGATCAGTATCACCCTGTCGACGCGCGTTCGAAACAGTGTCCCCAAACTGTTTGAAACACGTCACGGGTGTATACTCAAGCACCTGGTAGATACAGGTGACTTCTAAACCTTTGATTAAGTACCAGCGAAGCAGTGTCGTCAGGAGAATTTTCTTGCCCCCATAACTCCCGATCAATGTCCGTCTGGGGGTAGTCAGGAGTTTATGTTTTTCGGCGTATTCCCGCATGAAAGGCCCAATATCTTCCCTCGTGACGTCAACATTCTTAAAAATGGGCGTCATTTCAGAGAACTGTTCTTTTAAAGAGTCGGGGACATGGATGTCACACTCGACTAGGCCAAACAAGGTCTCGTCTAGCACCGAGGCGAGAATATTTTCTTTTGTCAGGGGGTACCGACATTTGGTGTAAGACGGTTTCTGGGTCGGGAAGGTGGCGTTCAGAAAACGACGGATTGATGGGTCGGTTTTCTTCAATGCCTGCCACTCGCATTCCCACATTTCGACAACGGTAACGTTGCATTCCTTCCTCAAATAAGAACTTATTGTCAGTGTCGCTCTGTACAAATCAGCCAATGGTGTGTTGTTGACTGGGTTAACGTCACGACCGGCGGTTAGTGGGCAGGTAGGGTGGCCGTGGAATAGGCAACAGTGGAACTGGTAGACGGTACGAGAGTCTTTATCCCAACCGTCTACCCTAATGTGCTTATCACTCAACGACATCTCACGGCCGTTAAACTGGGTTTTTAAGGTCACGTTATTTTGGTGGGAGACCCAAGCCAAATAATCGCGGCACTGCACGGTATATTTATGGAGTTTGTGGTGCTTGAAACCGTCATCACTGTACCGTCTAACGGGAAAGTCAGTGGGCATTTTCTGCATTATCGCCCACAAATAAAGGGCGTTGGCATCAAAACCTTTAACGGCTTGAACCGGTTTGCCACCTCTAATGCGAGTTTTGCCTTGCTCGTGGAACCTGTGAAAAATAATTGACGGTCCCCCAACTATGTTTTGGCGCAAGATGTTATGCAAATCTACCTCCCACTTCGAACATAAAGAAAACATGACGTTGGGCGGGAGGGTTTTGAAAAGGTACTTTAACGTGACACCGGGCACGGAGATCGCATCTTTAAACATGTCTACACCTAGGTGCGCATAAAAACTAACTTGTCGGTCTAACGCTGCCAGGAAGGGGACCACGTCTTTATTGTTGTACCACGTCAGAAAGTCGCGCAACGTGGTCATGTGGTTCTCGGCCCACACCTTCTGGCACTCGGCGTACTCATCGGCGGAAATGTTAGTATTTTTAAGGGCGGAAAAAATGCCGAGTGGGGTGGTAACGCCGTCTCATCTAACTTTGCTAAATCTGTTATGTACTCATAACAGAAATACCCTTTGGTTTCTTTAACATTGTACGCCGCGAGATATTTGCTATAGCTAAATCCGGGGGCTAAGAAGTTTATTATATCTAAAAACTTTAAGACATAAAATTATTGTTTCGCTTGACTACAAATTTGAAGTCTTCCCCCATGAAATATTTGATGAGGTATGGTTTGATTACGTTCACGTCATACTTGCCCGAATTGAAACCTAATACGGGTAGCTGCCTCAAATAACCCTCTAATCTACCAAAGAGCTCCTCAGACCCGAGTTGGGTGAAAACACCATCAAAATCCGCTCGCAGAATCTCATAAGAGGCCGCGGCAATTTTGATCAGATAACGAGCCATCCTATTGACCAATTTTTGTGGATCACCCTTTGTGATAAAACACACGGGGGCTTCAAAACCGGGGACGTTAGAAGCCACCGAACACGACAGGGGCACGTGTTTGGCCGTATAGGTAGTGGCATTTCCGCTTGACTCTAGACTGTTCTAAAAAAACACTCATAGTCAAACGTGGCTCTATAAGGGAAGACGAATTTTGTGTCTACATCTATCCCCTGCTCCTTGATTAATTCCCAAACGGTCTCTGGGGGATTATACACACCACCTTTAAATGTTTCTCTTCTCATAGAACCGGTACAGGTCTTTTCATGGCGCACCATATCCCTATAAATCTTCCACAACTTACCGCAATCGGGACACGAAAAAGAGTTACTGGCCCTATCGATATCTGTAATGTACATAAAGTGATTCTTAAACATTAACAGACGCAACGTATCTGGAAAACTATCGCTACCTCTAAGTGTGGGGGGGGGTCAGGGTCTGCGCGTCGTCAAATTCAAAAACGTCAATATTTACGTTAAAACATTTTTCTAATTGGGGCATATCGATTAAACTAACCCCGGGGAAATCGATGAGGGACTTTAGTCGCTGCTGTGTTTGCCACTGTTCAACTAGTCGGCGCGTCGGTTTTCTAACGTCTTTAACGGCACCACCCCTAAAAACGGCTAGACATCTAAAAAAGCTAAAGTTATCACTGTATGGTTGTAAGTTTGAGTCCTGTTGTAATGTATGGATGTGGTTATTGTCCGTGATAAAGGATGGAATGTCTTGTATGCAGCAGCCAATGGGAAAGTCTTGGATATGGTACAGATAGAAAGAAGTCGCGGGAATGGCTTCGACGAAGCATTTTGTGTTTGGTCTGTTTAACTGTGCTTGTGTGACAATATCGCTGTCGTGTAACTGTGAGAGAAAAGCTTTGAAATCTGTGATGTTGTTGACTAGGTGGGGTTGATCTAACACGACTGCATTATTATGTGACGAGTGAAAGAAACGGAGGTCATTTGTTTCTCTGTGGCGTAAGATGATGTGGAAACTAGTTTATTTTGAAGCGTTTTGTCTGTTGTTTGAAGACAGGGAGCAAGAGACTGTCCCAGTCCGTATTTTGTGTTGGTCTGTGGAAGAAAGTGAAAGTGGATAAATATTTATGTTTATTGGAGTGTGTTTTGATGGCTGGCCAGTTTTCAGTGTAGATTTGTTTTATGTCATCCTGTAGGTCATCTAACGAGTCTTCTTCAGTAGGCAGACGGGTTTTTTTAATATGGGTTTGGTGGGTATTGGTCATGGGACGTTTTTTGGTCTGGCCTGTTTTTGGTGGGGGAGATGGGATGGGTGTTGAAGTGGGTCCTGAAGGAAGTGTGGCTGTTGTTGCTGTTCTCATTTAGTCTGTGGTCCCTGCTGCAGCAGATGATGTCTTTGTGTCTGATGATGATGAGTCTGTTGTGGTCCCTGCTGGTGAAATCTGTGGGTTCCCTGATCCTGAGTCTGTTGTTGTGACATCTGTTGTGGGGTATGATTCGGCATCTGCTGGGTATGAGGTCGAAAGTTGGTTAGCGGTGGGGTGTATTTGTTTTATGTGGGCCTGTAAACTATCAGTACGTGTAAATGTTTTTCCACAAATGTTACAAGAAAACAGAGGGGTTGAGTGCACTGTTTTGCTGTGGCGTAATAATGCGTCACGGCGGGTAAATGTCTTACCACAGCGGGTACACAAATTGTTCCTCACCGCTGCAGTGGTGGTCCCCCCTGAGGGGTTTGTAGCGTCCGCCGGTGCAGTGGTGGTCCCCACTGAGGGGTTTGTAGCGCCCGTCGGTGCAGTGGTGGTCCCCACTGGGGTGTCTGTAGCGCCCGCCGGTGCAGTGGCTTCAACTGTGGGGGATCTTGGCGCCCCTGGTCCATGAAGACTCTCAATATGATACTGCAGGGCCTCAGGTCCTGCAAAGACTTGGGGACACACACGACAGGGGTGTGTCAGTTCAGCGTGTACTGTGCGCATATGTCTGGTTAGATCACGATTCCTCGTAAAAGATTTATTGCATTGTCCACAAGTGTAACCTTGAATTGATGACATCTGTGAAGTAGGAACGAAAACACATTACTCACACATATATATGTAACAATCAGTTAAATAGAGAGAGAAAGAGAGAGAGAAAGAAAGACAGAAAGAGAGAGAGAGAATGATAGAAAGAAAGAAAAAGAAAGAAAGAAAGAAAGAGAAAGAGATAGAAAGAGAGAGAGAGAGAGAGAGAGAGAGAGAGAGAGAGAGAGAGAGAGAGAGAGAGAGAATAAAATACATATATGTAACAATCAGTTAAATAAGACACAGACAAGTTGAGAAAGAGAGAGAGAGAGAGAGAGAGAGAGAGAGAGAGGAGAGAGAAAGCGAGAAAGAGAGAGAGAGAGAATAAACACAGTGTTATTTCTTATTCTATGTGAAAAAAATGCCCCGCGCGCGCTGTCAGAAAGATATCGATTTAAAACCCAGCCTCCGCGTGACCCAACGAACTGATCTGTCGTTTAAGAAATAAGCTTTATGAACGTGTTTTGCTAGTTTCAAATGTAATATGTTGATTGTATTATCTCTATATTTTTACATGTATAGTACTGTTAAAAAATATGATATGTTCTATTTAATTTCCTTTATCATGTGAAAAAAATATTCCTCACGCTCGAGTTTAGTTTGTAGAAATGTACCATCAGTTGAAACCCAGGCTGAGTAATCTCACATAAATAACAACACGGATAAGTTTTAGTCTTTTTTCCCAGTACATAATCGGTTAAGTCTCATAAAAAAAATATACACACATGTCCGGCTTTAACATAAAACAGATAACAATTTAGTATCTGAGTTAACATCTTAACAGATAAAAATAACAAGTAACGATCTGCGTTAACAAACAAATATTAACAGTTAGACTAATCTGAAACAACCTTTAGCAACACTGGCTAGTGCACAGAATATCTTTTAAATAGAAAACAGATATGTTTAGAGGTATTTTTAGATAACGAAAACACTTATATTTTGAAACAGATTTTTAGCAACACTGACTAGTGCACAGACATATCTTTTAAATAGAAAACAGATATTTTTAAAGTTATTTATGGTATCCTAACGAAAACACTTATATTTTTAAAGATATACATCCTAACACAAAATACGAATTCACAGACATATGTCTTTTAAATACAGAAAACGATAGAAATATATTTAACAAACGAATACACATATTTAGGTCTTTGCGTAGCCCTCACAGTGTCTGAAAATATTCCGAACAACAGATATTTAAATATACAGACATATATTTAACAAAAATATTTAACACACGAATAATACATACGACGTAACAGTCAATTGATATGACAAAACAAGTGGTTCTTTTCAGTGGTCTGTCAGAGATGTGTCCGCTTCAGGTTCTGATAAATTAATGAGATGTCTAGAAACAATACGTCCCATTATATTACAAAAAAGTCCCCGCGCGTACAGAGTTCAACGACCTTAATGTTTACACACCTGTTTACGCCCGTGTATAGTTGGTTGTAAATTATCACGTACCAATAACGGTTGTTTAAGAAATAACTCAGCAATGTTTACTCAGTACAGGTGTTCTGAAACAGTTTGGTTCACATTGTATTTAATACTTAGACAAATAAGGCTGTTGTTCTAAATGTCGTGTTTGGGCACGTACGAGTATTGATCCACAGCGAAAACCGCTATTAATTGTTTACCTAACAGACAGCTGCGAATAACTTGAATTACCCTGTGGAGTTTCCAAAGTAGCGACCTTTATTTGTGACATGAGACAAATGTTTCGAGAAAGAAAAGGCCTTAGACATATTTTAACATCGGTTTATAAAACACTAGAATAATGTCCCTCTGTATATAAAAATATATATTGTTTCAAAATACCGGTGTTGAATATTTAAACAAAAATGTATCCACAACTTAATAAAATACAAATGATATCTTTAAAAAGCAAGCTTTAAAGTATATGATAACTAAAAAGAAATGTACGAAACAAAGAGAGAGAGAGAGAGAGAGAGAGAGAGAGAGAGAGAGAGAGAGTGAGAGAAAGGCATATGATTTTTCTTTCCGAGTACGTTTTAACAAATGTTTTACACAAAGTTCTTGACCAGTGATTCTCAAATTCTTGATCAGTGATTCTCAATACATGTTGGTATCAGTGATTCTCAATGCATGGTGGAAACAGTGATTCTCACAATGTTTGATTCTCACAATGTTTTACACTTCCCACCTTGTAGAACAGTGATTCTCAATACATGGTGGAAACAGTGATTCTCACAATGTTTGCACGATTCTTACAATGTTTTACACTTCCCACCTTGTAGAACAGTGATTCTCAATACATGGTGGAAACTGTGATTCTCACAATGTTTGCACGATTCTTACATTTTTTTATTCTCACAATGTTTGCACGATTCTCACATTTTTTGATTCTCAATACATGTTGGTATCAGTGATTCTCACATTTTTTAGCATGGTTCTCACATTTTTTGATTCTCAATACATGTTGGTATCAGTGATTCTCACATTTTTAGCATGGTTCTCACGTTTTTTACTCCAAAGGTTCTCACAATGTTTGTGTCTTTGATATAAAATAACTGGTTGTAGGTGAAAGTTATCATTCTTAAATATGGACCCGAGATTTGCACATCCATTAACCTGTTTAATCTCAGGCCCTAGTTCTTGTGGAAAGACTATTTTTGTCCAGCGTTTCCTAACACATATAAAAGATATGGTAACAGCTATCCCTGATGAGATTATATATTGTTACAGCGAGTGGCAACCTCTATACAAGTCAATGACAGGAGTTCAATTTATTGAAGGACTGCCCGATATTGAGCAGTGGACAGGTGATAAGAGACGGTTAGTAATTATCGATGACCTCATGAACGAAACAGATGAACGTGTAACTAAATTATTCACAAAATCATCTCATCACCGCAATTTAAGCGTATTTTATCTCGTGCAAAATTTATTTGGCAAGAACAAAGAACACAGAACCATTAGTTTGAATTCTCATTACATTGTACTTTTCAAAAATCCACGCGATGGATCGCAGATTGTTAATCTAGTCAAACAGATGTACCCAGGTCAAACTACCTATGTGCAAGATAGTTTTAAAGACGCAACATCGGTCCCACACGGGTATTTGCTAATTGATCTTCGCCAAGACACACCAGAAAATTTAAGGCTTCGTTCGCACATCTTCCCAGACGAACAACAAATTGTTTACGTACCCAAGTAACGAGATGGGAGAAAAAGTAAAAAGACATGCTGACATATAAAATTTCTACGTACAGCCAAACCACCAGTCATCAAGGCTGTTATAAAAACAGCATCACCCGAGCTAGTAGGAACACTCTGTGAATGTTGTCACAACGTATTAAAAGGTAACGTTACACTGACAACCCCTCAGAAGAGACGTATGCGTCGTTACAAAAACACCCTGCGAGCGCTTACCAAGAAAAAATTGTCGCTCAAAAGACGAAAACAGTTTTTACAATCTGGAGGTTTCTTATCTACGTTGTTAACCCCATTACTATCTGTACTAAAAGGGCTCTTTTAGATGGCTAAGAAAATGATTTTGATGGATCCTCGTTTGTTAGAAAAACCTTATAGACCACCCGATGCTCTAAGAAATAACTTGGGAGAATTGGACAGTCAAATGCAACTAGTCTTGGATCGACAAGATTTACCACTCGGTGATAAGGCTAGACTCTACCAACAAACATTACAGCGTTATTTGACTCGACTAGAACAGTACAGACACGTACCTCTAGGTCTCGTGGACATTAAGTCTCCACTTAACGAGTCGAGCTCGAAGCCTCCCATCGATCAACCTACTGTACTTAAAGAGGAGGTCGTCGACAAAACTACTCAGTCCCCACCCGTCACACCCACTAATCGAAAAAAGGTGGTGAGCAGTAAATTGCGAGAAACATCGTCGTATTCGCTCAGAAGAAGGAAAAAGACGCCAAAGTGGGAACCATGGCCAAAGAAGTGATTTTAAAACAACATTACTACGACCCAAACCGACCTGGATCTTATGGCGGAATCGTCCCCTTACAACGTAGCACCAAACTTAGTCGTAAAAAAAATTGAAGAGTGGTTAGGTCATTAGGACACCTACACCCTACACAAGCCGGTGCGCAGAAAATTTAAACGACGTACGACCATTGCAGGAGGTATCGATCAACAGTTCCAGGCTGATTTAATTGACTTGCGAGGTTTAAAGAAATTCAACGATGGGTTTTCCTATCTAGTAACGTGTATCGACGTGTTTAGTAAATTCGCTTGGGCTGTTCCGTTGAAAAACAAGACTGGGACAGCGTTAGTAGCAGCGGTAAGGACAATTTTTAACAGTCGCAAACCGATAAATTTTCAAACAGACAAAGGCAGTGAGTTTGTCAACAAAACATTCTTAAAGTTTCTTAAAGATGAGAAAGTCCATTTCTTCACTACGGAGAATGAGGATACCAAAGCAGCTATTTTCGAGAGGTTTAATCGAACCCTCAAAGAAAAAACGTGGCGTTACTTTACCAAAACCAACAGTCTTCGCTACGTCGACGTGATACAACAACTGGTCCACAATTACAATTATTCGTATCATCGGAGTATTAAGATGGCACCAGTGGAAGTTACCCCGAGCAATCAAGAAGAAGTGTGGCGTACGTTGTACTCGACCCCTGACGTCATCGGGAGAAAAGTCTATTTTAAAGCCGGTGATCGCGTACGGATCGCCCAAGCCAGACAAACTTTTAAAAAGGGTTATACGCCGGCGTGGACAGAAGAGTTGTTTACGATCAGTCGACTAAACCAAACAAGACCGGTTACGTACGTCCTTAAAGATGATTCGGGTTAGGAATTGAAAGGTTCTTTTTACCAAGAAGAGCTACAGCGAGTCGGCGACAAGATAGTTTATCGAAACGAGTCCATTTTGGAGGAACGCCGATTCAACAGCTGGATTTCGTCCAAACAGCTAGCGAGATATCGAGACTGATGGATATTGAAGAAGACGTGAGCACCCCAGTTTTGCGACCACCCCCACCCAAGACCGCAAGAACCTCGTTCTGGCCTTTTTTTGGGAAACTAGTCCCGCGACTAGAGATCGTTTTCATCTGTCAGATGATCGTTATATATGTCGTCATCGGTGTCTCGTTATTCAATCTGAGTCGGAGCAACGCAGAGGGACCAGACGGCAAGTTTTGGATCGCTTTAATGAGCAGTTGTCTGGGTTACATGTTACCTAACCCCAAGATAGGATGAGTTTTTACGTGACTTTACCCAGCAATGCCTCGATGAAAATATACCCAAACAATAACGCCGGTCACTTTTTCGTCAAATTGCCACAGACTATAGACTTGACTTCACGTTACGAGGTTGGTTTGGTTGAGATTCAATTTCCCAAAAGTTATTTTAACGTGCTAGAGGATGATGTATGGATACATTACTTTCCCAACAAAGAAGATGAGTCTATGGTACTCACGTTACCCGCTGGTCTATATATGTCACCCGACACGCTGATCGACGAGTTGAATCGTTTGCTTTTAGCCACGGATGTGGATGAAAAAGCCCGAGTTAGATTCCATTTTAACAATAATAAGGCCACCTTGAATCTGTATGATCCGGAGGTTGAAGTTAGAATTAGCGAGGCGTTGAAACACGTGTTAGGTTTTCCTGCCTCGCTCGCCACAGACATCGACCCAATACTACGAGGTGAGACTGAAGTACAAATGGATAGCGACATGAAAAATGTGTACGTGTACTGCGATCTCGTAGCGGCGAGACCAGTTGGAGATGCCTCTGTCCCTTTGTTATGGATTGTTCCTATTTTGGATAGGACTAATGCTTCTGTTTTCAGGATTTACGACAAACCCCACTACGTACCCCTGAGCCGTTTTTCGTTTGACGCGGTGGAAATCCTTTTAACTAACGATCAGGGTAAGACTATCCCATTCACTACCGGAGCTTCGGTGTTGACACTAACTTCCGAACTCACAGATGGTTTGATTTTGACTAGAAAAAATGGTGAGACACGTACCCATCCGACGAAACCTCAAGATGTATGAGGAGTTTTACTGCAACCAAGCTGGCCATGGGATGCCAGTGTTTATCGGAGGCAGAAGTCAAAGAGGACATGGTTTGGGTAGTTTTTTCGGTCGGCTCGGTCGCATGGCTCTCCCGTGGTTAAAAACTGGAGGCAAAGCTTTACTCAGAGAAGGGCTTGGGACCGGTCTACAGGTCGCGAGCGATGCGTTAGCCGGCAGAAATGTTGGCGAGGCGTTTCGCGAACGAGCCAAAGAATCGGGTCAACGTTTATTACAGGGAGCCGTTGAACACCTCACCACTAACCAATCGGGTAGCGGGCTTAGAAGAAAAAGAAAAACGAGAGCTGCCCCACCTGGCGAGCCGAAACGAATAAAACGCAGTAACCGAGCTCGACCTTCTCATTCTCACCAGAAGAAGCGACGGTACTCTGATATATTTGAATGATGGCGCTTAGATTTGTTTAGCGTACCACCAACGCAGACAGCCGTAGAAGAGGGACAATTTGTGGAGATACATCCGTTGCCCGCCTTAGCCCTCGGAGCCCCGGTGGAATTTGTAATTTCGGGGAACGGGGAGGAATATCTAGATTTGTTCAATACTTTTCTGCACGTGCGCGCCAAAGTTACGTTAGCTAATGGTGGCGTATTACCCGCTGACGCAGAGGTGGCCCCGATCAACTATTACCTGCACAGTTTATTCTCCCAAGTCGACGTTTCACTGAACGACACGCTGATTATTCCCAGCGAGAACACCTACCCTTATAGAGCTTACATGGAAGCCACGTTGAATTACGGGGAGGAACCCAAACGAGGCCATCTGACATCGGCTCTGTTTTACAAAGACACGCCAAATTTTATTACGGACACAATTGGTGACAATAACAACGGGTTAAGACTGCGTCGACATATAGCGTCTGGTTCTCAGGAGATTGATATGATGGGTCGTTTACATTCAGATATCTTTGCTCAAGATCGTTACCTGTTAAATGGTGTGACAGTTAAAGTAAAACTCACCCCGTCTAAAGATGCCTTCAACGTGCTGGGACACGACCCCACCGCTGGTTATAAATCTATTATAACTTATGCGGCCTTGGTTGTCCGAAAAGCCAAATTAAATCCCGCCGACTCTCTAGCCCACGAGAAAGCCTTGGTGCGAGGTAATGCCAAGTACCCCTTGAAACGAGTGCAGGATAATCTGTTTCTCAGTCAAACACCTACCCGGATCGTGATTGGACTAGTCACTTTGTCCGCTTTTAACGGGTCGTACACGGCTAATCCGTTCAATTTCGCTACCTTTGGTCTGATATATTTGAACGTCAGCACGGACGGCAGAACCGTCAGTGGCAAGCCTTTGTCCATGGATTATGAACACAACCAGTACGTGAGAGCCTTCTTCGCGACGAATCTAGCTATGGGACTGGTTGGTAAAGACGCCGGCAACGACCTCGAGTATAGACATTTTAAGCACAGTTACGCCTTATACGCCTTTGACCTCACCCCCAGTCTACTAGACGGTGACCAGTTTGAGATGGCCAAGTCGGGCCCAGTCTCAGTAGAACTTAAATTCGCCGAGGTCATACCCGAACCATTACAGGTTCTCGTCTACGCCGAGCAAGACTCGATCTTGGAGATCTCGAAATCACGCCACGTTTTGACAGACTACACCACTTAGACGATGAATACAGACGAGATACGCACCATCCTCCTGTCGGACATATTTGTTAAACGAACTGGGCTCGTTAAAGTGTTAGCTCGTGACCAATTACCTCTACGCATCGATCCGACCAAGACGGCTGCTTTCGTCATCAACACTGATCCTAGCTATCGCCCCGGTGACCACTGGGTCGCTCTATATTATAACGGACTTGGTACTTTTGAATATTTTGATTCTTTTGGACTACCACCTACACACTCGGACTTGATTAATTTTATAACCAGAAACTCTACTCGACCTGTTAACTACAACGCCAGACATTTACAAGATGTAGTCACCAACGTTTGCGGGCTCTACGCCATTTATTTCATCTTGATCAAAACACGAGGTGGTACTATGCAGCGGGTCCTACTACCCTTTTCGGCTAGACAACACGCCAACGATCGATTAATTACGCGCTTAGTCAGACCCTGGCTAGCGAAACTCAACCCCACTTTCATAAACAAGGGACGAAATCAATAGACAGGTGTGTGTATTTTTGGTATTGGGTTTCTCCCCAATACGGCCAGGTGTCATTGTTCCCACGCAATACATCGACGAATCACGTACTGCCTAACACACGCTCGATGTTCGACGAATCAAATCCTAGCTAGGGCACGCCTAAAAAAACCCAGATTGAACCGTTATTCCTGCATATAAACGGAAGACACTTTATTCAAGCGTTGATAATCTACACCTCGTTGAAAATGACTGCTCCCACCAACTGGGTCTACATTAAAAGAAGTGATGAATTGCTTAAGCCTTTGGCTAGTGGTCTGAAGGCTGCGTCTGTAAGTGTTTATCGAGGCCAACCTTTACTGCACGTGCGAAGATATTTTGGTGAATCCTACCTCAAATTTCCTACCAAACACGGTATTACGTTAACTCGACCCGAGTTTGACCATTTATTGAGATTACAGAGCGAAATCCTCGCCGAATTTGACCGATTACAGCCACCAAGCACGGATACCTATCCAGCTACGGGTACCACGTTTGACCAGTACATCAACTCCAGCTGTTACCAACCAACAGAACCGAGTTTGTTTCCTACCACAGACCTGACCGATGTCACCAATCTACCCCCGAAGAAACCTACCACCTTCACTAACCTGTTTGACGAATACATGAAGTCTAGCTGTCCAGTATCCCCAGACCCGAGTTGGTTTCCTACCACAGACCTGACCGATGTCCCTAATCTACCACAGAAGAAGAAGAAACCTACCAAGCGGCTGAGAGTTGCCCTTTAGTATTTGACAAAATAAAAACTATATTAACTAAAACGCCTTTTTGTTACATATATCGTCCGTTGTATGTCTAAATATATCGTATAACTGTTGTATAACTGTTTGTATAACTGTTCGTCTAACTGTTCGTAAAATATGTATATAAATATATCGTCTAATTGTTTGTCTAACTGTTCGTATGTCTAAATATATCTCCCTATTATATGTATATATCGTCTAACTATCGTCTTCGGGAGCCGCGCTGGTGTAATGGCTTCGGCGTTGTACTGGCGACCAGGTATTCATGGTTCAAACCCGGGCGTCGGCGTTTGAAGAAATGTTTACGGCCGGAAATTTGACTGAATAGCCTGAACGGCTCCTGTGATAAACCCTCTGTGGATGGGAAGGAGCGAAGCTCCTGACCGGGTTGGAAGGAAAGTCCTCAGGTTCCCCAGCCTCGCAATGACATGTCATTGGGCCGAAGGGTTGAAAGCCCAAGTGCCGCTGGTTAAGAAAAAAAAAAAAAAAAAAAAAAGTCTTCCTATTAACCTCTTCCTATTGTCGTCTTCTTGTTATCTAAAAAATACCCTCTTCTTGTTATCTATAAAAGCCGCCATCTTCCTATACCCCTCTTCTTGTTAGCTCAAGTCCGCCATCTTACCCCATATACCCCTCTTCTTGTTATCTCAAGTCCGCCATCTTGCGCCTCCAGCGCGCCGCCATTTTTTGCTATATAAAAGTCACGCGCCACCAGCGCTCCACCATTTTTTTTGCTATATAAAAGTCATGCGCGCCATCAGCGCGCCACAATGGCGCCACCAGAAAACGCCCTAAGTTGCGCATTGAATACTACTACTAGTATAATGATCTGCAAAAACGAACTGCTACATTGAGTATGATCCAAGAAAGCTATCTCGATCAATCATGGATACATGCCTATACAGATGGATCAGCAACTAATGCTGTTAGGAATGGAGGTGCCGGTATCTTTATCTCATATCCTGACAACCACTATGAGACTAGGCACATTCCCACTGGTAAATTCTGTTCCAACTATACAGCTGAAGTTCAAGCTCTAGAGCAAGCTGCAAATATGATTTATAACACCAACTCTGACTGCCACCAGGTAGTCATCCTCACAGATGCACTGTCTGTCCTGCAAGCTCTCAAGGGTGGTAAACTCCCGCATCTGAGAAATGAACTAAACAAGGTAGCTGCCAAAAAGAGAACCATACTTCAGTGGGTACCATCTCATTGTGGTGTACCCGGAAATGAAAAGGCAGATAAACTTGCAAAAAAGGGAGGAGAATGTGAACAAGAAGATAATGAAGTCACATACTTTGAGAAAAAGAGAGCTATCCAGACTATCAGAAGAGAACAGAACCAACCCAAAGACGACTATCACACTCTCGACCAGCAGGGACAGATAACTATTTTTCGACTCAGGACAGGGCATAACAAACTGAATAAACACATGCACAAGCTACGATTGTCTGCTTCACCACTGTGCACATGTGGATTAAACGAACAAACTGCTGAGCATGTTCTACAGGACTGTCCTTTGTATGACCAGTTAAGAAAGATATACTGGCCCAATGACTCAACACTAAACTCAAAGCTATATGGAGTTAAAGAGGAACTTCAAACAACAGTCGAATTCATCATGAGAACTCGTCTGACGGTGTAATCATCAAAGATGCGATCGCAAGAAGAAGAAGAAGAAGCTCCTAAGTATTGTTTCCATGCCATTTTCTTCTCTCTTATTTTCTCTTTGACTTCCTCTGTCCACCAAGGTGTCCTCTTTCTCTTGTTCCCAAGTCGGACTTCACCGCATGCTTCTGCAGCAGCTGTCTTTATGATATCCTTGAATTTAATCCAGAGGGTTTCCAAGTCATCAGGTTGTTCTTCTGTGTTGCTCGCCGCTGCAGCAATAAGCCCCTGATATCTGGTCTTAATTTCTGGCTCTCTCAGCTTGTAGGTCCTAATGCTCATTTCTCCTGCTCGTTTACTTGGTTTCTTGCGTGATGTTGGACAGTTCCTAGGCTGAGCAACTCTTTCAGTTGTTCTTTTGATTGTTAGCAGGTAGTGATCACTTCCAATCTCTGGCCCCCTCCAGACTCTAGCATCTCGGACATATTTGAATGAGCTTCTCCGAACAATGGCATAGTCGATCACTGACTTCTCATTCTTTGTTGGTTCACATCTAGTGTATGCATGTATGCGCTTATGGGGGAACTTTGTGTTTGTAATGATCAGATTCTGCTCACTGCAGAATCTAAGGAGTCGCTTTCCATTGTCATTGAGAGTATCTTCTCCATATCTTCCGATAACTCCACCCCATCTAGCATGGTAATTTCCAACTCTGGCATTAAAATCTCCGAGCATGATAACTTCATCTAGGCAGTCATCCACTGTCCTTTGAAGCAGCTCGAAGAATTCCTCCTTGACCTCTGCTCTCTCATCCTCATTTGACCCATACACTATGACCAGGTTGACTATGGTTTCTCCTTCTTTTAGTTTAACAACCATAATGCGCTCCGAGACAAAGTTCCATCCCTTGATACTATCTTTTTGATTTTGGGCCACAATGCAACCCACGCCCCCTTTAGCTCTTTCAGACATGGGTACACCACTGTAGAGCAGCATGTTGCCATCGAGATCCATGACTCCTTGTCCTTTTTCTTTGTTTCCGTTATAGCCAGGATTTCTAGTTTTGCTTTCCTCATCTCTTCCACCAGCTCCTCTTCCTTCCCATTTATACTTCTTGTGTTCCAAGTTCCATAAGTCGTAGTCCGTAGTCCGTTCCAGTTCGTCGCCTTTAGAATCAGTCCAGTTTTCTCTCTTGTGTTGCTAGTAATCGTGATTTAAAGCAAACAGGTGATTGGCCTGTTGTGCCTTTGCATGGTGGAGGGGCTGCCTCCTTACGGCCTCCATGCAGGCCGCCCTCCTCCTTTTTCATCCGGGCTTGGGACCGGCATTGGCGGAGTTAGATAGGAAATTACCGTTGAATATATATATTGAGATTGCCAGACCTTATAAGAGTTGTTCTTTATATATGTCTCTAAGATTGTTTAGAATGTGACCTCTCGCATTATAGTGCGAGCCTTATTTATAGGTCTCTAGTCGCAATGTGGTGTAGCTTTAACTACATTCACTCATCTATACTTCTCCAACCGCTACACACTTATTAGTTGAAATATTTATATAGCACTTATTGATGGGACAGCATGACTTAGTCATGTGACAGCGACGTAATTGTTAAGATATTCAGTAACCCGCTGTCAGCATTAGCGTAAAATGATAAACGAAAGACACGCCCGCGGACTCTCGCAAATCCCGCATAAACCAAAAAAATAGGCAGCTTGATTTCATTGCTTGATTTTTTTTTCACGTGGCCTTGCATCTTGCCAAATCTTACCGACTCTAGTATCTGCTTAGGTGTGGCGCAAGACGCATACATGCCACACCTCGGAGATGAAAAACCTGTACAAAAAATCCAAAACCCTGTACAAAGACCCGCAAAACCTGTACAAAGACTGAAAAAAAACATATCAAAAAAGTGTAAAAATATTTTCAATTACAGCCTTGTGAATTAAAGAAGTGAATCATCCAATGGCTCAAGGATTCTATTTACTACTGCTTTATGAGAAAACCCACAATGTTTTACAAACTTGAAATATTGTGAGTCTGACATTTAGTAATAAAAATAAAAAAAATGTATTTAAATCATATTCCAGTCAGTCCACTAAGCAGTGTAGATAAACTAATGGAACGCATGATTAATACCAGACTGATGTGACAGCTGGAAAAAACACCTATTAACCTCTTAACAAGCAGGATTCAGACAACATAGATACACTAAAGATCAGATCATAGATACAGCTCCGGAAATCAAAGATGCCTTCCAAGAGAAAAAGCACACGCTGGTGGTTGAGTAGATTTGGAAAAAGCGTTTGACAAAGTGTGGATAGAGAACTGAAAGTCAAGCTGTAAAGCATTGGTGTGTGTGGGAGAATGCACATGTGAACGGACTGATGACGACATTATTTTTATTTATTATGTTTTTTTAACCAACGGCACTTGGGCTTTCAGCCCTTTGGCCAATGACATGTCATTGCGAGGCTGGGGAACCTGAGGACTTTCCTTTCAACCGTGTCAGGAGCTTCGCTCCTTCCCATCCACAGAGGGTTTATAACAGGAGCCGTTCAGGTTATTCAGTCAAATTTCCAGTCGTAAACATTCCTTCAAACGCTGACGCCCGGGTTTGAACCATGAACACCTGGGACTGATGACGACATTATATAAAAGATACCCTCAATTCTACCTAACATAAGAGACAACAGAGACTATGACGTAATTCATAATTAACCTATAAAACAAAAGAAACTTAACATAGACACCAAAGACAGTTATAGAAAATGACGACATAATGACGTAAACTTAACTAGTGTGGTAACGATGACATATACATTAGTGGTGCACAAATGATTGTACCCAGTGGTTTTAGCCAAAAGATTCATTGGACTAAAAGACATCCGTTATGAAGACTAATGTTTAGCAGTCTTTAGCTACTGACCTTGCAACGAGATGGTCGTGTTTTTGAGACAGACCGTTGTTGAAGTAGACTCAGATAGACCCAAGCTAGCTTACCCCCTGACATTGGACAGTGTATTCTTGCTTTGATGCAGAAATGGTATGGATTCGTTCGATTTGATATATACGACAATGACAATACGACAATGACAAACAGTCATTTGTGTTTAAGAACGAACATTGTTAGATTTAGGTTTTTGAACATATTATTTTGGAGATTAGCTCCCTAATTGTCTTCCACTCTCCCATCGTTCAAAATACACCATCTTCTTAGTTGGTTTTGACGATGACACTTTGCACTACATAACAGATACATACGAAACTGGAATAATACCAAATACTCTTTGGTACCAGTTTCCAACGTAATATAATAGAGTAGGACATTTTAATCTGCAACCGACATTATAATTATATGATGAAATCAATTGTGTGAATTGAAGACTTGTAAAATAAAGTTATCGTTGGAATTTCTATCATGGATTATTTCGGACATCATTGGACCGTTGAATTTTATTAAAAGTTCGGCATTCAGTTGGATCATTTTTAATGAATAGTACTACATTATATGTCACTCAAAGTCCAAGGAAACCGAATCAATAAAAACCTGGGTTCCGTAAAATATCGAAGAGAATTTATACCTCTGGTGAACCAAACCAGTATTCTCGTTTTATGACTCTTCAGAAACACATATTAAAAGAGAAAAGATAAAAATATAAAATAAACTTTACCCGGTATGTAAAACGGGTACATACGTAGAGGGTAAATTGGAGCCGTGACAACCAGGATTCGGTGGACTGTTAGAAAATGACGCAACCGAACCCACACGTACATAATTACATGGATGTTTTGCAAATGCAGCATAACCAACAACAGGCATTAATGATGCAGAACCTACAGCAAAATCAACCAGAAATGAATGCACATCAAATACCGCTTCCAGTGGATCCAAATGAAACAAACCTAATGGCATTACGTAACATGACGGACGCTCTTTAACGTGTTGACCAACATGCGAAATTTAACAATATAAAGAACTTTGTCACACCGTTCAATGGGGATTCGAAAAGATTTCGACAATGGATGGTTGACGTAGATAAATTCGCTTACTTGATAGATGCAACTACAGACATTGACAAGAAGAAAATAATTTTTTTGTCATTAGAGGGACTAGTCACAGATTTTGTCCGACGGAGGGCAAAGGCATTTCCGATGCAGACCTTTGAAGAACTCAAGAAAATATTGGTATCAAGATACTCAAAGATTACCGACGCTGAGCACGCGTGGACGATGTTAAGAAGAATAAAGCAAGATCGACAGGAAAGTGTTCAAATGTACGGAGATAGGCTATTAAACCTTGCCGAAGATGCTTTTGTTGGAGGTAACATTCCAACAACTGATCTGGAGAAACATCTAGTCGGAATTTTTGTGGACGGACTGTATTCTGATTCACTGAAAATCCATCTACTCAGAAAAGATCCCCAGTCAATAACTACCTCAATACAATTAGCTGTTTATGAGGAGAATGTGAAAAAAAGATTTCAGCAACGGATTGGAAGGTGTCCGCTACCAGAGTATGAATACCAACATACCCAACATGATCAACAAATGCACCAACCTATGGAACTTGATCATTCGAGACATCAATGGGACAGAAATCAAGAAAATCACAGAAGATCATAGAGATTCAATAACTCATTCCAGAATCAGAGAAGACCAGCACCACAGAGTATCCACAGAAGAGACAACAGAATTCACAATGTAGAACCCCAACAACCAACCACCATCTGTTTTAACTGTGCTGGTCAAGGACATGTAGCAGGGAATTACAGAAATTCACAGCCCATAAATCATTTTTGGGACAACAATTCAAGACAAAAAAATAAATCATAGAAATTATCAGTATCAAAATCACTATCAGACAAATAATATTAGAAGACATCCTCAAAACAGAAATGACTCCCAACCAACCTCAAGGAGAATGGGAAACGGAAGGACCTCACATTAACAGAGATCGGATGTGATGGTCTGCAGAATCGATCTCTATCTGATAAACCAGCGACATCAAAAGAAGATCAAGCCTACATAAATATTATCCCAGACCCTTGTTCTTGCATCTTAAAAATAGGAAAACAAAACTTCAGAGCTCTCATAGACACTGGCGCGACAATTAGTCTGATTAGAGAAAAGTTGTACCATCAGATAAAACGCATGACGAAGTTCTCAAGACATACAGTAAGAATGAAATCAGTAACGGGTCAAGATCTGAAAGCATTAGGAACTGCCTACATACATTTCAAGATAGGAGAAGAAATGCTAGAACACTCATTTATTATAACGAGAGGGCTGTCTAGAAATTTTATAATCGGAAGAGACTTCCTTAGAACAAATAATGCCAGAATATACTTTGATTTGAAACAGCTCAGAATAAATGGCAGCTATATACCTCTACAAGATGACATACATATCGCTACGTTGATAAGATTTACCGCTCCAGTAACTTTGAAGCCGAGTTCTATCACTGTAACAAAGGCTCGAATAAAAAACTCACCTTATGTAAATATAGGACAGACAATCTATGTATCTCAGATGGACAATGAAGAAACGGATGATCCACATGTGGAAATGCAAGATGGCATTGTAATAGTGAGTAAGAACAGAGACTTTCCAATAATGATTGTTAACTTTTCAGGAACCACTCTTACTATCCCAAGAGGAAAGATTGTAGGACAAGTTCAAATACCAAAGGATGAGATCTCCCACAAACTATCAAGTTACAAGGACAGTTATGTGAACCTCTCTACTCAAACGTCATCCAAAACCTTTCCAAATACATTTCCTTCGGGGAATAAGAAGCGTCCCTATCCCATTTCCTCCCTCCAGTCCCAGAGAAGAGAGTATCACAGAAAATGTATTTCGAATGAGATTTCAGAAACAGACACCAGAAAGAAATACACAAATTTCGATCCATACGTTGATGAAAGAGATAGAGACATATTATACGAAACATATGGAAGGAAGAGTAAATATTACTTCTCTAAAAGCAGATATTATACTGTGGAGTCAGTTTCTGCTTGGCCGAATAAAATAACTGGCAAATTTTATAAAAAAATTATTATATTATCCCTCGAAACCAGCTTGTCGGAACCAAATGACGAGAAATCAATACAGTCATCTCAAAAACAACAATGATAAAAATTCAGACAGGATGAAAGTTTTACTAGAACAATTACATACTACTGAAGAATTTCAGAATAGACTGGAGAATTTCATAAAGAAACATAAAGATGTATTTGCAATCTCTGACATGGAGTTGGAGAGAACAAATACCGTCACAATGGAAATACATACTACATCGGAAGAACCAATAAGTCTGAGGCCATATCATACTCCCCTAAGAAATAGAGAAATCGTAGAGAAAGCTATCCAGGAAATGTTAGCGGCCGGTATTATTGAAAGATCCCGCTCACCATGGTCATCCCCTATAGTAATAGTCACCAAGAAAGACGGAAGTCACAGATTTTGCTGTGATTATAGGGCATTGAACAAAATTACTAAAACAGTATCATATCCTCTACCTCGCATAGACGACATTTTGGCGACTCTTGGGAAATCCAATTGGTTCACCTCATTAGACGCACGATCAGGATTCTGGGCTATCCCTATGTCCGCGGATGCAAAACAGAAAAGCACGTTCTGTACTCATGTGGGATCTTATTCATGGAATGTGATGCCTTTTGGGTTAAAAGGAAGTCCAGCCACATACATGAGTTTGATGGATGAAGTTTTACAAGGGTTACACAAATTTGCATCAGCCTACATAGACGATATTTTAATACACACCAATGGAACCATTGAGGATCACCTTAAACATGTAGAGACTGTCTTTGACAGAGTACGTTTACACAAAGTGAAGTTAAAATTAAGTAAATGCAGCTTTCTACAAAAGGAGATCAAATACTTAGGTTTCATAGTTAATCAGAATAGAATCAGACCAGATGACGATAAAATTGCAACAATACAGAAGATACCTCCACCAACGAATGTAAGGCAAGTGAGAGGATTCATAGGATGTTGTGCTTACTATCGAAAACACATAATCAATTTCTCAAAAGTAGCCGAACCTTTGCTGAATTTAGCCAGGAAATATGCAAAATTCCGGTGGGAAGAAAAATGTCAGAAAGCATTTGACTACCTAAAGTCAGCACTAATCACAATACCTTTTCTGGCACATCCAGACATCACAAAACCCATGATCATCTATAGTGATGCTTCCAACACTGCATAGGAGAGTGTTTAGTACTAGAAATATCACCAAATGAACCACCAGTGATTGCCAGTATTCTTCAAGAAAAACCGAAAGCCTTTCTTTCACATGCCTTAAGCAGAACTCAACGAAAATGGACGACAACAGAGAAGGAAGCTTATGCAATTCATTATGCTTTGCAGAAGTTTGACTTTTATATCAGAGCATCTTCGGTTATCATAAAAACAGATCACCAACCCCTAGTAAATTGGCTAACTAAACCCCAAGAACAACCAAAAAAGCTTCAGACATGGGCTATCAATTTGCAAAATTACAACACCAAGATCGAGTATTTACCTGGTAGACTAAACACATGTGCAGATTTATTATCGAGAATACCATATCCTGAACCTACAGACGTGTACGATCTGAAACAACAAGACTTAACTGAAATAGATGATAATGCGAAAGAAATCTCCGCTATTGACTTCATCCAACATAGTAAAGACACTGGGCCTCCTGATAGTCAAGAACAGAAAACACAACCTACGGAGACCTCGAGAATTGATGATGGCGATGAATCTAGAGATTTTGAACAGAGTCTAATCTTCAAGAAGGAACAACTGAAAGACGAAGCATTAACCAAGATTATAGTACAAGTACGTACCAATCCCCGCCGCAGGCGACCTTTGTCTTTACTGACTGTGTGTGGTGCACCACTCTGAGTGGAAACCTCCCAGTAACAAAGACTGCTGTGCCAGACTCAGATTTTGCTCCTTTCCTCAGACCTACGGGTCCTGAGTGTTCCTCTATAAATGCCTTTGTGCAGATGAGGAAGGACATCCCTCGAAACCTTCGGGTATATGAGGCTCTGTCCATTTTGGCTGGAATGACGTCTCGGTGGTTCGATGGTTTTATAGCGAATATGAGTACACATGAGGGCAAGTTCGGGCACAATGGGCTAATCACCTGTTTGCCAAGTCACTCCGATTACATGTCCTACGCATGGGCCTTGTGCACTTGGGTCCCCTCTACACTTCGTTTCACGGGGTAGAAGAGGTTTCGATTATGAGATGACCAATCCGAAAGAAAAGATTGACTATGTGATACTACCAGAAGACAATATTTTATATCATGTCAGTCCCCGAGAAAATGGATTACTGCAAAAATGTATCCCCACATCATTGGTACCAACTGTATTGAAACAATTTCACGACGAAAATGGTCATTCGGACGCGATAAAACTCTCGACGTCATTACAAAGAGATACTATTGGCCAACCATGATAAAAGATATAGAATATGTACGAGGCGTGTTCAAATGAAACCCGACCGTGCTGCGCCAAGTGAACATTCGTAGGAGGAGCAAGATGACGTCACATCTGACGTAATAAGCACATACGAATGTACAAGTGTGTAACTGTTCATTCTCCTAGTATTCATTGCTTGTGCTGCAGACCGTTAAAATAATGGCCGGTGTGATAAGGAATCCTTCCAAGGTCGATCAGCGAGCGGTGATTCAGTTCCTAACAGCCGAAGGATGTCGACCAGTCGACATTCATCGCCGAATGAAAGCAGTGTATTGTGACAAAAGTGTGTCTAAGACTACAGTGAAATACTGGGCACGAATGTTTCGAGAAGGACGTCAGTTAACGAAAGATCTTCCGCGGCCAGGTCAGGTGCGTATTGTTGCGACAGAAGAAGCCATCGCCGAGACTGATGCAGCAATACGGGTGGACTGTCGTCGGAGCTTACGTTCGCTAGCAGAGGAATTACCTGTATCTCTTGGGACAGTTCAAATGGTAGTTAGGAAGAAACTGAAGTATCGAAAGGTGTGTTCACAATGGATCCCACGGATGCTGACCGATCACCATAAGGAAGAACGCATGGGGTGGAGTGTGAACCACCTGCTGCATTACGAAGAGGAGGGTGATGCATTTCTGTTGCGCATAGTGGCAAGCGATGAGTCGTGGTGCCACCACTGTTAACCGTGCAGCAAATCAGCGAGCATGCAATGGAAACATCCGGGATCACCAAAACCCAAAAAAATTCAAGTCACAGATTTCCGCCGGTAAGGTTATGCTGACCGCATTTTTTGACCATGAAGGGCTTCTATTGCTAGACTTTAAAGAGCCTGGCGTGAACATCAATGCCATCCGCTAAAAAGACACTAGACAACCTGCATACAGCCATCAAGAATAAACGACCCGGCATGCTTTCGCGTGGTGTGATTCTGTTGCACGGCAATGCTCATCCACATGTTGTGAACATTGTGCAGGAAGCGTTAGCAAGGAAAAGGTGGGAAGTTCTGCCACACCCAGCCTACAGCCCCGATCTGTCACCATGTGACTTTCATTTGTTCGGACCCTTAAAAAAATCTCTAAAGGGACAACGATTCGACTCCGATGCAGACGTCAGTGCCTCGGTTACCAATGGTTCAATAAGCAACCCAAGTCATTTTTCTCGGACGGCATCCGCCGTCTACCCAAGCCAGTGGGATGCGTGTCTGAATGCCTGTGGTGACTATTTCTAAAGAACCCCAGTGGGTACTTGCTTCATAACAATTGCTGTATTTAATTCTACTACTCCTGCTGATGTACCTTACATGTATTTGTTATAAAGCCACTGGGACGGGTTTCATTTGAACACACCTCGTAGGAACGTGTAAAATTTGTAACCTCGGAAATATGAGAATGATTAGAGCACCGATTCAGGAAATGTCATATCAACATTATCCCATGGAAGTCGTTAGTCTAGACATATCGGGACCGTATCCAGTTACCTTGTCAGGACATAAATACATATTACACCTGGTGGATCAATATTCTGTGTGGCCAGAGAGCTTTCCTTTAGAAAATGCCACTTCAGCTCTCATTACAGACATCTTCTTACAACAATTCATTCCGAGACATGGCTGTCCTCAGAGAATAATAACCGACAATGGCAAACAGTTCGTAGGGGATCCTTTTGCCTCAACAGTAAGAAAAATGAATATAAAACACACGAAAACCTCATTTTATCATCCAGAATCAAATGGAAGAAACGAAAGGATGCACTCTACCCTACATGACATATTAGCAAAACTTACGGAAGGGAACAGCCAATATTGGGATATATACATAAATCAAGCCTTAGAAGCTATAAGAATGAACATCAATGACTCAACAGGATTCTCGCCTTTTTACTTACTTTATAGTCGAGAACCAAATTTTCCTTTGGATAATATTTTGCTTCCCCAGAGGAAATATACAGGTGAATATCCGATACAGATTATTTTGCAGCAAAAACATAGGGCACATGTCATTGCTCACAGAAACGTCCGAAAAGCTTTTGCTAAACGAGCCAGGATCCGTAACAAAACCTCTACACTGCCAGAATTCAAGCCTGGTGACCAAGTATACTATAAGAAGCATGTTAGGACGGATAAATTTGACAACCGATGGTTACCCGGATATAAAATATTGGAACACACTTCTCCAACTAATTATATCTTGTGGAACGAAGAACGCAATTTCACTACAAAAGCTCACGTCAATCAGATGCGACTTGATGATCACCGACCGCTTGATATCCCAGATACGCAGTTCCAGAGACCAACTCGTTTATCTACGTTAGCCCAACCTCCATCTTCTTCTTCATCTTCTTCGGATGCAGTGGACACATCAGAACATTCTCCTTCAGAGTCAGAAATTTTACCGCATCGTTTGGATCATGCGATTCAAAGAGCTAAAGATTGTAGAAGTTCATCATCAAGTGAAGATAACGTTCCCCTACAAGAACTTAGACAGCGTCTCATTTCAAGACAAGAACGTATTGCTGATGAAAGAATCGAACACAATGAAACAAGTATGAATCTTGATTTTCCTCAATCTGCACTATCAACACCATCCGATATCGATTGCTCCAAACCCGTAGTTTCAGAAAACGATTCAGTGACTACAGCTTCGAATACCACCTTGATGGACATGAAAGAAACGCGAAAAGTAGCAGATAAACGGAGATACGATTCTTCATTTTCCGATTCCATCCCTGTAGCTAAACTTCCGAAATTTTCGCAAGATCAAATATATGTCAAACCTAAAAAACGTAGAAGACAAACGAATTCCCCACGCCTTTCGTGTGACGTAGACATGATTATTGATGATTCTTTACATCTCACACCTACAGTTCAAGTTCCTCGCAATGTTTCACCCCACGTGGATAAGGGCATGCTTTTACCCCAGCTCATGTCATTATTAGATGACAAACTGTAACTTGCATTTTGGCAGAAACGTTTCCCCTTTACATAAACCTTTGCGGAGCTACGACAAATTTCATACATCGTGATTCAACCAGATTTGAGTTTGTAAGGGAGGTATCTGACTCCACGACTATGTTATTACCCATCACTCAAAGACCTTACTGAAACTGATCCAGCTTTAAGAGACTTTCGGCTCTTTATCGTGTTGTGAAGCCAAACAGTTGATGCCTATGTTGTCTTTCTACAAGTCCTTCATCAGGATTTAAACCAAGTGAAGAGATCCTTGCCACATTTACGACCTGTTCTATGTGATACTTCAAGCGATGATGTGCTTTCAGACATTCGTTCTTAAGTTTTCCCCATACATGCACGTTATGAAGTGTTTTTTTTTAAAATTATTATTGTTATTACTCTAAAATTGAGATGCTACATAGATAGTCCGACTGATAATACCGGAAAATGTCTCTTGAGATACATTTTTAAACGGACTGATGACGACATTATATAAAAGATACCCTCAATTCTACCTAACATAAGAGACAACAGAGACTGATGACGTAATTCATAATTAACCTATAAAACAAAAGAAACTTAACATAGACACCAAAGACAGTTATAGGAAATGACGACATAATGACGTAAACTTAACTAGTGTAGTAACGATGACATATACATTAGTGGTGCACAAATTATTGTAACCAGTGGTTTTAGCCAATAGATTCATTGGACTAAAAGACATCCGTTATGAAGACTAATGTTTAGCAGTCTTTAGCTACTGACCTTGCAACGAGATGGTCGTGTTTTTTAGACAGACTGTTGTTAAAGTAGACTCAGATAGACTCAAGCTAGCTTACCCCCTGACATTGGACAGTGTATTCTTGCTTTGATGCAGAAATGGTATGGATTCGTTCGATTTGATATATACGACA
Source organism: Oreohelix idahoensis (assembly GCA_024509875.1). Lineage (NCBI taxonomy): Eukaryota > Metazoa > Mollusca > Gastropoda > Stylommatophora > Oreohelicidae > Oreohelix > Oreohelix idahoensis. Next base: position 442,365 of record JAMPIV010004685.1, on the reverse strand, counting down.
ATAACAAGTATTCATTTGTGTTGGTTGAACATTTTTAGATGGATTCGTTCGATTTGATATATACGACAATGACAAACAGTCATTTGTGTTTAAGAACGAACATTGTTAGATTTAGGTTTTTGAACATATTATTTTGGAGATTAGCTCCCTAATTGTCTTCCACTCTCCCATCGTTCAAAATACACCAGCTTCTTAGTTGGTTTTGACGATGACACTTTGCACTACATAACAGATACGTACGAAACTGGAACAATACCAAATACTCTTTGGTACCAGTTTCCAACGTAATATAATAGAGTAGGACATTTTAATCTGCAACCGACATTATAATTATATGATGAAATCAACTGTGTAAATTGAAGACTTGTAAAATAAAGTTATTGTTGGAATTTCTATCATGGATTATTTCGGACATCATTGGACCGTTGAATTTTATTAAAAGTTCTGCATTCAGTTGGATCATTTTTAATGAATAGTACTACATTATATGTCACTCAAAGTCCAAGGAAACCGAATCAATAAAAACCTGGGTCCCGTAAAATATCGAAGAGAATTTTTACCTCTGGTGAACCAAACCAGTATTCTCGTTTTATGACTCTTCAGAAACACATATTAAAAGAGAAAAGATAAAAATATAAAATAAACTTTACCCAGTATAAAAAACGGGTACATACACATGGATTGGTCACTACCTTGAGAATAGAACCTCCGGAGTACAGTTACAAGGACAGACTAGTAAGAAGTTTATATTGGACAGAGGGTCCCCCCAAGAGGGAGTCCTGTCACCTACACTGTTCATTGCATACATAAATAATATAACCGAAAATATTCCAACATGCAATGACTCCTTTGCAGATGACTTGGCTTTGTGGGTCTCTGAAGAGTATTATCACTGCTGTAAACATTCGGATGTAGCAGCATCACTGGAGGAGTGGGCCAACACATGGCTAATGAAGATAAACGCTGGAAAAACAACATACACATTGTTCTCCCTCCACAGAGCTCCAAACTAGTGCTAAGCTTGGAAAATCTATATCTGGATGAAAATCCAAACCACCTAGACATTACTTTTGATCGCCGTTTGACTTGAAAAAAAAAAACAAGCTGAAAGAAACAGAATAAGGGCAAGGCAAAGAATGGCGGTCATGGAAAAAAATGAGCTGGAACAGCTTGGGCAACAGATGAGAGAGTGATAAAGGTAATATACACAGGGCGAGTGAGAACAATCCTTGAATTTGGCATTGTAGCATGGGCAACAGCAGTTAACTCAAACTTCGATAAAAATCGGCAGACTACAAAATCAAGCAATGAGAAACATAACGGGAGGCATAAAGTCAACACTTATAAAATAACTCGAATAGATTACATACCAATGGAGGATAGGAGATAGCAGGCTGATTGTTATTGTTATGCAGAATTGACATCATTGCACTCTGGGAAAACCCATTGTCGTAATTTGAATCTGTCTAACAACACATCAAATTTACCGCTCGAAAATATCGAAGATAAACAGAAAATTTATAACAACCAATAGAATCGCTACCTTTTCTAGTAGTGATAAGGAAACCTTTTTAGACCTGATAATAGGGCCTATTTTGTGTTTTTGACAGAACGAAGATATTTTATTTCCTAAAAACTAAAGATAGGGAAACAGAAAGGAACAGCTCAAATTATAGCGGGGATATTACTTAGGAGGTAAGCGTAAAGACTTCCTCATAACATTTTATTGTACGAGAAAAATCAGTTTTAATGATAATTTTACTTCAGTGTAATCCCCAATTTAGTTAGTTAAAGTATGCACAGATCTAAATGCGCTGGGCTAACTAAAATATTAATAGCTAGGACGATAGAGATAAATTCCTAGTTTTAGTAGAGCTTTAAATAATTGAAATCGGCCCAAAAATAAGCAAAATAATAAATATTTAAACTTAATCACATTGTACGGTAGGGCTGAAAAACGAGCAGAGGGAAAATTTTTAACGCCAGTTTTTGACTGTGTCTCGATTGGTCGAGCACGGCGTTATAAAGGCCTTGAACTTGGGCGGATTCTTGCCACAACCATTTCAAAACTTATACACTGAGCTGAGAAGAGCGCAAATGTATTCTGTCAAACTTTGCCGCCTGTATTGAAAGCAGACTTAAAGGGCCCATTAAGAGCCAGTATCAGCTTATGTGTGTTACCTGAGGGTAAGATATATATTTGTATATATTCATGTTGTTTACCTGTAGTATCCACTATTGTGTTCGCTGATGTGTTAGAAGAAAAAAGTAGGCCAAATGTGTAACGGATTTCCTTACAAACGTGTGTAGTTTTAAAGACGGCAGGCCAGAAATGGAAACAGTGTAAGATATTTGCAAATTATGGCACAAGTACGACTGTAAGTCTATTAGGGTATTTGAATGAGTATTTCCTTCTAGAATGACACAATGTTCAAGAACATAGGATAGGATGACAGGATATATTAATATGATGGAATCAAAATGTGTCTCACTATTTTGTACTTAACCTGATTATGGTATGGAAGACAAGCATGGACGAATGGATCTAGCATACGATGTATTAAGGAAATGAGTAATCAAATTGAACTGGCTGTGATGTATTGAGGTAACTGTCCTGTGTCTAATTTAATGTTTGTATGTGATGTTGTCTGTATATAGGGGAAAACTAAAGGACCCTACAAATTTTGCGAATGTCTTTTTATTCCAGGTTTTGTCCTGGTATATTTCAAGTTCATGAGACACACATGTGAGAGGAGCTATGGTGGTGTACTGTTCTTCAGTTTGATAGAGCGAAAGCCACATATCCCAGCCTGGAGTTCATATTCTGTGCGAACCCAACCAGGATTGGAGGTGTCTCAGACTAAAGTCAAGATAAGTGGACATATAGATCCACTTGACAGATGATCCAGCAACCATACAAAGAACTAAAATAAATAAAATAAAAGCAATAAAGACTCAAAGAAAAACTCTAATAATATAGACTTGTTATAGACTTAAACATTATAACGTGATGATTCACAGCGGACCATATTCAACTTCTATTACGTTACCAGCCAGGGACATTGATACCAAGATTGTGAACTAGTTAATGAACTTTAATTACATATATAAATAAATATAAAAGCATATTTTTGCCTTTTTATGGAGAACATTCCATATTATTTATTTCATTTTGTAAATACCTTATAACCTGAGTTGAGTTTTCCTAACCAAAAGAAAACAGGTTTAGGAACAATAAATTGTACATACTATTGTACCCGTTTTACATACTGGGTTAAGTTTATTTTATATTTTTATCTTTTCTCTTTTTCCTTTTAATATGTGTTTCTAAAGAGTCATAAAACGAGAATACTGGTTTGGTTCACCAGAGGTATAAATTCTCTTCGATAATTTACGGGACCCAGGTTTTTATTGATTCGGTTTCCTTGGACTTTGAATGACATATAATGTAGTACTATTCATTAAAAATGATCCAACTGAATGCAGAACTTTTAATAAAATTCAACGGTCCAATGATGTCCGAAATAATCCATGATAGAAATTCCAACGATAACTTTATTTTACAAGTCTTCAATTTACACAGTTGATTTCATCATATAATTATAATGTCGGTTGCAGATTAAAATGTCCTACTCTATTATATTACGTTGAAAACTGGTACCAAAGAGTATTTGGTATTATTCCAGTTTCGTATGTATCTGTTATGTAGTGCAAAGTGTCATCGTCAAAACCAACTAAGAAGCTGGTGTATTTTGCACGATGGGAGAGTGGAAGACAATTAGGGAGCTAATCTCCAAAATAATATGTTCAAAAACCTAAATCTAACAATGTTCGTTCTTAAACACAAATGACTGTTTGTCATTGTCGTATATTCCAAATCGAACGAATCCATCTAAAAATGTACAACCAACACAGATGACTACTTGTCATTGTCGTATATATCAAATCGAACAAATTCATACCATTTTGCATCAAAGCAAGAATACACTGTCCAATGTCAGGGGGTAAGCTAGCTTGAGTCTATCTGAGTCTACTTCAACAACGGTCTGTCTCAAAAACACGACCATCTCTTTGCAAGGTCAGTAGCTAAAGACTACTAAACATTAGTCTTCATAACGGATGTCTGTTAGTCCAATGAATCAATTGGCTAAAACCACTGGTTACAATCATTTGTTCACCACTAATGTATATGTCATCGTTACTACACTAGTTAAGTTTACGTCATTATTTCGTCATTTCCTATAACTGTCTTTGGTGTCTATGTTAAGTTTCTTTTGTTTTATAGGTTAATTATGAATTACGTCATCAGTCTCCGTTGTCTCTTATGTTAGGTAGAATTGAGGGTATCTTTAATATAATGTCGTCATCAATCCGTTCACACTATCATTCAGTCTTACTTATTGTAATTAAGTTAATGTTCTGTTTGATAGTTATTACTTATACCTAATTTAATTTACCCCTAGATAATTAGCCACACAAATAAATATAAATATTCATTACTCATTGTGGGATCAGGACAGGTAGCAGATAGATCTTCAGTACCAAACACTATCATCATACCTGTAGATTTACATAGCTTGACCCCACTTTGATGTTGATACACCCTTAGTCTTTTCAGAGAAGGGGGTATTTCTTATAAGACCAGTCTCTTATCTGGCACTATCCTGGTATCCTCTGATACACCTAATTGTCCAGGATATCTGTAATTTTAATAACATCCAAACCTCTCGCGACACCCATAGGTGCTACGTCTCCATCAGTATATGTCGAAGAGTGTGAATGCTAATTCTTCCTGTAGCTCGCTGGTTGTAAACACGACGGATGCATCCTCTCATATGTCCATCTCTACTAGCTTTACGTTTGATGCCAAATTCCAACAGTCTTAACCTTGATGATTCATCTATTGCAGTGTCATTCTCTAACAGGCGATCATTAATTGTTCTCAGTATATCTCCCTTATCCATATCCAATGTCCCCACTATGGGTGCCCTTGATGCTAGTCTGTCAGCTCTTTCATTACCACATACCCCAGCATGACCAGGACTGTATATCCACACCAGCTCTTGTAGACTGGAAGCTTCTATGAATGTTTTCCATTAATGCCGCAACCAACCACTTGTACCTTCCGAAGCATGGACTGAGAGTCGGACACAATGATAGCCTTTGTTAATGAAATTTCAGTTATCTACCTTAAGGCTGCAGTAACAGCCTCGACCTCCATTCTCATGCTGGAAGTATCTTGTAAACCCCGCTATGTTCGGCGACGATTCTGCCCTGTACCCGAGCAGAGAAGCCCAACCAGATTTCTCACCCCGAATCACCGACCCATCTGTATACACGATGACATCACCAACCCCGGAATGATCATGTATCAGTTGATTAATTTCGAGTTCTGCTATTCCATTCCCCCAATTTCTACACTCTCTCCCAAGGCTGATGATGACCCGCTGGTAGTTATCCCAGTTCTCATCTGACATACACCATTCTTACCCTTGAATACAAGTATATTGTCAACTGTGGCCATCTGCTTGATAGTTGTCTCTGCCTGTGCCATCCATGACATCCCTCTCTTTATTCTTGCTCCCTTAATGTCAGCTATGTTACCATGCAGAAGGTGCCGTTTGTCTGTGGATACTCGCATATAGGCTTTTGCTTGGGCCACCGCATATCTGGATTTAATCGACAGCATTGCAAGCTTGTATCTCATTGTCACAATGGGGGGGTATCTCGCGTACAGCCCAAGACTATGCGCATCCCTTCATTCTGAAAGCGTTTTAGTCGTTCACAATGTGTTACTAACAGCGTGAGTATTCCCAGTCCATACTCAATGACCGATATGACTAGCTGTTGATAAAGAAGAAATAGTAATCTCTGCTCCAGACGCGCCGCGGCCATTATTTTCAGAGCCGCTAGACCTCTCCTGCATTTCTGTGTGATTTGCTCAACATAGTACTTATACGAGAGCCCACGATCAAATGTAACTCCAAGGTATTTCAGCTTTTCTTGCCTTTCAATTTTCTGTCCATTGAGAGTATTATCTGGGAGGTCTGCTTTCACAATGGAGTTGTTCAAGGAGCACATCACGCAGGCCTTGTTGGGATTGACTTTGGAGCCAGTTTCCTCGCACCATTTAGACACTTCTTGTAGTGTCCAATGAATGCTATTAACCATTTCTTGTCGGTCAGAGCCAGTTCTGTAAATGAGTATATCATCAGCAAATGTCAGTGTTCGTCCCATCCAAGTTGGTTGAATGGTGGCTACTTTTGCTGTATAGATTTTAACAGCACCGGTGATAGTGGAGAACCCTAGGTTAGTCCCAGGCAAATGAGCAGTGGATCTGATGTCCTGTGACGGTATTGCCTCCCCTGCTGTGCAGTAGTGGTCCAACAGTAGCCAAAACTAAAGAGTATCTAATATGGGCTTCAAAAGTATCTATCTTCCCACATTATTACTCTTGGCAGAGATGTAGATAGAAGGGTGATGCCACTTCTATTACAAAGGGAGTCTTCACAAGATATTCAGAATAAGCGAGAACACTACTGCTTTGGTTGAGTATGTTAACTCTAATTCTGCCCACGCTTATGTGAAGAATTTAAGCACTTTAAAAAGTGCTTTCAGCTCGTTTAAGCCCCCACCCTTGATTTACTCAGTGGAATTCTAGTATAGCTCTGTTTAGAGTGTGTGTAGTAATTTGACTGATTCATGAACCACCACTGCACGGGCTGGTGATTGCTTTATTGATAGTTTCGTAAAGAGAACTAAAAGCATAAAGTAGTTCCAGGTTTGTTCCCTATGGAGCAGGGAGGGAAAGATGAAAGAATTGATGTACATTCTAAAAATAATACTTACATTTTCAAAGCAGTGTAAATGTCCCTATAAACATAGTCACTTAAAAATTAATGTTTCAAGCTTTAAACAAGTGTAAATGTCTATGTGAAAATATTCATTTTAAAGTAATAGAAGCTTCAAACTTTTCAATCAGTGTAAAACATATTCAATTTATATTGTGAACACTTCTCAATCAGTGGAGATGTATATGTAAACAGACTCTATCTGTATTACAGTATTAACCTTTTCATTTGAATATAAAGTAACTATGAAAGCTATTCTATTTAAATGTAAAGAAAGTTTTATCCCGAGGGATTAAATTTAATTCTCATCGAGGGTAAAGTCTGAGTAATTGGGATGGTGGTATGGGAAGATAAGAACCCATAACTATGGGGTGGACAACGCCATACTCAGAAGAGCGTTTCGTTCTATTCTTTTACCATAGTTATTGGTGGTCCCAGCAGAAAGTACTATTTCTGGAACAAGAAGGGAACCGTGGCCTAAGCTTTTAGACGAAGGACCCACGTGTTAGACTCTCCTTGACGTTTCTGGGAAACGAGCTACCCCCGACCACCTTGATCAGAGACGAGTGTGAGCAGAGTGAAAAGAACCATCCCATAAAGAAGGAGCAGAATCGTCATTGGCAGCTAAGTTCAAATATATGCTGGCACTTGAACTTCTTGTAATATCTCACATTTCCTAAAGACTGTGAGGATAACTTTTCTTGATCCATAACTATTCAAATTATTTCCAACTGTTAAAACCTAAAGTGATTATTAAATTTTGTTATTTGTAATGTTACAAATTTAACTTCGATTTAATCATTTTAAAGTTACTGCATGTTTGTCTCAGTCAAATTACTACACACACTCTAAACAGAGCTATACTATAATCATAGAATTCCACTGAGTAAATCAGGGGTGGGGGCTTAAACGAGCTGAAAGTAATAAGTGCTTAAATTCTTCACAAAAGCGTCAGCAGAATTACAGAGTTAACATACTCAGCCAAAGCAGTAGGGTTCTCGCTTATTCTGAATATCTTGTGAAGAGTCCCTTTGTAATAGAAGTGTCATCACCCTTCTATCTACATCTGTGCCACAAGAGTAATCTTGTGCGAAGGTAGATTCCTTTGAGGCCCATATTAGATACTCTTGAGTTTTGGCCACTGTTGGACCACTACTGCAAAGCAAGGGAGGCAATACCGTCACAATTGGGGTCTCGACTTGGGATTGAACGGGGTCGCACAAGCTTGAAAAGTCACAGTTGAGCGACTCGCGCCGGGTTTATAGAACTTGTCTGGTAATTTCCCTAGATGACTGACATACATTTCAGATTGACTGAAATAATAGTGTCAAGAGAGTGTGTAATTGTAAGACTGAGCATACATTGCATTCATAAATAACAGTAAAAGTAACTGTGTAAAAAATAATTGAATAAGTGAAAGAAACAAAATTTCTTGTAAGTTAAAGTTAAATAAATAAGAAGTTCACTTGTTGAAGCAAATTCATTGTTGTAATTTGGTGTTTAGTGTTAGTAGCTGTTGTGCATTTGTGTAGCTTTGTAAACAGACCTTTTGCACAAAACCTCCATGCCTTTTACCTTAATCTAGGCCACGAACTAGGTTTTTCAGCCAAAGAACTTTCTGACTTCGTGCTTACTTCGGTGAGAGAACATAAAGAAAAAAGATAAAGAGGAAAAGGACAGGATATAGGTAGAGAAAGCAGTGGAACGCCAGGAAAGAAAACTGGCCAGAGAGCACGAAAAAGCCAAAGGAGAACACGAAGCTGCAGAGAAAGAAATGGAGAGGGCATTTGCTAAAGAGAAGGAGCAGGCCAAGAGGGCATCCAAGAAAAGAAGGAACAAGCCGAAAGAGCACAAAAAGAAAAGGAGAGGGCGTTTGCTAAGGAGAAGGAACAGGCCGAAAGAGTGGAAAAGGAACAGGGGAGAGCATTCCAAGAAAGGAAGGAACAGGACGACAGAGCCCATGCTATTAGAATGAAGGAATTGGAACTCGAAGGAAGAAGAGTGGATTCTAGTTCTATCAATGGCGGGTCTGGCAGTTTTTGAATAGCGATGGAGGAAACACCAATCAGGTGGTGGCATCTAGTGCAGTATCCTTCCAACTAGATGTCTATTCTGAGGCTTCAGAGGAAATTGACATATATCACTCTAGGTTTGAATTCTTAGCAGCTACATATGGCTTGGAGATGGAGAGATACAACATGAAGCTATCCCAGAGTCTGAGGGGATCTGCTTATGATGTACTTCTCAAGATGCCCACGGAAAAACAGAACAACTACGACATGTTAAAGAAAGCTCTGCTACAGCGTTTTATGTTGAATGCAGAAACTGTTTGTGGTAAATTCCGTGAGGCGAAACGACAGAAAGATGAATCGTATAGACAATTTGCTACACGACTAGAAACGTACTTGGAGAAGTGGGGATCTCTCAGCACCTTTGATGAATCTTATGAAGAGTTGCAAGAGATGATTGTCGTGGAACAGTTCAAAGACTCACTCACCCCTGACAAGATATGGTTCCTGGCGGAGCATGGGGCCGAAGCTCTTGAGCAGGTGTTACTGTATGCAGATAGGTACCAGAGCGCCCAGTCGGAAGTGAATCCGTCTAAAAGACGCCACCATGATAGTCACCCCAAAGAGAAGGATCACCCAGATGATAACTCCAAAAGTACGGACAACACGACACCCAAAACAGCCCCCCAACAGCAACAACAACCACAAGATCACCAGAGGCAGAAACAGAGCAATTCAGCACAGGGAACTGGAAGACGATATGTAAATCGTGCAAAACGGACACGCTTTTAACATCGGACTGTAAGAGGCCAAAATCCGGCCCTTATAGTGTCGCTTGCCTGATCAGAGGGCCGATAGGGAAACATGACCCCCAGGCATATGAACAAAATCCTAGTTATCCTTCTATTACTGAGCAAGTAACAGTTGGCAACCAAACCATACAGTGCTTGCATGATTCGGGTCTCGAATGCTCGGCTCTAGTTTCCCCATCTTTGGTGAAGGCCCACCAATACACTGGTGAAACTGTAGACATACAGGGACCCCGGAAGAGCATAAAGCCTATGACTCTTCCAGTTGCAGAAATTGATGTATCAACCCGATATGTCCGGGGGAAAATCAATGCCACAGTGGTAGACGATTTAGTCTATCTTCTCATTTTAGGAAGGAAATATGTGTTTCTTGGAGATCCCTCAGTTGACTCCAGGCCGACACAAAAGAGAGATAACCCAGGACACGCCTCAGTAGCCCCTGAGTTGACATTTTTACATAGCCTGAATATTTCAGAGCTGAAGCAGGCACAAAGGGCAGATCAAACCCTAAAGCCTTGCTTTTCCAACTTGTATGGTAATTACACCCATACTCCCCATGGAGCATATTACAGGGAGAGAGGTTTGGTCTATAGACGAGTGGGGAATAAGAGACAGTGAATTGTCCCATTGCCCTATCGCACCCGCATCATGCAGGAAATGCATTTCACCATGCCCCATCCCATTAAAGGTTCATATGCCCTGTAAAACAGGTCTCCTTAAATTACTTCTGGCCAGGTTTACGACAAGACGTTAGAAAGTTTATGGAAAATTGCTCTTTTCGCCATCACCAGGACAACCAGAAGGATGAAACTACGAAGAAAGAGTCTGAGCAGAGTAACCAACAACCAAAGTTGGATAACTCGTACCTCAACTCGACATTTATGTGTAGTAAAACAGTCAAGCGCAAATGGAAGATATAACCCTAGCGCCATACTCTGAATACAGTCGGATAACCCATGCTTCAGCTGGAGCATTTATCAAAGAACAAGGGATTATTTATCGACGGACGAGACAAGGGACACTACTCTTAGTGCCCCTCCCTTTAAGACCCTCCGTTATGAAAGCGGCTCGCATTTCATCATCAGGAGAACATGTTTCAGTAGGAACGACTATGAATAAACTTAAGGAGGTTTATTTGTGGCCTAGACAGTTGGCAGATGTGCGTCAGTTCGTTCAAAGCTGCACACACTGCCAAGCGAGAAACTTAGTCACTCGCCACCGAGATAAAGGAGGAGAGGAAAACTACTAGAGAGAGAGAGAACCCGGTGGACAGTAGAACGCATCGAGAAGTGTCCGCCCAAAGCAAGATATTCTACAAATCTCGTAGGAGAGGGCGTATATGTGACGAAATGGACGACCTCTTCACGATCTCTGTTCCACTTCGACAGGATCAGAGACATATTTTGTACTGATTTTTATTTGTGTACTTTTAAAAGTACCAATTTCTTCACATTATCGGTTAAGGAGCAAGTAGTTTGTATGTTCAAACATTTGTGACACTCCTTGCAGATAATGTTTATCCCAGCCTGCGAGAAGCAACTAAATAAGATGAGCGCGGGCGTGTTTAGATTAAACCGCTGATAAGCGACTCGTTTGTTAACAAGCTGGACAAACACGGAGTTTGTGCGAACTCATACGACAGATAACGAGATTACTGTCTGTGTGACACATGTGGGCAAACAAATGTGACATAATCGCTTCCGGGTCATCCTTGATACACCAACATTACTTGTTAATAAAGTAATAAGTATTACAGCTTACCCATGTTGTCATGTGTGTCTACCGATCTGCCTGTGAGAGTGTATGCAAGGCATATGTCCAAATATGGTAATACGTGACCTTTGCAGGCACGTTCCTTATTTCACGTGAGACTATTTTGAAAATATCACACCCTATCTGCATGATTTGAAATGATTGGATCTTTCTGATTAGATTCATAGCAACAATGCGTGGGAAGATAGGAATATAGTCTGACCATTTCGCAGTTTTATTTCACTGTGAATTTCACGCTCGCCAAGACAACATTCATAATTCCTTTTTTTTAACCGGACCTTTTATTGGAGAATCAAATAAGACTTAAAAAGAACAGGAAATCTCTACATGTTAATAAGGAACACTGAGACTAGGAAACTGAAGAAAGACACGGAGTCCGAGGGAATTGAAGTTAAAATTAACGACACCCCAGACGCGTGTAAGAGGCCGATTAAAGTCTCTTTTATTCATCTGAGATCAAGAAAAGTTATCCTCACAGTCTTTAGGGAATGTGAGATATTACAAGAAGTTCAAGTGCCAGCATATATTTGAACTTAGCTGCCAATGACGATTCTGCTCCTTCTTTATGGGTTGGTTCTTTTTACTCTGCTCACGCTTGTCTCTGATCAAGGTTGTCGGGAGTAGCTCGTTTCCAAGAAACGTCAAGGAGAGTCTAACACGTGGGTCCTTCGTCTAAAAGCTTAGGCCACGGTTCCCATCTTGTTCCAGAAATAGTACTTCCTGCTGGGACCACCAATAACTATGGTAAAAGAATAGAACGAAACGCTCTTCTGAGTATGGCGTTGTCCACCCCATAGTTATGGGTTCCTATCTTCCCATACCACCATCCCAATTACTCAGACTTTACCCTCGATGAGAATTAAATTTAATCCCTCGGGATAACACTTTCTTTACATTTAAATAGAATAGCTTTCATAGTTACTTTATATTCAAATGAAAAGGTTAATACTGTAATACAGATAGAGTCTGTTTACATATACATCTCCACTGATTGAGAAGTGTTCACAATATAAATTGAATATGTTTTACACTGATTGAAAAGTTTGAAGCTTCCATTACTTTAAAATGAATATTTTCACATAGACAATTACACTTGTTTAAAGCTTGAAACATTAATTTTTAAGTGACTATGTTTATAGGGACATTTACACTGCTTTGAAAATGTAAGTATTATTTTTAGAATGTACATCAATTCTTTCATCTTTCCCTCCCTGCTCCATAGGGAACCAACCTGGAACTACTTTATGCTTTTAGTTCTTTACGAAACTATCAATAAAGCAATCACCAGCCCGTGCAGTGGTGGTTCATGAATCATCATTCTATACGCTGAGGTTGCCAGCCTCAAATGACTTTGACATCCAATAGCGAGTTTCACCCATTAAACTTCACATTGTAATATATACATATATATGTTAGTTCACATGTTAGTAATAACATATGAAATGTAAATCACAACTTACGCCAATCCTGACTCACAGACTTTTTGCTCAGATGAATAAAAGAGACTTGAATCAGCCTCTTAGACTTTTCGAGGCCTGTATCCAATTTTCCAACATACTCCATGATCTGGGAGTGTTTTGTAACTTGGAGAGGGCTTTTGAATGGTTTCTTTAGTAACAGCCTTCGTTGCTGAAGATTGAGTGGAGGCTTCGGCATAACAAGCTATAGCAGAACCAATACACTTAGCGGACTTTGAATAAACGAGTCATTTTCTTTAAAAAGTTTCTATGTTTTGCATTAGTAGATATAGGTAGTTCCATAGCAGAAACTGACGTAAATAATCGAGACTTCACCATATTAGATCCATCTTTATAAGGTGCTGTGATGAGTTCCCTTCCTTGATGCATCTGCCTTCCTTAATTCAAAGCAGTGTCAGGTGCCCGCTTACAGCTGGGTAGACTGGGCGTTATACTGCAAGGTTTTGATCACAGAACCAGGAATTTGTACCGCGAGAGGAAAGCGTTCTAAACGCTTAATCAATCGATCGCCATTTGGCATCTTTCTTGAAATGTTTTTTTGGAAACGTGACGTCCATCCCTATTTCTCGTCACACTTGTTACGTCTTAAGTCTTCTAAGAATGACTTTATCTCTTGTGGATGGGTCCGTGTACAGTCATTTCGCAACGCACCCATAGTCTGTATTATGATGTATCAGCGATGATGGCATCGATGTGCCAGGTGTTGATAATGGTACCTCAGTATGTTTGTTCTCCTCTTCTGTTGCATGGTGAATTTCTTCAGATAATAGACCAGGATTCATTGGTAGATGTCGCAAAATTGGTTTCAATACATTGCAAACGCGGCTTCGCATAGTTTTACAAACCATTCGCCTCTCGCGTATCACGGGACCGACCGCTTACAAAATGGCGGTGTATCGACAAACTGTCGATGAGACATCGGCAATCGGCAAGGATAATAGGAGCAAAATTGAATTATTGTGAAAAGGATTTCACCTTTTATTCCAGGAGAGGATTGTGTATAACTGTATATAAGGAAAAACAGTAGGAAGTTATCATTTACGGAGATCAATGCGTATTACGGCTGTCCACAGTTAAGCTGAAAACCTGTAAACCCACTTCTGTTCTAAATACTAAAATCAACAAATAACAGTTTGTGAAATTACATGGATAAGAAAATAGAGATATATCGGCTGTATAAAACAAGATAGGATGGAACAGTATGAATAATATATAAGCCGAGGATGAGAAAGGGAAAGTTTCAGGCAACGCACAGATCCTGTGAAATCACGGCTTCAGGAAGAAATTTCAGCCCGAGTTTTAGGCTGTGACGTCATTGCCCCCCGATACGTCCGCCAGATCTTTATAAAAGGCGGAGCGCTAAACAGAAAAGACACACTGAAAGTAGGTTTGAGACAGACTGGAGGCAGAGCTCGCCACTAGACATATTCCATCTGAATTGTGAGCGGATCGCCAGAAATTTTCAGTCCAGTATCTGGAGTCTGAGGGTAAGCGAAATTATGATAACTATCATGTATAATAGTTTTTTTTATTGCAGGTTCGTATAGACTTCACAAAATATGCACGTAGAATAATTATCGGTATAAATGTATTGCAAATTTTAATATGATATAAACATGTGCTATGTGGATGATTGTTGCTTGTACACAACCGAATCACAACTAGCCCCACAGCCAAATGAAGATAACATCTATCATATTAATTGCTTTATCGCTTACGAAGATAAAGGCAGTCCCATAGCAGAGATTGTCATAGGCAAATGAAGTGTTAGAAGCGTCATCATGGAAGATACCGCTTTTACGAGGTAAGGTGACCAGTTCCCTTCCTCGCTGCCTTTTCTTTCCCTAGCTCGAGAGCACAACTGAGTGTTCATTTACAGCTGGTAAACTGGAGTGTTCCACAGCCAGGTTTCAGTTCCAAAACCATGTAGTTGTGCTACAGAAGAAAGCAACCTGATCGCTTGGTCAGTCGGTCACTCACTTTAGCTAATAGTGTATTAAGTTTGTGTAGATGCTAAGAATGGCATCAGTATTTAAATTTATACTTGATGTGGTTTGGAAAGATCAAGCTATAAAAAAAATTAAAGGATGTACAGGAGAGGAACAAGCCAGATGATGGTTATTACTAAATATGTAAATACTTCTGTATCATTGAAATGATGTTACTTACTATGATGGTATAACTTTGACATCTGATGACTGACTAGTCTGACATATGTACTAGTCAGTTACAATTAATTGAAATGTTAATACTTCTGTATCATTGAAATGATGTTACTTACTGTGACTGTATAACTTTGACATCTGATGACTGACTAGTCTGACATATGTGCTAGTCAGTTACAATTAATTGAAATGTTAATATTTCTGTATCACTGAAATGATGTCCTTACTTACTATGATTGTATAACTGTGACATCTGATGACTGACTGGTCTGACCTCTGTGCTAGTCAGTTACAAGTCTAGCCAGATACTAGCCAAGGCTGATATGATGTTTCAGGTTCCATGAAATAACTCACCCCAGACTGTCAAGTGTCAGAAGCTTGTGTTGTTCATCAGAGGCAATCCCACAAAAGTGCAGGACCCCAACGAGTGAACCACAGCTGGTCATTGATATTTCTATAGCTGGATCTACCAAGTCTGATATCTACAAAGGACAGTTCAGTGTCAGCATTGTCAAGTTGAAAAGATAAGTGTCATTTAAGACACTGACCACCCATATATGAACCAACAGCCATAGTTGAAAACAGTATTCAAACCATTAAAGAATTCCGTCAAATGAGGACAGTAATGTGTAAAGTCAGAGGACTAAAAGAACAGTGATACAGTAAAAGTGATTCCAGTTTTCATTAACTTTATTGTTCAAGATCCTGAAGTCTAAAAAGACAAGACTACTTATTAACATTGCTGAGTGACGGGTTCTAATAAATACATTTTCTACAAGGACAGACCATCCTATCAATACATTAGTTTAGAAATAATAATAATTGTGTTAATATTTTATGTATATATATATATATATATATTTTAATGCTCATTTCCAAATAGCAGAAATAGAAGATCAGTGTAATTATTAAAAGTTTTAAATTGCACCTGAGGACTTATTCACTTTTTACCCTGGTGTTTAAAGTAATTGTTCATTTTATTTATCCCCTAGACATTAAGTAATCATAAGATAGTCACAGGGAGGAGACACCTTAAATCCTGGTACTACTTCTTACCAACTGGGCCAGGATTTTCACAGTCTGACTATTTCTATGATATCAATACACCAGTGCTTATTTCTAAGACTGGGGTATTACTTGTAAGACCAGAACTCTTTACTTGCACCTGGATATCCATCTGCAAAGCCTATTCTTACATAAATAAATAATTTAAAATAACCTCCCGCTACAGTAGAACTTCGTCCTTTTTCTTTCTTGTTCTCCGTGGTTTTTCAATGCAGGAACATCCTCAAATTTCAGCTCTACAAACTTTGGCCTGTTGCGTATCCCCGTTTTAATTTTCCCCTTTACTTCTTTAATTTCTATGAACAGCGCACAATGTCAGTTTTAATATAATTATGACTTCGCGCCCTTAACAAATATCGCTTGAGATGACTAGCTAGTTGATTGACGGCATCTATCGTTTTTACACATTATACTAACACTATTCATTTAAAACAATTTACACACAAAGAAAATATAATGCGCATTCTACTCTGTAACTTTATCCGTCACTCGTAGCATTATACTTAAGTCAGCTAAACCGTATCTTCTGGTGTAAAAAATTGGTGGATGGATTTTACATTACTGAACCACAGATAAGAAAATATCTACGCGTTTGCTATTTCGCTAGTCTTAACGCTAAGGAATGGCAGTGAACAAAATGGTAAAACTTTTAACATATTTAATACTTAAGCACAACTTATATTATTACCAGAGAAATCAGAGTAATCCCCACGAAGCTATTAACGGACTATTTCACATAGGTTCTAGCAAAGGCGTTTAGACTATCCAAAAATTCCTGAGAGACTTGATAATTTGACTAGGAGAGAAGGCAATATATATATATATATATATATATATATATATATATATATATATATATATATATATATATATATATATATATATATATATATATATATATATATATATATATATATATATATATATATATATATATATATATATATATACGGTACTGATTTAGGGTAATATCTCTAAGAGATGTGAAAATTCACACCTTGGGAAAATCAATGAGCTTGGCTTCCGAGATAAATGATTCTACGGTTCCCTCACTTGCGATGCCGAAACGACATCAAAAGGCATCCCATGCAAACGGGCCTTCTTAGATTATCTCCTCCTGCCGTAGATCAAATACTTAAGTCCCCGGAAAATGTCGGACATCAAAGGTGATCGGGACGTATTATTATCGCCCTTGAATTGATCAAACAAACAAACCGTTTAATTCTACGCGCGTCTGTCTAATTGCCGATAATTGGCAAATCAGCTCGCGTGAGAAACTCAGGTAAGCGATCGTGATTCGCTCCCCTGGTAGGACTGCCTGGTGCGAAAATTGGTAAACACTCATCAGCGAATGTAAACAGGAAAAATAGGCGTGGCTTGAAAAGTGAGTAAACAGACAGCGAATTGTGTGGCCTATCCTTCGCAAAACATAAACGCTGAGGCAGCAAAGGTGGTCGGATTTCTGAGGCTATATTTACATTTCCACGTCACTATATATATGTATATATGTATATATATATATATATATATATATATATATATATATATATATATATATATATATATATATCACAATATACTCACTACGTGTGAGTACTTAAAAAATAGACCAATAAAATGCTATACCAACGACGTATACAAACGCGGGAGTGGCTCCTATCTTGTGTTCTGTCTTGTGAATTAATCTATCCAGACGTAGCCTTTTCTAACCTCTTTCCTTTTAGATGCCAAACATTTAGTGTGTAGACTCAAATTTCTGCAGGACTGAAGACAAGTTTTACATCTAATATCAATAGTTGACTTTCTTTTTATCTTATTCCTCACTGATGCTTCTTCACAACTGACAACTCTCTCTTTAATTCTAATTTTTGCTGGAATGGTTTGAGGCGCACATGATAGTGTTAAATATGGTTAGCATGAAAACGTGTGTCTATGGCAGTCTATATTGATTATCTAATAATCTAGATGACGAAGTACATAACTGTAGATTACTTCTTTACATTAAACGTCATAAAAATGTTTGAAGGGAAGAATCTATGATTCCACTAACCATTCATAAATAGAAGTAATTAAAAAACTGTATTTCGCAAATTAGCCCTCAGGCTAAATGCAAAAAGCAATAACAAATAATGAAAAAGAAAAAAAAATTAAAGTTGTTTTCTAAAGTCACAAACCTTGTTTTCCCTTTCGCGAATTCCTGAAGAACACATTCAGAATTAAATTCCACTGGACTGAAATTATTGAACAGACCCTAGTCTCTGGGAACTTCCACTTATGCGCCACGAATGTTGTAAAACGTACTGACTTTAGCAGCGCATCAGGTTATATTTTCGGATTGCTAATGTGTGACATTTCTTAGGCTTCGTCCTAGAGCTACGGCCTCGTCCACTAACTCGCCTTTCACCTTGCAATACCACATCCGAATTCTTACTTGCTATGCCACGCCTTGTCAACTTTGAAAGTTGGGTGGGCTCTCGCAACAGAATATTCGCTGTGTGCATGATTTAAAAAACGTGGCTTGTGATTGATCGCCTGATAAGAGAAATTATGTACTCCTTGTTACAAAATTATTTTCTTTGCCACCCACCGTGTTTCCTCTTTGTAGCTTTCATGGCGCTCAGTCAATTATTTAATTGTCGTATGCCCCGCGGGCGGTTTCCTTTAATCTCGTCACGTAGACAATATATAAGTTTGTAACCGCTTCAAAATTATACATTCTGGTAATAAGGCTCTTCTGCGTATCTCCCGAATATGGCTTAATCTCGCAAGTCCTTTGTTTTTGACCGCCCCGGCTCGCTATACAAACATGGTGACAGTCACTTTGTTTTAACAGGGGATGGACGTTATCACTCAACTCTCGCACCGCCAATGTTGCAATGACCCGTGCTAGATATTAGCTATCTAACGAACCAGGTGTGTTCTAAAAGATAACGTTTCATCAACGCGTATAGATGGGAAGTATAAAAGGTGTGACTAAAGAATACTGATAGTAGTGATAGAGCAAAGCGGGGAGAAATAAAACAAATACGATGATAAAAAAGTAAACAACGACGAAAGAATAGGCCTGCTTCATCACAATATTTAAAGTATAAAATATAACCAGTTTTGCTTTTTATGATTGCTACTTGCTAGAGTTGCCAGTATTTTCCAGTACGGTAACGACTAACTACTGAATATTTATGAAATGAGCAAAGTCGCATTTTTTTGTGTTGTTGTATTGATGCAAATAAATCTTTTATTCAAGTATTAAACGAAAGAATTTCTCAAATTTTTTAATTTCATATCGCTATCTTCTATGCCATTATCCGTCTGGAAACTAAACGTCATGAAATTCTTGAGTTACGCCGGCTTGTTAAGTTATTTGATTCAGAAGTCACGCATGTCCACATTCGTCGGGAAATCCCCTAACGATACAATTCAGTAACTACATATCATAACATTGACGTTATTCTCTAGAGCAGGGATTTAAGGGTTGATTAAACTTTTGTTGTTGAAAGTTAATCATTTTTTTTTTTAATGCATGCAGTGACTCAATTTTACATCTGGAAATACTGCTTTTTGGGAACCCCCTTCCTTAGAGCAAACTACTGTTTTTGATAGGACCATTGACAAGGTGTCAATATATTATCTTTTTTTTTTTTTAATCTTAAAAATCTTGCACGTGTAGTTCTATAGCTTCACTTCTTTAACATACTGCAATCTGCAAGGTATTTTCAGGCAAAAGGTTTTGAGCATAAGAAGGTGTAATCCCCACTTGTACGATACTTCTTCTGCTTTGTCTCCATTCATATAATTTTCTATCTATTCAGTCGAAAGATCTGTCTTTATCGTTCCGTTTTCTGTATTTATTTTCACTTTCGCCCGTAATTTATATATTTCTAATGTTTTGTGTTTCACTGTGCTTTCCTATTTCATTTCTTTCTCACATCTGAGTATGTTTTCTCATTATTTATCTATGTGTGCGTGTGTTTCTCCCACCCCATGTAGGTCCAGGGGGCCTTTGAGGAGAGAAATAAAGAATAAGAATACCGCTTTAGGGACCGTTCATAAATTAAGTAACGCAAAGAGGGGAACAGTGGCTGCTGAAATGTTACGCTTTGTTACAAGGTTGGGAGGGGGGGGGGGGGGTGGGTCTATTTCTGAAATGTTGCTACATAACGCAGGGAAAATCCATTGATTGATAATTTATACGAACCGGGCTATACTGGTTTCTGCTTTCCGGGCATAAAACTGTGTTAGTCAGTGACAAAGTGCGAACATTCAGTGCACAGAGATGTTACGTAATTTTAAGGGGGGGGGGGGTGTTACGCACATGTTATAGGGGGAAAGGGGTGGCTGAAAATGTCAACAATTGCGTTACGTAATTTGTGAACGGCACCTTACTCGGACACGTCGTAAAAGGCGATTAGTATAGTGTTGTGTTTGAAGCTGGAAATGTCATATTGTGAAACAAACTACTACAGAAAACGTTGCTCCAAGAGGACATGAATGCCCAAGTGCAGGCTTCACCTGGACCAGCTGCAGAAGGGGATCATGCCTACACAAAGAGTGAAAAGGGACTTGATGATGATGTTTCTCAAAGTCTTGTTTCTTTTGTATTCTAAGTTTAACAATCCAGTCATATGTTTCTTTTTTTAGTTTCTCGTCACTACCACCCCTTTTCCATCCTGCTTGTTTTCAAGCATTCTGTCTTTTTATCGATATATGACTGAAAATTTTGATACACCTCTGGCTTTTTCCAGTGAGCGTTGCAATTACTCCTTAATATATTCTTGACATAAGCTCCCAAAAGTTTTATAGCAAATCACAGCTACCTTGTTTATTTGGAATAAGGCCGGCCCATAACACCTTTTTGGAGCGTGCCCGAACATAGAAATAGTACTCACCTCACAAAATACGGGACGAAAATACGCTGGGGAGTTCAAAGGCCATCTGTCTAGGAGGAATGGTGTTGTACACGGGGCATAACTTCTCCTACCTTACCTGTTCCTAGCCATTTCAGTCATGTTTTATTGGTATTACGAGTAGAATGACGCCTAGGAGATCTGGAAATTTCCATCTGCAGGAAGTCCATGGATATTTGAATCAAGTACGTTAATTAATGAGTGGGTGTATATTCTTTGTTGTAAACTAGTTTTGGAATAGAGCACCCATAGTGCTTTTTTGAATCTTGAATATCAGCAGTATTCTTATGTGGAACAGATAACGTGATTAGATTATGTGAGTTTATTATTCGCTCTTTCGTATAACATTATTTATTCAGTAAGTTGTGATTTAACAGTTTGACACTTAAAAAAACAATGTCTTTGAAGGTTTTAGGCTATTATATTTGATCAGTCCGTCAGTCATAATTTAAGTATGCTAATCAATTCTTAATGATTTTATGACCGTCTTCGCAATAAAGTGCCTTAGTGGTATAACATAAGAACACAAAGATGTTGCTAACTATTAATTAATTACTGAATTGTTAGCTGTGTAGAATTAGGAACTACCATTTCTTTCGGGTGGTATGTCGAACAAAGCATTCTCATCATGTATAGTGAGCAAAAAAGAAAATGATGTTGATTTATTTAGGTATATATTCCCCTGTACAGTAATGTCTTTTCTCGTAAGTCCTTTTGGAGTATTATCAATGGTAGAGTTTATTTTGTGTGTGCGAGTCACTAGTTCAGTCTCGTGGCAATGATATCGGGTTCGAAGCACTGTGCCATCACTCTCCAAATATACCTCCTCCTATTTCATTAAGGGGTGGGTGAGGGAAGGGGAACTAAGCGTATGTTAAGTCAAACAACATCAACCTGAAAATTGAAAATAGTCTATATTTCGTTAATTTATACTCCCCTCAACCTAAATCTGTGAAAATCATTTGTGAGAACACATTCTATGTAGTCATATTTTGATTCTGTAAATAGTAATTTCTTCGGAAATTCTGCTTTTCCTATGAAGAAAATCTACATTTTCTCAGAACCTTGTTTAATGTTACAAATATTCTTATAACTTGCACATTTTTTAGTCAGTCAGTATGAGATTTGGCACAAATACTTTCCATATGATAATAAAACTTTTCTCAGATCCGAATTTTGCTATCTTATCAAAATTGTGAATTATTGCAAATAATATTGTAAAATTTTGAAAAATTGTTTACTTTTTTAGATTCAAAATTTAAAGTTCTGCATCTCACGATCTACTTAAGTTACCCAAAAATCCAATCTGACAGAGGTATTAAAATACACAGTCTGTTTAAATATTGTATTGGTAGCTAGCTTAATAAATAAAAAAGCCTTGGCAAATTGAAATAGAACAGTAGTATCCACTATGGCCGCCGTTACATGGCAACCAACGAAGCAATACCATCAAACTCTTCATTTTGCGTATCTATGATTGAGGTAGATTAAGTCTGTGCATTTTCATTGAAATCTTATGATTAATAACGAAAATAGCATTTCAATGTCGCTCCTTCCCTTAACAAAATAATATAAGTCGTCCACGAGGGAGTTGTTAACTATTGCCAATAAAAGTAGACTATTAAGATTGGAGTTACAAAAATCTGTTCTTCCGACATCACTTACGAAGGAAGTTGTCCTCACTGTATTGTGTGTGGGTGTGGTTGTGTGACGTCACATTAAAAAAAATCTCCCCCGCTTATATTGTTACAAAATTGTGTAACCTTTCTTCGTGACATTATAGGTGGACAACCCCTTTGCATCAAGGTATCACATATATTATGTGAATAAAAAATTTTCAAATTTATATCAGCAAAGGCGTAACAGGATTCTAGATATTGTTTATGAGAAATGAAATCTACAAATCGTAATATGTTACAGATGATTTAGAAACAATTTGTAAAAACAAGGCCATGAGCCTAAAATAGTAATAATAAATAAAGAAATAATAGTTAAACTATCTCTCTTCAGCGGCAGAAATAATTCATTTAAATCACGCGCGGGTAAACCTGATTTAGCAATAATCAACCGTCAGAGCTAAACTGCTTTTATAGTAGAAGTAACAAATACCATATGATACCCATGTACACGCAAAATGTGTGAGGGGATTGATGTCTTTGGGACTGAGAAAATTTGAAACCAGAGTCTTATGTAAATATATTATCACCAGTGCAATCATAGGGTCGTACAGGGTATGGAAGTTTTGATGCAAAAGACACGTATAATAATATAATGGAGAAATTGATCACACTGTAGTTGAATCTAATCTCCTATACGATACGTTGTATTGTTATACCACACTGTCGTTGTTGTAGCAAAATCTGTGAAACAATCGCTAAATTCAGTAAGATTTTACTCCTATGATAATAAATAAACCCGACCGTGGTTATTTGCCTATCTGCTTCCCCAACGCCAGTAGAGCGCTGTATTTTATATCGTAGTAACGCGTAGACAAGAATCCGCAGTTAAATATTACACGCTTTCCTAGTTTCGTTCTTGAGACTAACAATTAACGATCTGCCAGAACTGTGACACCCAACTACCGTCTGAATTAACGTAAGATTTTAACTTTAACGCTACTAATAGTAGTAATTCGGACATTTTCCAGTAGTGTAGAACGAAACGGCAGTAATAATTAACGCCAATACTAACACCGCCTTGCAAAACCCCTCTTCGCTCAACACGCGGGTCTCGTACTATATCCACGCTGTTGGACACGCCAGAATATATATATACACACACACAGTGTATTTCAGGCTAAAAATTAACTATAAGGTAACGTAAAGAAAACGCGTTGTCGAAAATTTTGTGACGTACTACAAAAGCGCTGTTTCGTTCTGAATGAGAACGGCAGTTAAGAAAAAGAAACAAATTACGATGTAACGTGGAAATTTAAAAAAAAAATATATATATATAGTAAGAGAGAGGTGGTCGTGTCACTAGTTCGTTGTTTACAGAAATTTGAATTTGAACCAAAAGCAAAGCATACAAGGTTAGATAGTAGGAAAACGATAATAGTAAATATAATGAATAAACTTATAAAAATGTGACCACTGTGTGACAGACAGCACCAGGATCACAAATTACTTGTCAGAATTATAAACTAGTAGTAAATAAAGGAGATATTGACAGAAGACAGATGGACGAACAGACTACTTCTTTCTCAGCTTGACAGATAGTGGGGGAAAGGGTAGGGTAGTCCAAGATTTGAAAATTTGAGTTCAGTTTGAAAATAAGACGCTAGAAGCCAAACAGGTCCTGATTGGCTGGAGTCAAATATACTATGAGGGTGATAAAAATCATTTGGGAAAGGCGTTCGTCGGCACTTTAGAAAATTGTTTCTACAATAAAGTTGTGTTAAAAGCAGTATAATAGTACTGTCTTGACTTTGCTGATCTGCACCAGCAAGCGATCTGGATTTGACCATATATATCGCAATTAACCTTATTAGAAGGAAATTTTCATTTGATGCGGTAAGAAATAAAACCTTTGTATCATTATTATGATTATTAAGATGTATATATTATTGAATATGTATGAAAATTATGTGGGAAAAAGATTATCTAGAGTGAAGCTAACATCAAACTTTGTGTTGTTTCACAGAGTTGTTAAGAAATATAGTAACATGTTGTAGAAAAGCCCGACAGGTTTTCTGACACTTTGGGAGAAAATAAAATTAAATAGTAATGGGGAAATTGTTGAAAAGTATTGTGACATAAGACCAGGAAAACCACTGGCCGTCTTCTTCAGCAAGTCCCCGTCTTTGTACATGACTTGATATTATTAACTTAAAATGGTTCCTTTGTCAAGGAAAGTGTCAAACTGTAGTTTGAAGTTTATTTGACCATGAATGGGGTAACAAACCAATTAAGAACGTTAACTAATTGTGTAGTTACCATACTGAATCTGAATATAATTGAAAATGTTTAGTTAGGGAAAGAGAGAGTATATCAGAGAGTGATGTAGGCCGCATTTATATTGTTCCAGGGTTTCATCTATGACTCGAAGTGAGCCCAGGTCAACTGAGATCTGTATATTTCTGCATCTAAAGAAGTGAGGCAGTATCAACTGTGTGCCTCCTTGTTATTTCAAGATCAGAAGCCTGACATGTTATTGGAAGCTGGTGGTGTGTCCATACTTTATCCTGCTTATCAGAAGCCACAAAGTTAAGCCAGTGTCTGCAGGCATTTGATAGATCAAACCAAATTACTCTCATTTCCCAAGTGTTTAATAAATTATTCAGATTGTGATGAATTCAGACGTTCTTCCTAACAGTACCCATTCATAGGAGCAATAGTACATTGACATTGTCCCAGATTGACACATGTAATTAAATTTGTGAATAATAATATATACAGTTATAAATTGAATCATTTTGATGTAAATATGTTGATTGATCATTTTGAAGTTCAATATTCCAGTATACACAAAATTGTGATACTGGAACAATAAATTGTAAAAAAAATTAATTCACATTAAAACTTAACTCTGGGTGTTGTTAATTACTTTTCCTATAGTCTTAGGTGTATTTGTTGTCATTCTATTACATCACATTTTACATTACCCTAGACATTAGCCAGATAACATACATACACCATTATTTTACTTAGGAGAAAATACGTCGCAGGTTGAGGTCGTAGGGTGGTAGCAGCAAGGTTCTCTGAAAATACATACCCTATTATTTATTAGACTCAGGGGCCTTCACAGCTTGACCTCACATCTGCATAAAGTCACATTTTAGCTATTTAACATCAAAATCCACCACATATATTGGGTAGCTCGCTCCCGGGATTTTAACCTTCTCCTAGTACTTATATTGGGTCGTTTTGTCCAGAACTTTTAAAAATATAATATTTAAAATAATTTGAGAGTGGTGTGAGATATCCGTGCCTAGTGTTTTGTGTTTAGGTTGGTTAACTAGTTTAAGTTAGTTTGATAACATTGAATATTATTAACAATAAAATGGCAGATTTGGTCAAATTCAGATCTGCTGCAGTGCAGTCTGCAAAGGACATGGGGATGGAAGGTCAAGGTCTGATTTCCTATGTAACAGAAGAGTGTGATAAGTTTATTGCCCAAGAAGAAAAGAGGTTATTTGAAGAGAAGAGAATTTTGTTAGAAGATGCTAGGGAGACTAAGAAATTAGAGACTGATAGGGAGGCTGAGATCAAGACGCTGCAGTTAGAGGAGAAGAAATTACAGGCAGAGAAAGAGGCTAAGAGGTTGGAAGCTGAGAAAGATGAAAGGAGACTTGAGGCTGAAAGGGAGAAGGAAGAAAGAAGACTTGAGGCTGAAAGGGAGAAGGAAGAAAGGAGACTTGAGGCTGAAAGGGAAGACAAGAGATTGGCTGCAGAACGGGAGGCCGAAGATAAAAGACTCCAAAGGGAACATGAGTTACGACTAAGGGAGTTAGAGTTGCAAGGCCATGCTCCTGAAAATGGTACTAGCCCATCCACCTCCGACTCTGCTGCAAGCCAGGTTGCCTCCAACTTAGCCATGGGTTTTCATCTAGACCAATTTGTGGAGAAAGATGATGATATTGAATCATTCTTATCTAGATTTGAAAGACTAGCTACCATGTATGGGTTAGGGAAAGAAAGATGGAGTATGAAGGTATCACAGGGGCTTAGGGGAACCTCTTATGGGGTATTTGCCAAACTGAGCAAAGACGACCAAGACGACTATGACATTCTTAAGCAAGCTCTTCTAGTTAGGTATGAGAAGAACAGTGAATTTTATAGGAAAAAGTTTAGAAATGCCAAACTGCTGACTGGGGAGACTTATCACCAGTTCTCTGCACGCCTGGAGACATACCTGGAGAAATTGACTGCTCTGGGGAAAACCCAAGATTTAAGGGAAATGATTATGACTGAGCAGTTAAGAGAGTCCATGGCTCCAGACCTGAGAAAATTTCTCACGGAACAGGGTGCTGAGAGACTGGGGGAGATCTTAAATGTGGCTGAAAGATATCAGGCAGCCCAGTCTGAGATGGTAGGCATAAAGAAGAAGCATATAGATCATTATAAAGCCCCCCTAAACCAAAATCAACCTAAATTTGAACATAGGGACAAATTCAATAAAGGTAAAGCCTATTATGATAAGCCAAGTTTTGACCAACGCGATAGAAACCCGCAATTCAGTGAAAGAAAAACTTTCCCTCAGGGAAATAAATGGTGTAAATGGTGCAAGAGGAACACTCATGACACCAAAGTGTGTAATAAGAAACCTTCTTCCTTCGCTGCCATAAAAAACGGGGAACAAGGGATTAAAGGTGAAACCTACTGGACAGCAGGAACCTTATCATCCCCCAGTTTGTGAGGATGTTGTATGTAATGGGGTCACCATTAGGTGTCTCTATGATACAGGTTTAGATTATGACTCAGTCGTGAGCTCTCACCTGGTGCGAGCAGATCAATACACCACAGAAACAATGGAGATCCAAGCCGCAACCAAGGACGTAGCAACCATGACACTTCCCATTGCAAGGATAAGTGTAAAGACTCGCTATGTGGAAGGAGTGATTAGAGCAGCAGTGATAAATGAACCAATCTATTATCTTATATTGGGATGTAGATATGTCTTCTTGGGGAATCCCAAGAAACATGTGATCATGGCAACAGTGCAGACCAGGTCACAGTCAAGGAAGGAGGAGGATGAACTATAAATACTCATCCAGAGGAGATGAGGAAGGCACATGCGGAGGATACGTCACTCAAGCCGTGCTTTAAAAAATTGCCTAAATGCCATACACCTCCAAGCAAAGGAGACTACTATATGAAGAATAAACTGATCTATAGGAAGGCTGGAACTGGATCCAATGGTCACGGACAGCTGGTTCTTCCCACTTCATATAGGGAGAAAGTGATGGAGTTAGGACATGCTATCCTTTTCAGTGGTCATATGGGGATCAGTGCAATAGGACAGCGTATAGCTTGTCATTATTTCTGGCCAGGAATAACCGAACATATAAAACGATATGTGAAATCCTGTCCAGAATGTCAGAGGGTAGCTCCAAAACATTGGACTGCTCCTGCAACTTTAGGGGAGATGCCCATAGTGGGAACCCATTTTGAGAGGGTTGCAGTGGATATTGTGGGACCTCTCACACGTACCAAGAGGAGGAACAGTTACATTCTCACTCTGGTGGACACTTGTTCAATGTGGGGAGAGGCGGTAGCCCTGTCATCAATCGATTCGAAGCATGTGGCAGAGGCATTACTCACCATATTCACGAGGTTAGGTTTTCCACACCAAATCTTGACTGATAACGGCTCACAGTTCAAGGGGAGACTAACTGAAGAAGTTTTCAGGATCTTCCAGGCCAAGCACTTTCATTGTAGTCCGTATCACCCCCAGGGGAACGGCCAGGTGGAGAGGTTCAATGGGACTCTCATTTTTATCCTGCGAAAGCTGGCCCATGAAAAACCTGATACGTGGGATCAATATTTGGCCGCTGCGTTCTTTGCGTATCGGGAAGTTCCACATAATTCGACCGGCATGGCACCGGCAACCCTGTTATTTGGGAGGCCAATAAAAGGTCCACTGGAAGCCCTGTTGAGGACGTGGACAGATGAGAAGGCAGAAGAGACTGTTACCTCATCTTATCCGTATGTGAACGAGCTGACCACTAGTCTCAAAACTGGCTGGAAACTTGCTAATGATAATCTCAGACAAGCCAGGAAAAAACATGCTGCTTATTTTAACAAGAAAGCGAAGGATAGAGAATTAGCTGTGGGAGAGAAGGTGCTCCTTCTACTAACCGGCAGCCATAACAAGTTGCAAATTTGATGGAAAGGTCCATATACGGTTCTAGAGAAGGTGTCTAGAACTAATTATAAAATAGACAAAAAGGGGAAAGAGAAAATTTATCATGTGAACCTCTTAAAGAAGTACCTGGACAGAGAAATCCAGGATGGAACACATCTACTGACCTTGTCGATAGCAACGGGTATGAAAAATGAACCACTCAACTCTCACGAGTACACATTAAAACCATGTGAAACGTTTGCACAGGTTAAAATCAGTAGGCATCTGACTAAAGCTCAGAGAGAGCAGGTTCAAAAGGTTCTGATTGAACATACAGACGTGTTAACGGATAAGCCGGGGCACACAAACCTGTCAGAATATGATATGAAGTTGATAGACCCAACACCCATCTGTATGAGAGCCTATACGATTCCGTTCTCTAAGGAGAAAGCATTGAAAGAGGAGATCGATTATTTGTTGAAGGAAGGAATTATTTCTCACAGTGAGTCTTTTTACAGCTCTAGTGTGGTTTTGTTGAGAAAACCCTCTGGGGAACATCGTCTGTGTATAGATTACAGGAAACTGAATGCTGTCACAGAAAATCAGGTGGATCCATTACCTGATACAAATCGGCTGTTTGCCAGGCTGAACAAGGCAAAATATTTTTCTAAGGTGGATCTTAGCAAAGGCTATTATCAAATTCTAGTAAAGCCTGAGGTTCTACCTTATTTAGCCTTTAGCACCTCGGAAAGCCATTATGAGTTCAACATGTTGCCGTTTGGGTTGAAAAATGCCCCGAGTGTGTTTTCCCGAATGATGCGGAAATTGTTGGATCTACTGAATAATCCATGTATAACGAATATCATGGATGACATTCTTATTGCTACTGAAACAGTCGAAGAACACATTAACTCTCTGAATATGCTATTCGATAGGCTCAGAAAAGCAAATTTGACTGCTAGACCAACCAAATGTTGTGTGGGTGTTACCGGTCTATTTAGCAGTAACCTTTTCTGTATTGGTTAGCACCCCCTAAATGACTGGAAACCAACGTGATGACTGGCCCACCAGATATGTTACTGCACATTTATAATCTTGGCAGTAACTTCTTTCAGTAATAGGCATTAGAACCCACTTGACTGTAAACCACCACTTGATAAGAATAAGGTTATATTTCAAAGGCATGTAGGTTCAAGTCTACATCATCGCCACATAGGCTAGTAATAAATATGTGTGCTACTGTTCTCCTGTCACTGTGTAGAACGTTGCAAGTGGGTGTGTAATGGGGTAGACACTCACACCACAAGGCACGTACATAATAGTCATAGAATGGTGTAAACGCCTGGTGACACTTAATGACGATTTATTAAGGCACGGCACAATCACGTTTACATTAATGTACAGTTTGCATTACAACACGAACACGTTGGCATAAATATAAGGTCCACAGTGAAAAATACGAACTATCCCCAGCGCTCAACAGACTGCACACTCGGCAGTTAACAATAATGTCAGCGCTATAAATAACAGCTTCTTAACAGCTTCATAAATCTCCACACTGCAGTTAATACATAATATGGCCTGTCCCAATCCTGGACTTATAATAGCTTCATAACAGCTTCACACTGCAGTTAATACATAATATGGCCTGTCCTAATCCTGGACCTATAATAGCTTCAAAACAGCTTCACAAATCTCCACACTGCAGTTAATCAAATATGGCCTGTCCTAATCCTGGACTTATAATAGCTTCATAACAGCTTCACACTTCTCCACACTGCAGTTAATACATAATATGGCCTTAGTACTCAAAACACTGCCTACACTGCAGTTTACAACTAACTCATAATATCATCACGTGGAATAATGGCCTTAGTACTCAAAATACTGCAATATCCATAAACTCTACCTCCGCGGGAAATAATGGCCTCTTAAATCATATCTTCACAAAAATATCCTCTACTAGGGAATACTGGCCTGTACATATCAAATATCCACTTATCCCATAAACACAGCGAAAACCATCGCTAGACATATTCATCGCTCTGCGCAGGCACACACCTAGAAAAATTCAGCAGGGCTCGACCCGCTCGGACGACGCCCAAACACAGACTGTCCATATATGCAGCATAGCCGCGAGCTAAAAACAGCTCACTACAACTCACGGATAAATTCCTCACAGGCGGGGCTCAACGCCGTGAGTAGCGGTCATACGCTCTATTCTTGATATAAATATTCTATCCAGCATCATAGTTAAACAAGCGCAACTCAAAATCTAACTTGTCTAAAAAGCATATTCAGGATTATTGCCCTTTTGACTTAACATTACCACACACGCGGGAAAAAAAATGATTCTATCATTTTTTTTTTGAAAATTAAATACCAAAAAATTTAGAAAATAATGAAACTCTAACATATGTTTTACAAAATCCATCTGATGATAAGTCAAAATAGTATATCTACCGAAAATATTAGCAGTAAATGTAAAGTAAATAACAATCATCCAACGTAATCAAGTAAGAATACTAAAATTAATCTATTAGAAGACCAAGCTAAGTATCTCAAAATTAATCTATTACAGAACTAAGCTAAGCATATACAATAACACTCAAACAAGCAACAAACAATAGTAAGAAAAAGGACAATATCAAGCAAACGAAGTAAAATTCGAAAAGAAGGGAAACATGAAATCAGCATATGAGAAAAATCCGATAACATCAGAATCTAACAATTAAGTCTAATCATGTAAAGCAAATATAAATATCAGGACCAATTACCTGATCTAAAGTTGCATCATTACTTGAACAATAGAAAGAATGAAAGTCTAAGTAGCCTAACAGGAAAAAGTATCCAAGAAGCATAAAGTGAAACGAAAATGAAACAAGGAAGTATAAACAACATATCAGATCATGCTGAAAAGACAACAGAAAAGATGTAAAGGGATGACGAACAGTCAACAAAGACAGATGAAAAGTAAAGTTGCACATGTAGAAATAGTTTGGCAAAGTATATCTAAACTAACATCACACACACAAAAAACTTGAGATAAAACAAAGTATAGTAAATATTTTAACTAAATTATAAAACGTATACATAACTAACAATAAATTATACCAAATATTACAGGAACCAAAAAATAACAACGCTATCAAAAACAAAATTCGCACTGACTCAAAGTCACGCGCTAAATACGGAGAAATACATCAAAACAATCAAAAAACAATTTCAAGGAACGAATGTCACTACACATTACTAACTATAATATACAGTCTAGTGCTGGCGCAGAAAAAATATTACAATGTTCGAAAAGATACATTTTCCCAAAAAATTCAATACAAAAAAGTTTCGTAATACTAAGTTGCATAAAATAGTATTTCATTTACAACCAATTCGAAGATATAATAAATAAACTAACAATGAAATCAACTTTAAGAAAATGAAGGACATATAAACAATCTATCTCTAAACAGACGTACATTAACAAATGTAAGTTTTTTTTTTTTTTTTTTTTAAATACGTCACATAAAAACACATGAGAAAAACACACTATTATCTACATACAAGCTTGTAAATAATTAAGAACAAAATAATGTAAGTTAACTAAGTGTTAAACCAGATCTCCAAATTCTTGAATCAAAAAATAATATCAGCTATCGCTGTTAATTCTACCTATACAGACAATTTAACCTTAAAATTACTTCTGGCTGACAATCATGTTCAGCTTAGTTTTAGAGTTATCTAACTTTAAATTTATATTTATTTCAACCTAATGTATTTAAATATATAATATAACAATTTCAATCTAATGCTATCAGAGCATGAGAAAAAATTTAGGTAATGGATAACGAATACTCATGAATTTTCTAAAAGTAATTATTGTACCATTACAACCAATGAGTTTGTGCATTCTATTCTAACTATTCTAACAAACACTGCTATAAAAACAAAAAACAAAATAAACAACTGCAAGTTCAACAATGGAATATAAATAACAATAGAAACAAAAAATCATGGCAATCAAATGATGCATCAAATATTTCAATGAAATTACATGTTATTCTAAAACAGGATCATATCATGTACTATACTAACAAATACAAAAGAAAATATTTACTATCTTGATTTAAAAAAAAAATCAGATGCAAATCTCCCGCTTTGTTGTCAACATTTCTTGACCCTCAACAGGTAAACACTTCAGATGCTTAGTGAGACGCTGAAAAGGTTACGCTTGATCGAACACACGGACGCAAAGTTGACCTACTTTTCTCACCGCTAATATGTCACAGGAGCATTGACTCTTGTCGCAAAGTCGCTTCTGTCAAAATATATAAATGAAAATTTCCATTTTAATGAATGGTGAAATTTAATGAGAAAAAACGTAGAAGTCAAATTGACAATTACCTAGCCCTGTGGCTTGTGTAAAGTAGTGGTATCTTCACGATGCCATCAACTCTTCCCTTGACACACAGTAGACAACACAGAATGCTTAGGCTCAACTTGACCCTAACTGAAGGTCATCACTGCTGTATTCTGCAATAAAGTTTTATACCTAACCGAACGAGATGCTCTCTCGACATCAAAATTAGAACAAGCAGTATCATTCAATAGACCATTATTATTTTTATTACCTTGCTTATAAAAAATCTTAGGCTTTCGTTGAGGAAAGTCACTCTGGTGATGTGAATCAGGATTTGGGGATTTATTATGTCTATAGGAAATATAACCCTTTCCTCTATTGTGACCATTGTTATCTTTATGAATCAAGTTAGCACCGTTGTGATTACTCTCTTTCCTTTGACAAAAATGTCCAGTAGACAGGACTTGCTTTTTAGCAGCACAATCATTACCAGATTGATAGTCTTTGTTATAGTTATTTCTACTATAATTTACAGAATTCTTCGGATCAAAATGTTGAAATCTACCAAATTGTTTACAGTTCCTTGGAGAATAAAAATTACCACTTGATAAATTCTCTTCGTACTGTCTAATCTTGGGATTATATCTCTTACTATCACTGATCTTCTTTCCACCTATGGGAATATGTTTACCCGTTCTGTCAAACTGACTGTGCTGAGTTTGACAAGTAACTGGACCTCTAGAATGTTTATGATCCTGCCCATAGTGGGTTTCATTCCTGGAAAAAGTAGTACTATGTTTATTCCCTCTTACAAATTTATCAGAATTAGCAATAGCAAACACCTGGTTGATCTTAGGAGCTTTAACCTGCCCTTTCTCACATTTGTTCTCGTGATTTATAGAACTGGCTGTTGCACTCGAATTCTCTTTGTTGGTCTGACGCCAAGAATCACAACCATTAGCAGAAACGCCATCAGTACGTGGGAAATTGTATCTGCCACGCAGGGATTTACCTCTACCCTGTTT
Organism: Oreohelix idahoensis; assembly: GCA_024509875.1. Taxonomy (NCBI): domain Eukaryota; kingdom Metazoa; phylum Mollusca; class Gastropoda; order Stylommatophora; family Oreohelicidae; genus Oreohelix; species Oreohelix idahoensis. The sequence continues at coordinate 408,144 of JAMPIV010004685.1, read as the reverse complement.
GACATCAGTGGAAGTATTAGCAATGAGTGTGTAGGGCTGACCCTTTGCTTTAGTGCCTTGTTGGCAAACAGTTTTCTGTCTAGCATTGTCAACATTGACAGTAGACCACATCTTGTTATTCAAGACGATGTCAAGCAGGCCATCTACTCGTTTTCTGGCTTCTGAAATTTCAGTATTTTTATGCGCAATCTCCTCACCAAGTTTCTTATTTAAATTCTCAATCTTAGCCACTTTTTCTTTCTCAGCCGTTAACTCTACCAATGTCTCTTTTCCATCCTGTTCTTTATTTAGCTTTATTAACTTTGTTACAATCTCACCATTATTATTATTCGCTAGCTCATCAACTTCCCCTGGAAATACAGTATTCTTCTCTTCAAGTTTATCGAAACATACATCATGTATCATTTCTATGTATAATCTTTCTCGCTCATTGGTTTCCGCTTTTAATTTTTCATATATCTCTTTTCTTCGTTGGATCTCTTGTGTAAGGTTTTTCACCTCAACTTGGTTAACTTTCATCTGGGCTTTCAACTCTTTGACCTTCAATAGTTCTGAATCCCAACTTGCTTGCATACTAGCAAGTTCCAAGTTTGATTTACATAAATCACCTGTAAGTTTAGAGACTGTTTCATGTAGCTTACTTACTTCAGCAGTACTTTTTAAACAATTGTCCCTTTCCTGTAGGGCACTCTGTTTGTTGACTTTTATTTGTTCCTCACTTGTTAACTCTTTTTTCCGATCATCAGAATTGTCGTTGCGCACCATCTTACGTATACTCTTCAATATCTGATAGCGCTCAACACCCATATAGTTGTACGAAAACAATCGAAGATCCATAACCAGTAAGTCCGCTAAATCTTTAGCCATCCTTAAATGAGAAATAGAATGAAAATTCTCCTCAGCAAAATATTTTAGGGCTTTTGCCGCATTGACCAAAAATCTGTCCATCACATGTTCCTCAAGCTCTGGGCCTTCTAATCCTTGAAAATCTCTACCTTCTTCCAACAAATAAGCCAATACAGGCCTCATATCATCAGGATCCATTTCGTCATCATCCATAGTGACTTACTTATTGAGATCACTGTATATGTATCAATCAACTTTCTACTCTTCACAGTTAAATAACTATACAACAAATTGTCACTATTCCCAATTACTGTCACATCAATTTCTTTTCAAAGAACCTTTATATGGTCCTATCCATATCAGAGAAGTGAACATATGTCATATGGCCATCAATTACTTATACATCAAATTCTAATAATATGTCACTATAGACATAACAACAATAACAGAATAAGCAATGCCTAGAAGTGGAAGGCCCGATGACATACATGAAGTTACCCAATTTACACAACAAAAAACCACTTATCTGTCAATAATCCCGTTCCCTTCCGCAAACACACTGGATATCACAAGATTCTGTAGCTAAAAACAGTTCACTGCAGGAAGGTACTGGAACTAGACTTTCTTCCCTTCAGGTCCTTGCTTCAGTGCTCGAACACTACACAGGAGCACATGATGACAGTAATATGAACACAGCAAATTTGTAATTCTTGACTTGTGGTATACGTGCAAAATGACTGGTACTACTGCACATATACCCGAACTTGTAAACGCTATTCTTCGGTCGCTGAATCACCTCATAAACTGCTGGCTCGCTACTTGAAGATTTCAATCAACAGAAGTAGCACCAGAATTGCTGAACATCTGATAGCAAATGTCGTAGTCTATAGACGTTGTTGTTTTCCACAAGCACGACACAGAACGTCAACTGACACCGCTATAAAACTTAATACCATCACGGATAAGGCGTGCGTGGCTTCCCAAATGCGCCACACAAGCAGATTACAAACTAGGTCACGGTTTTGAAGTACAGGAGACTCAGGCCACGCCCACACAGGGCTAATTATAATCAAGTTAAGTTCACTCAAACTCTTGTCACGCGAATGTCATATCTATTCGTTCCAATTTGACTGGCACAGAAGATAAAACCAGTCTTGGCCACCAAATATGTTACCGGTCTATTTAGCAGTAACCTCTTCTGTATTGGGTAGCACCCCCTAAATGACTGGAAACCAACTTGATGACTGACCCACCAGATATGTTACTGCACATTTATAATCTTGGCAGTAACTTCTTTCAGTAATAGGCGTTAGAACCCATTTGACTGTAAACCACCACTTGATAAGAATAAGGTTATATTTCAAAGGCATGTAGGTTCAAGTCTACATCATCGCCACATAGGCTAGTAATAAATATGTGTGCTACTGTTCTCCTGTCACTGTGTAGAATGTTGCAAGTGGGTGTGTGATGTGGTAGACACTCACACCACAAGGCACGTACATAATAGTCATAGAATGGTGTAAACGCCTGGTGACACTTAATGACGATTTATTAAGGCACGGCACAATCACGTTTACATTAATGTACAGTTTGCATTACAACACGAACACAGTGGCATAAATATAAAGTGCACAGTGAAAAAAATACGAACTATCCCCAGCGCTCAACAGACTGCACACTCGGCAGTTAACAATAATGTCAGCGCTATAAATAACAGCTTCTTAATAGCTTCATAAATCTCCACACTGCAGTTAATACATAATATGGCCTGTCCCAATCCTGGACTTATAATAGCTTCATAACAGCTTCACACTGCAGTTAATACATAATATGGCCTGTCCCAATCCTGGACTTATAATAGCTTCACAACAGCTTCACACATCTCCACACTGCAGTTAATACATAATATGGCCTGTCCTAATCCTGGACTTATAATAGCTTCAAAACAGCTTCACACATCTCCACACTGCAGTTAAAACATAATATGGCCTGTCCCAATCCTGGACTTATAATAGCTTCACAACAGCTTCACACATCTCCACACTGCAGTTAATACATAATATGGCCTGTCCCAATCCTGGACTTATAATAGCTTCACAACAGCTTCACACATCTCCACACTGCAGTTAATACATAATATGGCCTGTCCCAATCCTGGACTTATAATAGCTTCACAACAGCTTCACACATCTCCACACTGCAGTTAATACATAATATGGCCTGTCCTAATCCTGGACTTATAATAGCTTCAAAACAGCTTCACAAATCTCCACACTGCAGTTAATCAAATATGGCCTGTCCTAATCCTGGACTTAAAATAGCTTCATAACAGCTTCACACTTCTCCACACTGCAGTTAATACATAATATGGCCTTAGTACTCAAAACATTGCCCACACTGCAGTTTACAACTAACTCATAATATCATCACGTGGAATAATGGCCTTAGTACTCAAAAATACTGCAATATCCATAAACTCTACCTCCGCGGGAAATAATGGCCTCTTAAATCATATCTTCACAAAAATATCCTCTACTAGGGTATACTGGCCTGTACATATCAAATATCCACTTATCCCATAAACACAGCGAAAACCATCGCTAGACATATTCATCGCTCTGCTCAGGCACACACCTAGAAAAATTCAGCAGGGCTCGACCCACTCGGACGACGCCCAAACACAGACTGTCCATATATGCAGCATAGCCGCGAGCTAAAAGCAGCTCACTACAACTCACGGATAAATTCCTCACAGGCGGGGCTCAACGCAGTGAGTAGCGGTCATACGCTCTATTCTTGATATAAATATTCTATCCAGCATCATAGTTAAACAAGCGCAACTCAGAATCTAACTTGTCTAAAAAGCATATTCAGGATTACTGCCCTGTTGACTTAACAGTGGGTTGTAAAGAGTTGGAATTCTTGGGACACACAGTATTTCAGGGACACATGACCTCTGACCACAAGAACTTGGAGAAACTGCAGAGAGCACCGAGGCCCCAAACAAAAAAAGATGTGAGATCTTTTGTCTCATTGTGTGGGTTTTATCAGAAATATATCAAGAACTTTAACTCTATATGTGCTCTTCTGACAGATTTAACTCGTAAGGGACAACCTGATAAGATTATTTGGTCAGCACAGTGCGAATTAGCATACCAAAAGTTAAAAGAAAAACTCACCAGCAAGCCGATATTGAAATTGCCTGATTTAAGTCAAGAATTTGTGGTGAGAACGGATGCAAGCAACATCGGATTAGGGGCTACATTGTTGCAAAGGTCCACTTCCCTTGATGGGGAATTAAATCCAGTTGCTTATGCTAGCCGCAAGTTGAATAAGGCGGCACAAAACTATTCAACAAGTGAAAAAGAATGTTTAGCACTAATCTGGGCTATAAAAAAGTTCCAGATCTATCTCTATGGTAGGACATTTGTGGTGCAAACCGATCACCAGCCTCTCGTATTCTTATCACAGGCCAAGCATGAAAATGCACGTCTATTAAGGTGGTCATTACTCATCCAACCTTATTCGTTTACGATCGAATATATACCGGGGTCGCAGAATGTAGGAGCGGATTACTTGAGTAGGCATCATTATGAGGAAAATAAGAAAACGCTTATGACATAAGATTTCATTTGCGCTAGTTGTTTCACAGATTATAACCTGCAATGAATGCATGTTTTAGGAAGGGAGGTGTATAGCGAAATCTGTGAAACAATCGCTAAATTCAGTAAGATTTTACTCCTATGATAATAAATAAACCCGACCGTGGTTGTTTGCCTATCTGCTTCCCCAACGCCAGTAGAGCGCTGTATTTTATATCGTAGTAACGCGTAGACAAGAATCCGCAGTTAAATATTACACGCTTTCCTAGTTTCGTTCTTGAGACTAACAATTAACGATCTGCCAGAACTGTGACACCCAACTACCGTCTGAATTAACGTAAGATTTTAACTTTAACGCTACTAATAGTAGTAATTCGGACATTTTCCAGTAGTGTAGAACGAAACGGCAGTAATAATTAACGTCAATACTAACACCGCCTTGCAAAACCCCTCTTCGCTCAACACGCGGGTCTCGTACTATATCCGCGCTGTTGGACACGCCAGAATATATATATACACACACACAGTGTATTTCAGGCTAAAAATTAACTATAAGGTAACGTAAAGAAAACGCGTTGTCGAAAATTTTGTGACGTACCACAAAAGCGCTGTTTCGTTCTGAATGAGAACGGCAGTTAAGAAAAAGAAACAAATTACGATGTAACGTGGAAATTTAAAAAAAAAAAAAAAATATATATATATATATAGTAAGAGAGAGGTGGTCGTGTCACTAGTTCGTTGTTTACAGAAATTTGAACTTGAACCAAAAGCAAAGCATACAAGGTTAGATAGTAGGAAAACGATAATAGTAAATATAATGAATAAACTTATAAAAATGTGACCACTGTGTGACAGACAGCACCAGGATCACAAATTACTTGTCAGAATTATAAACTAGTAGTAAATAAAGGAGATATTGACAGAAGACAGATGGACGAACAGACTACGTCTTTCTCAGCTTGACAGATAGTGGGGGAAAGGGTAGGGTAGTCCAAGATTTGAAAATTTGAGTTCAGTTTGAAAATAAGACGCTAGAAGCCAAACAGGTCCTGATTGGCTAGAGTCAAATATACTATGAGGGTGATAAAAATCATTTGGGAAAGATGTTCGTCGCCACTTTAGAAAATTGTTTCTACAATAAAGTTGTGTTAAAAGCAATATAATAGTACTGTCTTGACTTTGCTGATCTGCACCAGCAAGCGATCTGGATTTGACCATATATATCGCAATTAACCTTATTAGTAGGAAATTTTCATTTGATGCGGTAAGAAATAAAACCTTTGTATCATTATTATGATTATTAATATGTATGTATTATTGAATATGTATGAAAATTATGTGGGAAAAAGATTATCTAGAGTGAAGCCAACATCAAACTTTGTGTTGTTTCACAGAGTTGTTAAGAAATATAGTAACAGGTTGTAGAAAAGCCCGACAGGTTTTCTGACACTTTGGGAGAAAATAAAATTAAATAGTAATGGGGAAATTGTTGAAAAGTATTGTGACATAAGACCAGGAAAACCACTGGCCGTCTTCTTCAGCAAGTCACCGTCTTTGTACATGACTTGATATTATTAACTTAAAATGTTTCCTTTGACAAGGAAAGTGTCAAACTGTAGTTTGAAGTTTATTTGACCATGAATGGGGTAACAAACCAATTAAGAACGTTAACTAATTGTGTAGTTACCATACTGAATCTGAATATAATTGAAAATGTTTAGTTAGGGAAAGAGAGAGTATATCAGAGAGTGATGTAGGCCGCATTTATATTGTTCCAGGGTTTCATCTATGACTCGAAGTGAGCCCAGGTCAACTGAGATCTGTATATTTCTGCATCTAAAGAAGTGAGGCAGTATCAACTGTGTGCCTCCTTGTTATTTCAAGATCAGAAGCCTGACTTGTTATTGGAAGCTGGTGGTGTGACTATACTTCATCCTGCACATCAGAAGCCACAAAGTTAAGCCAGTGTCTGCAGGCATTTGATACATCAAACCAAATTACTCTCATGTCCCAAGTGTTTAATAAATTATTCAGATTGTGATGAATTCAGACGTTCTTCCTAACAGTACCCATTCATAGGAGCAATAGTACATTGACATTGTCCCAGATTGACACATGTAATTAAATTTGTGAATAATAATATATACAGTTATAAATTGAATCATTTTGATGTAAATATGTTGATTGATCATTTTGAAGTTCAATATTCCAGTATACACAAAATTGTGATACTGAAACAATAAATTGTAAAAAAATTAATTCACATTAAAACTTAACTCTGGGTGTTGTTAATTACTTTTCCTATAGTCTTAGGTGTATTTGTTGTCATTCTATTACATCACATTTTACATTACCCTAGACATTAGCCAGATAACATACATACACAATTATTTTACTTAGGAGAAAATACGTCGCAGGTTGAGGTCGTAGGGTGGTAGCAGCAAGGTTCTCTGAAAATACATACCCTATTATTTATTAGACTCAGGAGCCTTCACAGCTTGACCTCACATCTGCTTAAAGTCACATTTTGACTATTAACATCAAAATCCACCACAGTTGTATTTAATGTATCTGTGACAATATTTTTGTACGTCCTTCTACATTCTTCGTTCTCTCCCGCATTACCGATTTATTTCTTCATTTTCCACACTCATCGTCCTATTATTTGGCATATTTTATGCACCTACATTCTTCTCTAGTCACTCGCAGACTTGCTTACGTTTCACCATGTGAATCGTAGAATTACAAGGCTAATTAGACAGGTCAGCGGATAATACTTCTATCGCTTGTTGTCTCGCCACCTGTGATAGAGACAGTCATTGTTGACACAAGGTGGTGTCGCTGAATCGATGGAAAGAAAGCCAGATTGGCAGTCTGGGAAATCCGAATGGGAGATATTCGTAAACACGGGTGATAACATTGTGAAAGAACGGGACGGCCCCTATCGATCTTTGTTTTACTCCGGAAGTATCGGTACATTTGTGGTACTGATTTTATTGTGTGCTTTAATTTGTCACGCTTTCTTTTTCTGCCATGTGTAGCAGATGTTATGTATTTTCCTCCTTGCACCCTTCTCAGGGATAAGTAGATATGTCTGGTTGTTACCCATTTCTCCATACACTGCAAGGAGTGGCAGCGACCTATGTATGTTGGCTATCGTGGGCGCAGCGGATATCAGTAAACAGATTAACACGTAAATCGCCTCAGCGCAGTGCTTAATCACTGATAAGACACGGGTGCGCTCATCACCAAAGCTTGGAATACGGGGAGACAACTGATGGACAGACACAGATAAGAGATTACTTCCTGATAAAAGTAATGATTGTTACATTGGGAACACGTTGTTATACGAGTTTATGGACATGTTCGTAAGTTTGTAGCCAAGGGCAAGCGGATGTGTACAGCCCATTTTCAGAAAAGTAATGTTTGAAATTTTGCATTAGCTGAGTCATGCAACATATTCAAATCAGATTGGCTGATCTCTTGAAGTGCGCGTAACAAAGGCGTGCGAAGGCAGTGGATATAATCTGACCATTTTCTCAAGCTATTTCACTTGAGAAATCGCTCGCCAAAATACCAGACCTTGCTACAGTGAAGAATTAGAATTCAGAATTCCTTCTTAAACATACCGGACACCTTTTATTGGAGAATTTTGGACGGACTTTCATAGCCCAGGAAATCTCTTTCATTTTATATAAGGAAACCGAGACTGAGGAAAGTGAAGGACCACACACGAAGTCAGAGAGGGAACTTATTAAATTAACGACACCCCAGACGCGTGTAAGAGGCCGATTCAAGTCTCTTTTATTCATCTGAGAAAAAACTGTGAGCCAGGATTGGCTTATTGGTGGTACCAGCAGAAAGTACTATCTCTGGAACAAGAAGGGAACAGTGGCCTAAGCTTTAAGACGAAGGACCCTTGTGGTAGACACTCTCCTTAACATTTCTGGAAAATGAGCTACACCCGACAACCTTGACCAGAGACGAGCGTGAGCAGTGTGAAAAGAACCAACCCATAAAAAGGAGCAGAACCGTCAGTGGCAGCTACGTTCAAATCTATACAGCAACTTGAACTTCTTGAAACATTTCACAATCCATAATGACAATGATGATAACTGTTCTTGATTCATAACTATTCAAATTATTTTTCATCAGTTAAAACATGTTATTATTACATTTTGTTATTTGTAATTATACACATTTAACTTCGACTTAATCATTTTAAAGTTACTGCATGTTTGTCTCAGTCAATTTACTACACACACTCTAAACAGAGCTATACTAGAATAATAGAATTACACTGAGTACATCAGGGGTGGGGGCTTAAACGAGCTGAAATTAAAAAGTGCTTAAATCCTTCACAAAAGCGTCGGCAGAATTACAGAGTTAACATACTCAGCCAGAGCAGTATGGTTCTAGCTTATTCTGAATATCTTGTGAAGACTCCCTTTGTAATAGAAGTGTCATCACCCTTCTATCTGCATCTGTGCCAAGAGTAATCTTGTGCGAAGGTAGATACCTTTGAAGCCCATATTAGATACTCTTGAGTTTTGGCCACTGTTGGACCACTACTGCAAAGCAGGGGAGGCAATACCGTCACAAACATGTAATCGCTTCCGATGGCGCATCTCTGTAACAATAGTACAGATAACCCGTCTGGGGAGATTATGTTGGGAATGGTATTAGCCAGAAAATAAGATCACCGATGTGTTTGTGAGTTTGCACAAATGCAATTGGAAGTATTACTGCCATATTTGAAAAAAGTCAAGAGTTTAAATTTTAAAATTGATATTTTCAAACACGCGGGAGATAGTAATGATTTAACACTCCGACCCACATAGTTCTAAAGGGACAGGATTAGTCTAAATCGAGAGCCAAACCTAAAACTTAGCGTTCTTTGGCACGTTTGTCTTAAATACCATCTGGGACGTGGACTGAGAAAGGGAAATATAATCCAGCGAAATCGGAGACACAAATCATACTGCATTTTCAAAGCACGTCAAGTAACAACTCCTATTAGCCAGAGAGAAGGATCGGACAAAGAATTCCTAAATAAAAAGTGACAGATCGAAGTATTTGGGCGTCTTTATAATTTAAAAAAGAACCCACAATTTTAAACACAAAGACTGGAAACTTAAGGAATCAGAAAACACAAGTCATAAGAGGGATCCTGACATTACCCCAGACCGAGTGTTCAAAGCATCAAAACAAAGTTTTTGTGTCCATTTCACTGTGCCAGGAGATTGTATATCACATTTGGGGCAAGTTGTGAACATATATTTTACAAAGTGAATGTGACATGTGACTTGCTATGTGGTTATACACGTCATAAGAGGTTGGCAACATCAACATATGAAAATAGTAGATGCATAAACAACTACAGCAAGCGCTGGTGATTGCTTCTTGCTAGTCGTATAGAAAACCGACAGCAGAAGCGACCCCAGAATCCGAACGGAGCAGTGAGATGATTACCTCACATGTACCTAGGGTGTATAGTATCATTTTGTGAGATATGTGTACTTTTATAATGTTAGTTCAGGCAAATCATTGTACTCGCGCTGTCCAGACAGATTTTTCCCATTTAATTTACCAGAAGAATAACGGTGATTTCTAATCATATTCCCGGAGTTATCCTATGTATACTCAGGGAGAATAATTATTTAGAGAGGCTAACATTGGTGGGTGGACAGCGAGACAATGCGCCTGTTAATCTTCAGCCCACAAATGTACTCAGCAGAGGCATTTGTTCTTCAATTTTTTCTAAAGTTCGTGGTACTAGACTACATTGCTGTTTGTGGTACGAAGTTACACTTACAAGAGACCATTCTGAAGTAAGAGTCTTCGCCACTATCTTGTGATTCAAAAGCTGGGGTCGACAACAACTACCTACAGTGGACACGTTGTGAAGACACCCACCTTGACATTCGGAGTGAAGTTCATCTAGACGCCGCTTGAGAAGAGTCCTCATCACAAAAGACCTGACAACGACCCATTGCAGTATTCAGCCAGTTAAGTTATTTTGTAACAGGCGCAAGCAAAGGACAATAATCATCAGTCCTCAATTAATTCTCAGTGAAGACAATTTTTAAAATGCCCTCTAAAGTCACTTTCATCCATATTTATTTAAATTTGTTAAAGGCTAATTGATTATTAAATTTGTTATATGTTATTTTACAAATTCATAGTTGATTCAGTTCTTATAGATAAGAAAGCGCATGTATGATCTAAAATCTTTAATACATATACATATAGTTACAGCCATAGAGCCAAAAATACTTATAACATGAATTTCGCTGGTTTAAACCAGCTGGGGGCTCGAACAAGCCAAACTATTGCTTAAAACTTCATAAAAGGTGCCGGATCAGTTATAAGTTAATAGTGCTGTGCCATATGCAGCATTGTTCTTGACTTCTGATTTATCTTGTGAATACTGCCTTTAGATAGAAGTATCATTATCCTTCTATTTACAACTCTGCTAAAAGTAATCGTGAGCGAAGGGAGACACCTTTGAAGACCCAGTTTAGATACTGTAAAGTTTTGGCCACTGGTGGACCACTACTGCAGAGCAAAGGGGAGGCAAATCTCGTGACAGTATCACACCACTGCATGTTAATAGATTGTACGGAGAATAAATGTGCTAATATGTATATATACGATAGGAACATATTCGATGTAAAAAACACACACACAACAATAATATTTAACTATATGAGACGCATTCCCCACCGTTTTGAATTCTGATGGTTCTCCTATTTGGTATGTTGTATTTATTATATCATATCAGTACATGTCAATGAATTTTATGGAGAATGAAGATCCTGATAACAAGTCGAAGCAATGCCTTATTATAATCATACATGACCAATGAGGTAGCCGTGTATTAGTTCAACTTCAAGTTCTTCGATCTATGATAACAGAAATATGTCAAGCCATCTCGATCTGACAATTAGTGTTGAAGCTCTCACGATAGTAAGAGGATATTCGTAACACCTACTAAACAACACCCGAAGATATTATTACAAGGACTAAGGGTATTTGTGAAAGATAAAAATGAAAAAGACTTTAAAATTGACCTTTTTATTAACAAAGAATCCAATACCATAATTCCCGCCGTAAGTACTTCGGTCGGTCAGTCACATTTTGCACACCGTCATATGCGCACTTTTCTATTTTCGGGAGAGTACATTAACTTTCAACCACCGCTAAGGGGTGCAACTGTGGTTGAAAGTTAGACAATAATTGTATTGTTTCCCCTTATATGTACTCTCGCGAAAATAGAAAAGTGTGACCGTGTGCATTAAATCAACAGACAATCAAGATACTCTTCTGTCCAGTTTCTTTCGGGAAACGGATTTAACTCACCATTTTTCTTAAAAATAACCTTAAAATGTAAGTTTCTGATTGTTTCTTCATGACAAAATTTTAATTTAAAGTATTGCAGACTTATTATTATGGGTCAAAATGATACGATGGCTAAAAGGAAGAGACGATCGCGTCATTCACAGCGAGCAAGCGAGACTATAGAAGGAGCAGCAATGTAATACGTGTAACAGAAACAACACTTCTTCTTCTATTCTTCTTTTATCCTTAGCCGCCGACCGTCAAAGCAGTCAGATGCCATCACGCCTAGTGGCGTCTTGTAGGGCAACAACAAATGGATTCCACTTCGCTCGGTCGGCGGCCATCCTTCGTACAGTGCCCCAACTCTGGTTCATTCTTTGCATCTCAGCCTCCACTGTCCTCCGCCAAGTTGTTTTTGGTCGGCCTCTCTTTCGTTTTCCTTCAGGGGTCCAAAGCATAGCTGTTCTTGTGATGGCATCGGGGTCTCTTCTGAGGACATGGTTAACCCAGCTCCAGCGTCTGCCAGCTATGATGGTGTGCATGTCATCTTGCTTGCTCTGAGTAAGCAGATCTTGGTTGGTGATGGTATTCGGCCAAAAGATTCGGTGAATTTTTCTTAGGCATGTTGTGAGACAAGAGGACAATTTCGACATTTCCTTCTCTGTAACTCTCCAGCATTCCGCACCATAGAGAACCACAGAAAGCACACAGCTCTGATATAATCTTAATTTTGTGCTTGTGCTGTATTGAGAGGACTTCCAGATGTTGTTTAGGCTAAAAAAAGGCTGTTCTTGCCTTACTCATTCTGATGTTGATGTCTTTGCCTGCCCCGCCGTCTGGTGTTACTATGCATCCTAGGTATGTGAAGGTGTCTGTCTGTACCAGTTGCTGATTCCTTACTGATACGGGCTCAGGGTTGCTCACATTGAGCGTCATGTCTGACTTCTTTAAATTGATGTTCAAGCCCACCTGCTGGCTAAACTTATTAAGTCTATCCGTTTTTTCCTGGATGTGTTGATGTGAATGTGCTAGTAGTGCAATGTCATCTGCATATTCCAGATCTTCCAATGTAGAAAATGGAATCCATCTTATTCCTCTTGGACTGCCCTCTGTTGTCTGGCGCATCACCAAGTCTATGACTGTTAAAAATAGAAGGTTGATAAGGGGCATCCCTGTCGTACTCCTGTCTTCACCTCAAAGGTTAGGTTGCTCTGCACAACACTACACGTAAAGTTGGCATAGAGGCTTTTTATGATTGACACTATGCAGCTTGGAATTCCATAAGCCCTCAGCATTTTCCATAAACTGTCCCTATGTATTCTGTCAAAAGCCTTTTCAAAATCAACGAAATTAATGTACAGCTGTCTTTGCCATTCTGAGCACTGCTCTTTAAAGTTCCTGAGAGTGAATATATGATCACATCTTCTGTTCTTTCTAAATCCTGCTTGTTCTTTCCTCAGTTTGTGGTCTACTGCTTTTGAAATTCTCTGTATAATTATCCTGCCTAGTGTAGCAAAGTTAGATTTTGCTGGGGAGGTTATGATGGTATCCTAAAAGAATGAAATCAGTGTATGTATTAACCGTGTGAGGTCAAGCACATGTAGGCCCCTGACTCTATAAATGATGATGATGAATTATGTGCAGGGAACCTAACGCTACCTCCCTAGATCTCACACGGTCACTATGTTGGCTCTAGTGTCTGGTGTATGATGTATCTAGTGTCTAGGGGAGAAATGAAATGATGGTACACAACACAAAAACACTTTAAGTTACTATGAGGAAGTGAATAAAACCTGTGGTTAAGTTTTTCTTTAAATTAATTTTTTTGTACAATTTATTTTGCCTGTCCAGTCATATCGTTTGGACAGGTCTTTGAAAATGAGGACAAGATAGTTTACATAAAAGATTAACTAAAATTGTGTGGACAATCTGCCCAAATAACTACAATGTTATTATATGTCTTTCCTGTTTGAATGTTCACAGCTTAAATTTATTCTTCTAAGAGAGAGAGAGTCACTGTGTATGAAGGGCTGTAATGTCATCATATCCCACAAAAGTCCTGAGTATGACTTGAATTACCAAGGTTTATTTAAACCGAAACTGTCAGATGTACCCAGGTCCTTAACATATCACCTGGGGTTTCTTGTTGAAAGATAAGATATTGTGTAGTTGCAGAAATATCGATATCACATCAACCGCCCAAGCTCCTGCTGTTATCTCTTGACAGCATACGTAAAGTGTAGGAGACCTCTTGGCGTTATCGTCACTCCTCAGGTTTCCTGTCACCAGCTGGCAACAGGAAACGAAACCTCTGCAACAAAAGGACACCCTCGCCTTTTACATCTGATCACTTATTCTTTTATTTAATTTCATACGTGGGTATGGGGTCAGCCTCGCGTGCATTTCAGGTGCACTCATCCCCTAATTTTCATGACTCCCACCTTGCTGTGACCACCCCTCAGGTCCCTATGGCAGATACGCCACTGTACGTTTACATAGTTTTCCTCAATAATATAATGTGGGGTAACCACATTTCCTTTTATATATTTTTCTCATCTTTTTCTTTTTAAATATGAATGCTTCAGGCATGTTGAACAGTGTTCATTGAACACAGAGGCTTACTAATATTCATTTCATTCATTCATAACCCTCCACTCCCAAAGGAGCATAGGCCTTCAACAAACACGTGCCAAGTCCTCCTGTCACGTGCCATCATCTCAAGTTCTTTCCATGTTCTCCTCATCATTTTCACCTCTGTTTCCAACTCTCTTCTCCATGTACTTCTTGGTCTTCCTCTGCCTCTCTTGCCCTGGGGGTTCCAGAACAAGGACTGCGTTGTAATGCTATCAACAGGTTTCCTCAGTGTGTGTCCTATCCATCGCCATCGTCTTCTTCTCATTTCTTGTTCCACTGGCACTTGTCTAGTTCTTGTCATCAGTTCCACGTTGGTAACCTTGTCATACCATTTTAATCCCTCTATTCTACGCAAGCACCCATTTATGAAAGTCTGTAGCTTTTTGGTTGTTGTCTTTGTTGTTATCCATGTCTCTGAGCCATACAATAGGACTGACTTCACATTTGAGTTGAAGATTCTTATTTTCGTGTTGGATCCTATTTCTCTTGATCTCCATATATTTCCCAATGCAATGAAAGCACCTCTTGCCTTTTGTATTCTTATTTTGATATCGCTGTCTGTCCCTCCAACTTTGTTTATATTACTGCCAAGATATGTGTATGATTCTACATCTTGTATTGGTGTTTCTTCAAGGTCGACCCTGTTATCATTACCTGCATTTATTCGCATTATTTTTGTCTTTTCCCTGTGTATTTTCAGACCCAATTGCTGTGACCTCTTATCGAGTGTTTTCAATTTGTCCTGCATCTGATTACGGCTATGGGACAGAAGAGCCAATTCATCAGCAAAATCCAGATCATCCAACTGCTTAGTCAGAGTCCACTGGATTCCATTTTTACTAATATGCTCTAATACAATAATATTCAAACATAATCATGACAACATACATTAGTTAGATACATTTCAACGTAAGGACTCAACAATGTCTGCTCCCAGCAGCACGTCCTTCACTTTTTCCCAATAGCAGTATCTAACTTTGGTAATGGGATTAAACATATTAAATTCATAAAGCATCCTTACCACAAATCAAGAAATATAAACAAATGACGCTGACTTTGCAAAGAAATGGCCTCAGTTTCTTTTGCTCCGTCCAGACTGTGAAATACTCATATAGTTATTTAATTTACTTTTAAATTTATCACAGCTGTTCTCAGCGTATCTGAATAAAAAGTACAGTTCAACTGGTAATGAATAGTGAAAGCTTTTTGCTTATATTTAGTAGCACTGGCCAATCGAAAGCTTGCGACTACCAGAATTCAAATGCAGTTTTTGAAAACCAAAAATAATTCCAAACATACTCTGCGTCTGGTAGTCGATTGGCCAGTCCGCTTTAGTTATGCCAATGCAAAACGATGTTAGATTTTGGTAACAATTTTCCTACCGCTCCCCTCTCCTCCTATACTCTTGTTACCCAAGTGAATTTTGAATTTTCTCAATGCCTCTCTTCTAAGACGGTGTCCCCACTAACGTTAAGAAAAAAACAAGCAGGAACAACAGTCTGTCTGGTCGTGCGTTCGTAGACATTTAGTATTTTCTCAACAATTTGGGTAATACTGGGACTATCATATTATTTAAAACACATTCTTGCTCAGTGAATTTTAAGCTATACTACCATATATTTTTTATGTTCAGTTTCATTATGGTTTTAGATTTTCAATTTTGTCACCGGTCATCGTCAAATAAATATTGTACACAAGACGGCCATCTTCCTCTCTCGCCATCTCGCTAGCATGTATTTTTCAAATAACTAACTTGTTTTTGTGACGTCAGAAACATTACCGCGAGGAGGCAATAAAATTGTCTGCGTGTTTTGCCTCTGTTGGCTTTGCTCCAGCGTATATATGCATGGCGGACTATCAAGCGAAGTTGGGTGTTGGCGTGGCGGGTTAAGAATTGGCGTTAATAATTTGTATCGTGTAACACTACAAAAAAATGTAAGGATTACTACTAAATTTGCGTTAAAGTTGACAGAATATGTTAATTCAGATAATTATTTTGCGGCACACTTCCTCAAAATCGTTAATTATAAGTCTTGGCTGCAAAATGTATGCAGCAGATCTGGTAAAATGTTAGTAGTACGTTTTCGAAACCGAAACTAAAACGCTTGTTACATTTTTACCGTGGAATCGTTCTATAGGCTTTAGCACTGCACAAAAGGCAGCGTTGCTGGCGTGTGAGAGCATCACCGTCAGACACAATAGGGCGGATTTATATATTATCATTTTATGACTAAAATCTTACTGAAATGAGCGATTATTCTCGCAGATTTTACTACACACCTCCCATCCTAAAACATGCAATCATTAGCAGGTTATAATCTGCGAGATAACTTAGCTCCATGAAGTCTTACGCGTTTTTCTGATCTTCATCATAAGGATGTCTACTTAAAAAGTCTGCACCTACGTTCCGAGGGCCGGGAATGTATTCTATCAGAAATGAGTATGGCTGAAATAACAAGGACCATCTCAATAATCTGGAATTTTCATGCTTGGCCTGTGACAGGAATACGAGTGGTGAATGATCTTTTGGATCACAAATGTCCTGCCATATAAATAAATCTTGAATTTTTTTATAGCCCATATTAAAGCTAGACATTCTTTTTCAATTGTTGAATAATTTTTTTCCGCCTTGTTCAACTTGCGGCTTGCGTAAGCGACAGGGTTTAATTCTCCATCCTGTGAGGAGGACCTTTGCAACAATGTAGCGCCTAGGCCCACATTGCTTGCGTCACTTCTCACGATAAATTCTTGATTCAAGTCAGGCAATTGCAATACTGGCCTGCTTGTAAGTTTCTCTTTTAACTCCTGGTAAGCCAATTCACACTGTGCTGACCAATTTATTGTATCAGGTTGACCTTTGCGAGTTAAATCCGTCAGAGGAGCACATATAGAGTTAAAATTTTTAATGTACTTTTGGTAGAAACCACACAACGAATTGAAAGATCGCACATCTTTCTTTGTTTGTGGTCTAGGTGCTCTTTTCAATTTTTCCAGATTCTTGGGATCAGGGGTCATGCTACCCTGATGTGCAGTATGTCCCAAGAATTCCAACTCTTTGCAACCAATACAACATTTTGTTGACCTTAGCGGTTCAGTTAGCCTCTCTGAGTCTATCAAACAGCATATTCAAAGAGGTAATGTGTTCCTCAAATGTTTCCGTCGCAATGAGGATATCGTCCATAAAATTCGAAATACATGGATTTTTCAGGGGATCCAATAATTTTCGCATCATCCTTGAAAACACACTCGGGGCATTTTTCAACCCAAACGGTAACATGTTGAACTCATAATGACCTTCCGAGGTGCTAAATGCTAAATAAAGTCGAACCTCAGGCTTTACTGGAATTTGGTAATAGCCTTTGCTAAGATCCACCTTAGAAAAATATTTTGCCTTGTTCAGCCTGGCAAACAGCTGTATTGTATCAAGTAATGGATCCACCTGACCTTCTGTGACAGCATTCAGTTTCCTGTAATCTATGCACAGTCTATGTTCTCCCGATGGTTTCCGCAACAAAACCACACAGGAACTATAAGGAGACTCACTGTGAAAAATAATCCCTTCTTGTAACAAATAATCAATTTCCCCTTCAAAGCTTTTTCCTTAGCGAAAGGAATAGAATAGGGCCTCATACAGATAGGTGCTGGGTCTAGTAGTTTCATATCATATTCCAACAAATTGGTGTGCCACGGTTTATCCGTTAACACATCTGTATGTTTCTCAAGGACCTGTTGAACCTTCTCCCTCTGTCCTTTTGTCAGGTGATTACTGATCTTCACCTGTGCAAACGTTTCACTGGGTTTCAGTGGATATTCGAATGAGGAGAGAGGGTCATTTTTCATTTCGGTTGCAATAGACAAGGCCAATAGGTGTGTTCCTTCCTGGATTTGTCTGTCCAGATATTTCTTCAAAAGGTTCACATGATAGACTTTTTCCTTTCCCTTTTTGTCTATCTTATAATTTGTTCTGGATACCTTTTCCAAAACTGTGTAAGGCCCTTGCCATCCGATCTGAAGTTTATTGTTGCTGCCTGGCAATAGAAGAAGTACCTTCTCCCCTACAGCAAGTTCCCTATCCTTAGCTTTTTTATTATAATAAGCAGCATGCTTTTTCCTGGCTTGTCTCAAATTATCATTTGCCAGTTTCCAACTAGTTTTTAAACGAGTGGTCAGTTCGTTCACATATTGATAAGATGAGGTAACAGTCTCCTCTGCCTTCTCATCTGTCCAGGTCCTTAACAAAGCTTCTAAAGGACCTTTTATTGGCCTCCAAAATAACAGTGTTGCGGGTGCCATTCCGGTTGAATTATGTGGTACTTCCCGGTACGCAAACAATGCGGCGGGCAAGTAGTGGTCCCACGTATCAGGTTTCTCATGTGCCAACTTCCTCAGGATAGAAATGAGAGTCCCATTGAACCTCTCCACCTGGCCGTTCCCTTGGGGGTGATACGGACTACAATGAAAGTGTTTGGCTTGAAACAACCTGAAAACATCTTCAGTTAGCTTCCCCTTGAACTGAGAGCTATTATCAGTCAAGATTTGATGCGGGAATCCTAACCGTGTGAATATCGTAAGTAATGCCTCTGCCACATATTTTGAATCGATTGATGACAGGGCTACCGCCTCTCCCCACATAGAACAAGTGTCTACCAGAGTAAGGATGTAACTGTTCCTCCCCTTGGTCCGAGTGAGAGGTCCCACAATATCCACTGCAACTCTCTCAAAAGGGGTTCCCACAATAGGCATTTCCCCAAGAGTTGCTGGAGCAGTCCAATGCTTTGGAGCTACTCTCTGGCATTCGGGACAGGATTTTACATATCTCTTTATGTCTTCCGTTATCCCTGGCCAGAAATAATGACAAGCTATGCGCTGTCCTGTTCCGCTAATCACCATGTGACCACTGAAGGGGATAGTATGACCTAACTCCATCACTTTCTCCCTATATGAACTAGGAAGGACCAGCTGTGCGTGACCAGCTGAACCATTGCCGGCCTTCCTATATAACAATTTATTCTTCATATAGAATTCTCCTTTATTAGGAGGAGTATGGCTCTTTGGGAGTTTCTTAAAGCACGGCTTCAGTGACCTATCTTCAGCCCGTGCCTTTCTCATCTCCTCTGGATGAGTATTTATAGGTTCATCTTCTTCCTTTCTGGATTGTGATCGGGTCTGGACTGTTGCCATGACCACAGGTCTCTTGGGATTCCCCAAGAAGACATATCTACACCCCAATCTCAGGGGGTAGATTGGTTCATTTAACACTGTTGTCTTGATTACTCCTTCTACATATCGCGTCTTCACATTAATCTCGGCGATGGGAAGTGTCATGGTCGCTACGTCCTTGGTTGCAGCTTGGATCTCCACTGTTTCTGTGGTATATTGATCTGCCTGCACCAGGTGAGAACTCACAACTGAATCAAAATCCAATCCAGTATCATACAAACACCTTATGGTGACTCCATTACATATCACCTCTTCACACACTGGGGGGGTGGGGGGGGGTGGTAAGGTTCCTGCTGTTCAGTAGAGTTTACCTTTACTCTTTTCTCCCCGTTTTCATTGCAGCGAAATTTGGAGTTTTCCTTCTACAATTTTTGGTGTTATGGTTGTCCATCCTACAATGTTTACAATACAATCTACCTTTATGAAAAGGTTTTCTTTCATCATTCTTTTTGTCATTGAAATGTGAGGTTTTATTTTTAAAATCATTCCGAGGCCTATCAAAGTTCTGCTTATTTCTGTTATCAAATTTATTATGGTTTTGAGGAGCCTTATACTCATCTACTGGTTTTTTCTTGATACCAGCAACCTCTGCCTGGGCTGCCTGATACCTCTCAGCGACATTTATGATCTCACCCAGCCTCTCCGCGCCCTGTTCCATGAGAAATTTTCTCATGTCTGTAGCCATGGACTCTCTCATCTGTTCAATGAGTATCATCTCTTTGAGATCTTGGGTTTTCCCCGAAGAAGCCCATTTCTCCATATACGTCTCCAACCGGGCGGAGAACTGGTGATAGGTCTCACCCGACAGTAGCCTGGCATTCCTAAATTTCTTTCTATAAAACTCTCCGTTCTTTTCGTATCTTAACAGAAGAGCCTGCTTCAACATGTCATAGTTGTCTTGGTCATCCCTGCTCATTTTAGAAAGCACTTCATAAGCTGTTCCCCGAAGACCCTGAGACAACTTTACACCCCATTTTTCTCTTTCTAACCCATAAGTAGTGGCTAATATTTCGTATCTGCTTAAATACGACTCAATGTCATCATCCTTTTACACAAAGTAATCTAAATGGAACCCCATGGCTGATGAGGAGGCCCCCTGGCTTGCAGCTGAGTCAGAAGTGGAGGGGTTAGTTCCATTTTCAGGAGCATGGCCTTGCAGTTCTAACTCCCTTAGTCGTATCTCATGTTCTCTTTGTAATCTTTTATCTTCCCTTTCCGCCTCCAATCTCCTTTCTTCTTTCTCTCGTTCCGCCTCCAATCTCCTTTCTTCTTTCTCTTGTTCCGCCTCCCTCTGTAGACGTTTTTCCTCCTTCTCAGCCTCAAGTTTCTTTGCCTCAGCCTCAAGTTTCTTTTCCTCCAACTGCAGCCTCTTAATCTCTGCCTCCCTATCAGCCTCTAATTTCTTAGTCTCCCTAGCATCTTCTAATTGCATTTTCCTTTCCTCAGCTAACCTATGTTCTTCCCTAGTAATAAATTTATCACATTCTGAGGTGACTGTTGCGTGATAAATTCTCGCAACATCGTTTTATTACAATATCTATTTTATAACGCAAGGGCAACAACTGCTTGAAATTTATAGTCACTTTTCTCGGTAAGCATTTGTCTTCTCGCGTTGGTATTGAATGCAGTTAAGTTTTGAGCTGTGGTCTTTTTGCGCTGGACTGCGCATGACTGTCATTGTTTCTTGGTCGATCGATTTCCGCCCACCAGTGGAGTGAGCGATTTGTATGGCGAAAGAGATGCCTCGTTGAAGAGAGGATCTCCGCTATTTTTTGTTCTGTCAGGAATGTGAAAGTCCTCTTATGGATATTTCGTTTATTCGAGATAATACCTCTAGTGTATTTACACATGCCGGGAGGCATAATATTTCTGTGTATTTCCTGAAGGCAAGGTAAATTGACTTTTCATTAACTCTATCGATTTTTGGTCGTGAGCGATTCTTGATTCATAGCCTGTCTTCGAAAGTCGTCGTCACGAGATGTTTTCCCAGCTCACATGTCGCTGTATTGTACTGCATCGGTTGATGCATGTACCAAGGACCATTACTTGCTACTTTGTTAAATGAACTAGGTTTGGAAAACCTTTATTATCTAGAGGATATTTTTGAGGACATTATTTATACTTCGGCAGACGTGTCTGTCTTGCTGAAGTCAGACTAAGGAGAGTGAACTGATCTCATACATCTGGTTATCTCCTGGCTGTTATAGAAAAGGATGGAGTTTTTCACCTGACTACATTTACAGCACTATGAAATATAACATGCATCTGACTCATCATTGTAATGCTGTCTACCGTCTATTGCTGTATTGAATGTTGCTGTGATAATGACTGTTTGATGTGCCTACATATTCGCGTAACCATTTTGTCACTGTGGCGTCCACAATAAATAATGAAGAAAAACGTCAACGGCTGTTTCAAGAATCATTGACTTTATACGTCGTGAGTTTACTGACGTCCTATGTGGATTGCCCTGTTATTTTTGTATGAACATTGTTTTGACTGAACACATCTGCACACTACACAAAACCAGACATGCGGATACCATCCATCATCATATGGCATCACGCATCATTTGGTGGCCATAAGCTGGTTTGATTCTGGTACCAGCAAACACGGGGTCCCTTACCCACTTCATTTTCAACAAGAATTCATCAGCATCCTTCAAGAAATTAACATTCTTCAATACAGTCAACATCTTCAAAATTGTCAAAGTACTCGGCGTTGCCCGGTAAAAGTCAAAATTTCAACTTTTTGACGGAAACAAGAATTTGACAGTACCCGGCGTTGTTACATGTTGCCGGATAACTCGGACTGCTGTTATCTTTTACGCAAGTCAAGCAAGTTGCTGCTGTCAAGGTTCCAGTGCTGTCGTTTTTGTGAAGGTCAAGTGCCGGTTGAAACGGGTTGTTTTCTGAAGAAGGCCAAGTACCGATTTCCATCAACTTACTTTTGGATTAGAAGGTCAAGTGCCGAAACAACTCAACACACAGTATTTCAGAAGCTCTTGTACCATCGTGTTAGCAGTGGAAGCAGTTCAGATGTGCCATCATCGTTGGAGCTTCGCTCTTTAGGACGTTGATTGACATCCGTTTTTCTGCTGTTCTACGATTGGAAGCCTATAAGTTAAGTGGCCTGTTTGTATGTAAACTGTGCCCTTATACTTCTGCTGAGTCTTCTGTGTATCATCTCATTCTATATGTTATATGTTTATATGTTATTTGTATATTTATATGTTTATATTTCAGCGGGTTCTCGGTTGGGTGGTGTCTCCGTTAGATTATGCCACGTCATAGAGGTCGTCTATTGTGAGCGTTTTCTGTAGGGTTTGCAAATTTCCAATACTGGAATTTGCTAAGCGACTTCTGTTGCTATTTATGTTAGTTGTGATGACATGTTTTAATATTGTTTTCGTTATTATTTCGCATTCTTTAGTTTTGTTTTGATTTGTTTGTATTTGTTAGCCTCATCTTGACTATATTTTAGTTTCATACAACATTTTTGTTTATACACTGTGGTGTCATGTATTTTGTTTAATTCTATCGAAGATATCGTCACATTTTTTGTGATATTTCATTAATTTCTGCTTTATTTTTAGTTGATTTCTGCGAACGTTTTTGTATTGTTGCTGATCTTTGTTATTGTTTACATTGTTATTGTTTACATTGTTTGTATTGTTTACATTTTCAATGTTTACATTCTGCATGTGTTTACATAGTCATTGTTTACAGTTATAGTAATTAGTTAATGGGCTATGCTAATGCACTGTTACTACTACACTGATGATAAATGAATGATGAATAGTGTCGTGCACTATTGAATGAGAAGTGCACTTATGATCAAGAATTGATTGTTGATATTTCATATACAAGTTCTTTGATTGGAGACTTGTTTCCCACAGAGACTGGGATAATATAAGGTGATGTGAATATACAAGTGCTTAATTAAGACTTGTTACACTTAGGTTTGAAATAAATTAGTTAATTATTTCAGGTTTTGGACTTATATATTACTCATCATGTCTACATTTGAGCACTTTATTGAGCAGGGTAAATTGCTTGGGAAGACTGGTGATAAGTTAGAAGAATTTGCAACTGCTCGATATGATGAAGCAATGGAAGCTGAACAAAAGAAACTGCAGATGGAAGCTGAACAAAAGAAACTGCAGATGCAGGTGGATGAAAAGAGATTCCAAATGGAAATGGAAAAACAAAAAAGGGAATCAGAAGCTGAGGAAAGAAAACTCCAGCTAGAAGCTGAGAATAAAAGACTTGAAAAAGAGGCTGAGAATAAAAGACTTGAAAAAGAGGCTGAGAATAAAAGACTTGAAAAAGAGGCTGAGAATAAAAGACTTGAAAAAGAAGCGGAGAATAAAAGACTAGAAATGCAGGCTCAAGCTGAAGAAAGGAAGTTACAAAGAGAGGCTGATGAGAGGAAAGCAAAAATGGAACATGAAGAAAAACTCTTAGCTTTAGAGTTGGAGAAATTGAAATTGACGAGCATGAGTAATGGTAATGATTCAAACAAGGGTTCATCTTCTGGGAAGGCTAATAATGATACTTTTAAGATTAAGTTACCAACATTTAGTCCTTCCAGTGATGACATAATGTTCTATCTGGACAGATTTGAACAAGCATGTACAGCTCATAACATAGACAAAGCAATATATGTTTATCAGTTATCAGGGATACTGACAGGTAAAGCTCTAAGTATATTAAATATGGTGGATGAACCTGACAAGAACAATTATGAGGTTGTCAGGGCCGCTTTGTTAAAGAAATATCAGCTTAACGAAGACGGCTATCGTCTACAATTTAAAAACATGTTACCTGAAAATGGAGTTGAATTCTCCGAGTTTATTGCAAGAATACGCATTACTTTCTCACGATGGGTTGAACTATCTAAGACGGAAAAAAACTTATGAAGGACTTATGGACTTAATACTTAGAGACAAAGTCATGTCGTCTGTCAATGAGTCTTTCCTTGCTTTCCTTCATGAACGTAAACCTAAAACAATAAAAGAAATGGAAGATTTCTGTTGCCAATACGTAACTGCGCACCCACACATAACCATGGGTAACTCTAAGGTGAAAGAAAGTTTACCAGTTGCTTCGGCAGCTCCGTATGGCCAAAACTTTCCTCGTAGATTCCAACAAAATTTTGATAGAAAGAGTAGCGGTAATTTCTGTCAAAATCATGGAAATCAATTTCATGGTGATTCTTCTTCGAAGAATTGGAGACAACCTGATAGTACTCGTTACTATCACCCTAATAATTATAAGCATTTCAAAAGAGGATATGGTAATAGAGGTTATTCCTGCTGAAGACCTCAGAACCAAACAAATAGATGTTCGCATCAATGTGAACATGATAGTAATCGTGGAAACTGGAATTCGAACCAGGATAACAATTACAATAGAGACAATAATAACTGCAGAGATAATAATAACTCTGATAACTTCAGAGGTAATAATAGTCGGGGTAGATCTCAACACAAAAAAAAAGAGATATCAGCAGGCTAATGCTGTACAACAGGAAACTGAGGGAGCCTGTAATCATGTTGTTGATAGTAAAAACTTTGACGCTGTCACTGGTTCTGCTTTTGACTTTGAGAGAGCAAACAAATGCCCCCAATGCAGTACTTTATTCGAACCGGGTACCATAACTACTTTGAGTTGTGGTCACCCACTTCCCGCTCTTCCTGCTGCTGTTGCGCATGACGGGAGGGGTTCTTTAATTCTACATAAGGGTCTTGTTAATGAAACTCCGGTCTCACTACTTTTCGATTCCGGATGCACCACTATTGGTGTTAGACAATCGCTTGTAGATCCATCTTGTGCTACAGGAAGGGTTATTAAATGTGTCACATTTGGCGGCACTCTAGAAAAATATCCTACTGCTGTAATTCGCATTGCCACTCCTTTCTTTACTGGAGATGTGCATGCTTGTCTCTTACCTAATCCTATTGCGGACCTTATTATTGGTCGTATTCACGGAGTTAGGGAGTGTACCCCACAGCAGATTGCTGCTTGGGAAGATAATAACATGCAAGCTACAAATGCAGTAGTTACAAGAGCACAAGCTCTACAAACACCCGAAACTTCACTGAATAGTGATAATGAAGTTGATAGCCAAGATAGTCACTTAGTAATCACTCGTGACTCTTTCATAAAATTGCAAGAAGAAGATCCTTCTTTAAAAAAATTCTTCGTTCTTGCGAAGAAAGGTGATCCGAATCAGGATACAAATAGAAAATCTTGGATTGCAATGAGAAACGGCGTACTTGTACGTATGGTACAAGATTCGACTACGTCGGCACATTCGCAAATTCTTGTTCCCAAGAGCATGAGAGTCCAAATATTACAACATGCTCATGACTCGCAATGTGCTGGACATATGGGTTTTGCCCGTACGAAGTCGAGAGTCCTTGCGGCTTTCTTTTGGCCTTTTGTCAATAAGGACATTCGTATTTACTGCCGATCATGCAAGGTATGTCAGGAGGTCAAATCTAGAGGACCACGACATGCTGCGCCTATCCAGGCTGCTGACATTCCTATTCGGCCGTTTCAGAAAATGGCCATAGATATTATTGGCCCTTTTAAGGTCAAGTCGGCCAGAGGACATCAGTTCATCCTTACATGTGTCGATATGTGCACACGTTGGCCAGAGGCTATTCCTCTTAAGAGCATATCTACTACAGATATCGCAGATGCTCTTTGGTTGATATTTTCTCGCTTGGGGTTCCCCAGAGAAATATTGTCAGACCATGGCACTCAACTCATATCTGACACTATGTCACAGGTAATGTCTACCTTACATATTGAACGATCTCTCAGTAGTATCTACCATCCTATGTCTAATGGGTTAGTTGAGCGTCTGAATAGAACGCTCAAGACTTTGCTTGGTAAGATAACTGAAGATCATCCTCAAGATTGGGACAGGGTTTTACCCGCGGCTCTCTTTGCCTATAGAGAAGTCCCTAATGAACACACAGGATTTTCTCCCTTCGAACTTGTCTTTGGCGCGCGTCCACGCGGCCCTATGTCTTTATTACACGATCTCATCACTGCCGATGATATTAGCGATGAAACTCAATCCTCATATGAGTATGTCATTGCTCTTAGACAAAAGATCATTGAGGCATGTAAGCTAGCAACTGCTTCATCAGAAATTGCTAAAGAGAAGGCAAGGCAGTTTGCTAACAAGAATAGATGTCTACGACAACTTTGTCCAGGTGACAAAGCATTCGTCCTACTCCCCAGTAGGGAAAATAGACTTCTTATTGCATGGAAAGGTCCGTATGCAATAGTCTCTCGGATTTCCGATGTTGACTATGTGGTCGATATTGATGGAAAGCATAAAACTTTCCACATTAAACATGCTTTCGGAATTTCACGAACGTCCGGACTATTTGCTGCCTATTTTCCAGGCAACGGATGATGCTCCTGCACCTCACGGTCATTATTCATCCCTGTCTGTCATACAGGATGAGGAATCTACCTTCTCAGATGTCAATCTTCCCCTTCCAGTGGTTCCATTACATTCCACGGAATCTTGGAAAAACGTTTCTGTTTCTCCTAATCTTTCTGGTGACGAACATCGACAAGTCTCATCGATGTTACAAACATTTCAGGATGTTCTCACTGACATTCCTGGACACACAGATGTCATAGAACATGACATAATTCTTACCGACAATAATCCAATTAGGGTTAGGCCGTATCCTATTCCTATACACTTTCAGTCGCAAGTGGAAAAGGAATTGGATGAAATGATTCAATTAAATATAATTGAACCATCGACTTCACCATATTCTTCTTCCATGGTTATTGTCCGGAAGAAGGATAAGAACATACGAATTTGCGTTGATTATCGCAAATTGAATCAGGTCACAAAGTTCGACGCTGAACCGATGCCTTTGTTAGAAGATCTACTGATTAGACTTTCTAATTCTAGATTCTTCACTAAACTTGACTTGTCTAAAGGTTATTGGCAAGTGCCTTTAGCAGAGCATGCCAAACCTCTTACTGCTTTTTCTACACCTAGGGGTCTATTTCAATGGAATGTTATGCCTTTTGGTCTCATGAACGCCCCTGCCACTTTCGTTCGCATGATGCGTCGAATTCTGTCACATCGTTCGGATGTCATCGCATACTTAGATGACATCTGTCTCTTCAGTGATACCTGGGAAGATCACTATTTAGGGTTATATGACTTACTGTCCACTCTACGTGAGAATAATTTGACAGCGAAACCTTCTAAAGCTTTTGTTGGTTTTGGTGAAATCTCTTTCCTGGGTCATCGTGTTGGTCATGGTCCCTTGAAGACAGAAGACCACAATACTTCCAAAATACTGAACATCTCTGTTCCTAAAACGAAGAAACAAGTTAGGAGTCTCTTAGGTTTAATTCAATTTTATGGGAGATTTATTCCAAATTTATCTTCGATCATGGCACCTCTATCAACATTGTTGAAGAAAGGTTCGCCTAATCTGGTCCGTTGGTCTGAAGAATGCCAATCTTCACTAGACCAAATCAAGAATATATTTTCTTCTCCTCCCATCTTAAGATTACCTACTCTTGATAGGACTTTTGTTCTTCGGAGTGATGCTTCATCCACTGGGATTGGAGCAGCACTGATGCAAGAATATGCAAATACTCTGCATCCTGTTATGTACATTTCTAGAAAACTAAATGCGGCAGAGAGGAACTACTCGGTTTTAGACCGTGAGTTGTTAGCGATGGTTTGGTCAATTCTAAAACTACAAAGATTCCTCCTGGGCGCACATTTCATTCTAGAGACTGATCAGAAAGCTCTTACAGCTATTCAGACTAAGAATTTGAAGAGTTCGAGATCCACTCGATATGCTATAGCTCTTCAACCTTTTCACTTCACGGTACGAGCTATCCGTGGTGCGGATAATGTGATGGCTGACATTTTGTCTAGATGCCCACATGACTCCAACTAATACTTCTGTCCTATATTTCCATATATTACAGAGTCATAACACACCTATATTTCTACAATAGATTAGCACATCTGTACTCACTTTATATGTACACACTATCGTGCTTTGTTATCATCTTCTTCTGTTCGTTTTTTAAGATGATAGAGGAGGACTGAGTAGTTAATATAAGGGCCGTTAGTTTACTAAACAGCCACAATTATTAATAATGTATTGTACCTTATGAAGCATATTAGTTATTAATTAGCATTATATTGCTTGTACTTTCTCAGAATGTCATTGTTGAGCTGAGGACTTACCTTACTAGTATCAAGCATGACGAGTTCTAGATTGTGTACTTACCCTCGGAATACCAGAGCATATGTCCTGGATCGTCATGTAGTTTAACTTTACTATGTACTTATGTCATTACATGTCAAAGAATGTACTATTTAAATTTTCCTATCAGATTTGTACATCCATTTTTAAAGACAATATTAGAGTATGCTGTTTAATGATGATTATGGTAACTTGCATACGTATATTGTGTTTACATGCTAACGTGATGTGTGTTGGTGACACCTCCCCGATGTGAATATTTTTTGAGACATATTTATTTTTCTGTTGAGGTATATCCTCACCAGACACTCTATAATTAGCCTATTGTTTGGCAATTTAGTTAATTATCAGCGCATAATTCGTGCGTTTTGAGCCGCTTATCGCATGCTCTTTGATATTTAAAAAAAAAAATATGTTCCACATTTTTTTTTTATCGGGAGGAGGTGGTGATATGTTGCGTGATAAATTCTCGCAACATCGTTTTATTACAATATCTATTTTATAACGCAAGGGCAACAACTGCTTGAAATTTATAGTCACTTTTCTCGGTAAGCATTTGTCTTCTCGCGTTGGTATTGAATGCAGTTAAGTTTTGAGCTGTGGTCTTTTTGCGCTGGACTGCGCATGACTGTCATTGTTTCTTGGTCGATCGATTTCCGCCCACCAGTGGAGTGAGCGATTTGTATGGCGAAAGAGATGCCTCGTTGAAGAGAGGATCTCCGCTATTTTTTGTTCTGTCAGGAATGTGAAAGTCCTCTTATGGATATTTCGTTTATTCGAGATAATACCTCTAGTGTATTTACACATGCCGGGAGGCATAATATTTCTGTGTATTTCCTGAAGGCAAGGTAAATTGACTTTTCATTAACTCTATCGATTTTTGGTCGTGAGCGATTCTTGATTCATAGCCTGTCTTCGAAAGTCGTCGTCACGAGATGTTTTCCCAGCTCACATGTCGCTGTATTGTACTGCATCGGTTGATGCATGTACCAAGGACCATTACTTGCTACTTTGTTAAATGAACTAGGTTTGGAAAACCTTTATTATCTAGAGGATATTTTTGAGGACATTATTTATACTTCGGCAGACGTGTCTGTCTTGCTGAAGTCAGACTAAGGAGAGTGAACTGATCTCATACATCTGGTTATCTCCTGGCTGTTATAGAAAAGGATGGAGTTTTTCACCTGACTACATTTACAGCACTATGAAATATAACATGCATCTGACTCATCATTGTAATGCTGTCTACCGTCTATTGCTGTATTGAATGTTGCTGTGATAATGACTGTTTGATGTGCCTACATATTCGCGTAACCATTTTGTCACTGTGGCGTCCACAATAAATAATGAAGAAAAACGTCAACGGCTGTTTCAAGAATCATTGACTTTATACGTCGTGAGTTTACTGACGTCCTATGTGGATTGCCCTGTTATTTTTGTATGAACATTGTTTTGACTGAACACATCTGCACACTACACAAAACCAGACATGCGGATACCATCCATCATCATATGGCATCACGCATCAGTGACATAGTCAATTAAGATTTGACCCTCCATATTCATTTCTTTTGCAGTCTGAACA
The DNA here is from genome assembly GCA_024509875.1 of Oreohelix idahoensis. Taxonomy (NCBI): domain Eukaryota; kingdom Metazoa; phylum Mollusca; class Gastropoda; order Stylommatophora; family Oreohelicidae; genus Oreohelix; species Oreohelix idahoensis. The sequence continues at coordinate 377,636 of JAMPIV010004685.1, read as the reverse complement.
GCCGCAGATCGAAACTTGGCCAGATCTGCCATTCTGATAAATGCAAAATGTTCTAACTAACTATCTAAATAAGTATAAATTTTATCTAATTAATTCTGGGTTCTGACAGTTTCTTGACTTCCCAAATCTTGGGCAATAATGATTATGGGGATTCCCTGGGACAATAGAATGTTCTTTATGCTAAGACCCAGACCCCAATGTATGTAGTACTAGGAGAAATTCAAATGCCCGGACAAGCCTACCAATTTATGTAGCAAAGTTAGATTTTGCTGGGGAGGTTATGATGGTATCCTAAAAGAATGAAATCAGTGTATGTATTAACCGTGTGAGGTCAAGCACATGTAGGCCCCTGACTCTATAAATGATGATGATGAATTATGTGCAGGGAACCTAACGCTACCTCCCTAGATCTCACACGGTCACTATGTTGGCTCTAGTGTCTGGTGTATGATGTACCTAGTGTCTAGGGGAGAAATGAAATGATGGTACACAACACAAAAACACTTTAAGTTACTATGAGGAAGTGAATAAAACTTGTGGTTACGTTTTTCTTTAAATTAATTTTTTGGTACAATTTATTTTGCCTGTCCAGTCATATCGTTTGGACAGGTCTTTGAAAATGAGGACAAGATAGTTTACATAAAAGATTAACTAAAATTGTGTGGACAATCTGCCCAAATAACTACAATGTTATTATATGTCTTTCCTGTTTGAATGTTCACAGCTTAAATTTATTCTTCTAAGAGAGAGAGTCACTGTGTATGAGGGGCTGTAATATCATCATACCCCACAAAAGTCCTGAGTATGACTTGAATTACCAAGGTTTATTTAAACCGAAACTGTCAGATGTACCCAGGTCCTTAACATATCACCTGGGGTTTCTTGTTGAAAGATAAGATATTGTGTAGTTGCAGAAATATCGATATCACATCACACGCCCAAGCTCCTGCTGTTATCTCTTGACAGCATACGTAAAGTGTAGGAGACCTCTTGGCGTTATCTCACTCCTCAGGTTTCCTGTCACCAGCTGGCAACAGGAAACGAAACCTCTGCAACAAAAGGACACCCTGGCCTTTTACATCTGATCACTTATTCTTTTATTTAATTTCATACGTGGGTATGGGGTCAGCCTCGCGTGCATTTCAGGTGCACTCATCCCCTAATTTTCATGACTCCCACCTTGCTGTGACCACCCCTCAGGTCCCTATGGCAGATACGCCACTGTACGTTTACATAGTTTTCCTCAATAATATAATGTGGGGTAACCACATTTCCTTTTATATATTTTTCTCATCTTTTTCTTTTTAAATATGAATGCTTCAGGCATGTTGAACAGTGTTCATTGAACACAGAGGCTTACTAATATGCTCTAATACAATAATATTCAAACATAATCATGACAACATACATTAGTTAGATACATTTCAACGTGAGGACTCAACAATGTCTGCTCCCAGCAGCACGTCCTTCACTTTTTCCCAATAGCAGTATCTAACTTTGGTAATGGGATTAAACATATTAAATTCATAAAGCATCCTTACCACAAATCAAGAAATATAAACAAATGACGCTGACTTTGCAAAGAAATGGCCTCAGTTTCTTTTGCTCCGTCCAGACTGTGAAATACTCATATAGTTATTTAATTTACTTTTAAATTTATCACAGCTGTTCTCAGCGTATCTGAATAAAAAATACAGTTCAACTGGTAATGAATAGTGAAAGCTTTTTGCTAATATTTAGTAGCACTGGCCAATCGAAAGCTTGCGACTACCAGAATTCAAATGCAGTTTTTGAAAACCAAAAATAATTCCAAACATACTCTGCGTCTGGTAGTCGATTGGCCAGTCCGCTTTAGTTATGCCAATGCAAAACGATGTTAGATTTTGGTAACAGTTTTCCTACCGCTCCCCTCTCCTCCTATACTCTTGTTACCCAAGCGAATTTTGAATTTCCTCAATTCCTCTCTTCTAAGACGGTGTCCTCTTTAACATTAAGAAAAAAAAACAAGCAGGAACAACAGTCTGTCTGGTCGTGCGTTCGTAGACATTTAGTATTTTCTCAACAATTTGGGTAATACTGGGACTATCATATTATTTAAAACACATTCTTGCTCAGTGAATTTTAAGCTATACTACCATATATTTTTTATGTTCAGTTTCATTATGGTTTTAGATTTTCAATTTTGTCACCGGTCATCGTCAAATAAATATTGTACACAAGACGGCCATCTTCCTCTCTCGCCATCTCGCTAGCATGTATTTTTCAAATAACTAACTTGTTTTTGTGACGTCAGAAACATTACCGCGAGGAGGCAATAAAATTGTCTGCGTGTTTTGCCTCTGTTGGCTTTGCTCCAGCGTATATAAGCATGGCGGACTATCAAGCGAAGCTGGGTGTTGGCGTGGCGGGTTAAGAATTGGCGTTAATAATTTGTATTGTATCGTGTAACACTACCAAAAAATGAAAGGATTACTACTAAATTTGCGTTAAAGTTGACAGAATACGTTAATTGAGATAGTTATTTTGCGGCACACTTCCTCAAAATCGTTAATTATAAGTCTTGGCTGCAAAATGTATGCAGCAGATCTGGTAAAATGTTAGTAGTACGTTTTCGAAACCGAAACTAAAACGCGTGTTAGATTTTTACCGTGGAATCGTTCTATAGTCTTTAGCACTGCACAAAAGGCAGCGTTGCTGGCGTGTGAGAGCATCACCGTCAGACACAATAGGGCGGATTTATATATTATCATTTTATGACTAAAATCTTACTGAAATGAGCGATTATTCTCGCAGGTTTTACTACGCCTAGTATTTTGCTGAGAACTGAGAGAAGAGTGATTCCTCTCCAATTATTGCAGTCTGCAAGATCTACCTTCTTGGGCAATTTGACAATTATTCCTTTGTTCCACTCTGATGGTGTTGTCCCCGTTTTCCAGACTTGTGCAAATAGTGGTTCTAATAATAGTTCTACTGCTAGCTCAGGGTCTGTCTTAAATAGCTCTGCATTTAAGTTATCATGACCAGGAGCTTTTCCGTTCTTTAACCCTTTGATTGCTATGATGATTTCTTCTTTTCGTGGAATGTCTGTATTTACATCTAGATCGTTTTCAGCCTCAGGAACATTCAATTGTGTCTCTGGTGGTTCTTTGTTCAGAGTTTCTCTGAAGTGCTCTGCCCATCTTGATTCCTGTCCCTCTGCTGTCGTGATGAGTTTTCCTTGCTTATCTCTTACTAATGTAATATTGTTTGCACCTCGTTTTCCGCTGATGAATTTAGTTATTTTGTATACTGTGCTTTGTTCATTTCTCAGTGCTGCTACTTCTGCCTGTCTTGCCCATATCAGTAAGGAATCAGCAACTGGTACAGACAGACACCTTCACATACCTAGGATGCATAGTAACACCAGACGGCGGGGCAGGCAAAGACATCAACATCAGAATGAATAAGGCAAGAACAGAAACAACACACTATAATTAAAAACCCTCCAATTTTGGCGGGTTGTTGCTAGTCCAATACCTTAATTCCCGCCGTAAGTACGGCGGTCGGTCGGTCACATCATGCACACCATCATTTGCGCACTTTTCTATTTTCGAGAAAGTACATTAACTTTCAACCACAGCTAAGGGGTGTAACTGTGGTTGAAAGTTAGACAATAATTGTATTGTTTCTCTTATATGTACTCTCCCAAAAATAAAAAAGTGCGCAAATGACGGTGTGCATGAACAGTTTGATAATGGAAACTCAAGATTTTAAAAAGATGCACGAACAATTACGAGACATGTTGTCATAAAAGAAATGTTAGTTATTTGGTCAATTTCCGGTCCATTAGATCATTATCACTGCTCCACATGTTATTTAGGAAGGTTACTCCGTGTCTTCATATTTAATACATCCATATAATTTTCACTACAAATATCTAATGACGGTCGCTTGCAATAAAATGACCACAGTAGTAATAGTACCGTCTGTAATAAATGTAACAGAAACAACACTCTATAATTAAAAACCTGTAAATTTTGACGGGTTATTGCTAGTGGTCGGCGTCTGTGGCCTAATGGATATGAACGCAGTTTCATAATCCAGATATACCAGGTTCGAAACCTGCTGCAGGCGGTTTGGTAGCAGATCGCTTTGTGTGGATTTTTAACAATGGTATAAGCGCCGTACCGTTCAGAAAGCAATGGCAAACTACTGAATGAAAAAATTGCCTAGAAAAATCAAAAACAGCCAATAAAAGCTGTGGTTGCTTGCCACGTCCTGTAAAGGATAAGCAACTAACTTTAACTATTGCTAGTGATGTAATAAAATACAACATGGCATGTAGGAGAATCATTATAATTTACATAAAGTGTAGAAGACGTCTCAAATAGTTCTATGTGTGTATTTTTACCACTTTTTATAGCTTCCTTCTAGAAAAATGTTAACTTAGAAACACGTCCAACACTTTGTAAATCCATAGCAGCGTTATATCGTGAAGCCTCTAACACTTCATTCCCCTTCGGCAGTATCTGCAATGCAACTACCTTCCAAAAGACGGTGACGGTAACTGAAGGAGGAGACCCATCTCTCTTTTGATGTCAGCTTGTAAAATATTTACGAATTGAATTCAACGGATTATGAACGTGTGATGATTGTTTCCTGAGCGGGTTTTGGCACACTTGCTGACTCTAAATGATTATCCGAAATTATATGGTGTTTTTAATACTATATCAAGTGCATGTTAATGTATTTTTGGGATAATAAAGATTGTGATATGTATGTATGTAAGTATGTGTGTGTCTGTCTGTCTGTCTCTGTGTGTGTATGTACCGGTATGTATATATGTGTGTGTGTGCATTAAACACAGAGTTGTAGCTGTCGCAATTATGTTTACTCGTCAGATTTTAACCAAAAATAAATAGTTACATCGAACCAATTTTATTATACGGAAGAGAATCCTGGACATTGAGCGAATAAGTGCAGACATAACTGGAGCAACAAAGATATGTTTTCTCAGAGGAACATTAAGAATCCTATAGGTAGTTATGATGACTGACGAAGAATGCCTGAGAAGAGCTATTGAAGAAAGAAATTTAGAAAGGTAAGGAGAAGACAATCAGCATTCACCTGACATGGGATTGTGCCGGTATTGCCTCCCCTGCTTTGCAGTAGTGGTCCAACAGTGGCCAAAACTCAAGAGTATCTAATATGGGCTTCAAGGGTGTCTACCTTCGCACAAGATTACTCTTGGCAGAGATGTAGATATAATGGAAATGACACTTCTATTACAAAGGGAGTCTTCACAAGATATTCAGATAAGCGAAAACAGTGTTACTTTTGCTTAGTACGTTAATTCTAGAATCTGCCGACCACTTTTTTGAAGAATCAAGCAATGATTTATGTTAGCTCGTTTAAGACCCCACCTCTGATTAACTCAGGGGAATTCTTATTATTCCGGTATAGCTCAATTTGGAGTGTGTGTAGTAAATTGACTGAAACAAACATGCAGTAACTTCAAAATGACTAAATCGAAGTTGAATTTGTAAAATTACAAATAACACAATGTAATAATAACATGTTTTAACAGTTGAAAATAATTGAATAGTTATGGATCAAGAAAAGTTATCATCACGGTCGTGATAGGAAGTGTTAAGTGATGATGCTGCTGCTTCTCTGTTGAGTCTGTATTCGTGTGGTTTTGGTTCATAATTGTGTTATACTGGTGAAAATCTACCAACTGCGTCTCGGGTTATTTTAGTCTCATGGTCTAAGGTGGTTCATTTTTCTAACACTAATCAACAGAAAATCGGGCTTCATTTTCTTCATAATCGATTAAGTGTAAATTCGTAGCATTCACTTAGATTGCCCTGTGCCCGAATTTGTGGAACTTGTAAATACTTAGTATTTCAATTCAATAACCCGTATGAACTATAGACATCAACGTCGAAGTCCATTCAATATTTCGACTCATTTAATTTTGCACAAGACGATTTCACATAATGGAAGATACATAAATATAATGAACCATGTCCGTTTCACTGTCACTATTCGATCCAATATTATCGTCCTTATGTGCTTTCAGTATCAGCGACTATATATTTATTTTTTTGGTACTCTCCTAAGTTCGTTACAACAAAGTTCCATCTGAACACATTATTACTTTGGTTCGTCCATTTTTATCGTCTACATTGTTTTTGCATCCTTCTGTTCTCCGAAGGAATCAAACATTTGTGTCTTCACAAATATTCCTGATGCATTTTTCCACCTACAACTGGGGTGGTTGAGGTAGTCGATACTCACGCTTCTCGACATTCTACATACGAATTATTCGAGGTTAATACTATATTACTAACCTTAGTGATATGTCTATCACACATTCTTGCAATTCTAGCCGTATTTTTGTTCTACTTTCTCATTTCACGTCGAAATATATTTGTAACGCAATCTCAGTTCTGGCCAGAGTTAAGTCAGCCTCCTGTACATTTACTTCAGTAGAAGGATTTCTACACTTCCAAGTCCATTGGATACATCCCCCTTGGACGAACACCGCCGAATATCTCCCCTGGATACCAAAGTTTTTCGTCATCCTTCACTATGCCAATTCGTCAGATCCTAAACACAATATTCTGCGTTTATGAGATGCATATCCTGGTGCGAAGCAAATCTTCAAATTTGTCTCACCCCATGATGTGCCCTCAACAGGAGGTAACTGTTTTTTTTTACAAGAAGTTCAAGTGGCAGCATATAGTGAAGTTAGCTGCCAATGACGGTTCTGCTCCTTCTGATGGGTTGGTTCTTTTTACACTGCTCACACTCGTTGCTGGTCAAAGTTGTCGGGTGTCGCTCGTTTCCCAGAAATATCAGGGAGAGTCTACAAAGTTGGTCCTTCGTCTTAAAGCTCAGGCCACTGTTCCCTTCATGTTCCAGAGATAGTACTTTCTGCTGGTACCACCAATAACTATGGTAAAGAATAGAAACGAAACGCTCTCCTGAGTATTGCGTTTTCCAACCCATGATTATGGGTCCCTATTTTCCCATTCCACCATCCCCTTTAACTCAGAATTTACCTCGATGAGAATTAAATTTAATCCCTCGGGATACAACTTTCTTTTACATTTAAATTGAATGGCTTTCGCTTTACATTACATTTAAATGAAAAGATTAATATTGCAGATAGAATATGTTTACATTAACATTTCCACTAATTGAAAAGTGTTCACCATATAAATTGAATATGTTTTCATTTATGTTTACACTGATTTGAAAAGTTTGAAACTTCCATAAATTGTAAAGTGCATATGTTAACATCGACATTTACACTGGTTTGAAACTGTAAGTGTTATAATTAAAATGTACATCATTTCTTTTATCTTTTCCTCCCTGCTCTGTATGGAATTTGAGACTACTTTATGCTTTTAGTTCTGTTTAAGAAACTAGCAATAAAGCAATCACCAGCCCTTGGCAGTGGTGGTTCGTGAATCCTCATTCTATACGCTGAGGTTGCCAGCCTCAAATGACTGGGACATCCATTAGCGATTTTCCCATATTAAAATTCACATGGTAATATACTTATATATGTTAGTTCACATGTTAGTAATACAATATAGAATGTAAAATCACAACTTACGCCAATCCTGGCTCACTGACCTTTTGCTCAGATGAATAAAAGGCACTGACAGTTGCCTTATTACACGTGTACTTGGGATCGTTAATTTGAACTTTAATTCCCTTTCTGATTCCGTGTGTTTCCTTCAGTTTCCTCAGACAGCGGCTTTCCTTATTAAAATGATAGAGATTTCCTGGACTGAATTGAAAGTCCTGATGAATACTCAAATAAAAGTATTCCGGTCTGATAAATGGAAGTCTGTTTGTTATGGTGCTCAAATGATCAGCCAATCTGATTTGAATATTTTGCATCACTCATCTAGTGCAAAATTTAAAACATTACTTTTCTGAACATGGGCTGTAAACATCCGATTGACCTGTGTACCAACTTACAAACGCATCGGTAACCTCACACGACAATGTGTGTAAGATGTAACAAATTATTACTTTCGCTAAAGTAATGTCTTATCTGTTGCTTGAGCACACACAAAATCCGTCTCTTTACAACCTTGGCGAAGACGCAGCCCGTGCCTTATCAGTGATTAAGCAGTTTGCGCTGGGCGATGTACGTGTTAATTAGTGTACTGATATCGGCCGCGACTGCGATTAACCAACTTGGTTGTCGATAATGTTCTCTCAGCCGCTCCTGCAAACGTTTAGTATTATCATCCACCAATAGTGTCAGATAAACAGACATGACACAATATACTGAAAGTAGCGAAAGAATGTAGATACAAAATATATGCTACTTAGCAGAGAAAGAAAGAAAGTGCGACAATTGAAAGCACTCAATGAAATCCGTACCACAAATGTACCGATTACTGCCGTAGTGAAACAGAGATTAAGAAGAAGAAAGGGTCGCCCCAATCCATTCTGTGACAGTGATGATGATAAGTGCGCATGAGAACATCGTGGCCTCGGGAAAGATAAGGGAGCGGAAGACAGAAGGCACAGGTAATGGATAAGTTGTGGCATGGGAAGAGATCAACAATAAACCAGGCGTGGAGCATGCAAAATCGAGATCTGTGGAGGAAAATGATCGCCTGCACCTCGAGCACGGCATCTGACTTGATTGAGTTCGTCTGTGTGCCTCGTTCTTTATTACTTTACCTAGTCGGGTGTATGTATGTTTATTGGATTGTCTTTCAAGTGTATCATTCAGAACAAGACGATAAGCTGCATATAAGTAATTTTCCTTGCAAAGTGATATTTTGTTTTAATAAAAATTTAGTTTAGCTGCACTTCCGGTAGCTTTTTAAAAAAAATATTTTAAGGCAAGAGTAAACTGTATGCAGTGATTTACCAAATTACATCCTTGTATTACATTTTCTGCATTTAAAAAAAAATAAAATTTTGCCTCGTTTTGGCGAGGCGCGTCCCGTTCAACCTAGTCGGTTATATTAGGGCGTATGATTTTCTGCATTTGTGTATGTCTGTCCTTTTCAGGTTTGACTAAAGCGTTTCGCCTCTCGTGAATACTCATGTTAGATGTTATTGAACAAGGTAACCATGTGTCGCGTCTGAAAGTTTGAAGTATTCTTTGCTTATCTAATGCAGACCCATACAAATAGTACCGGGATGGCACCTGTTCGATATTTATAATATCGACTTTTCTGCCTCATTGAATTACACGATGTGAGCCTAACGGATCTGCATGACAAATACTATTTTCCTGCGCCGATAAATTGTCTTTGCAGGTGTGTGCTGTCATCACTGACGATGTCTGATGTGAATATTTTTTATTTGTATACACGGCCTGAATGTGAACTTGTTTTATAAAGATTTACTGAAACTGTCATCCTTCACTTTTCGCTGCCATGTAGCATCTGCACGGCGAGAGGTTCACGTGTTCACAGCATCCTGTATAATTTTGGTTCACTGATCTAAATGTTCTGTGAAACTGATACACTAAGACTTTAAGTATATTTTGTTCATAACTTGCAGCAAGCTTCACATTATGAGTTTCGAAAATAAAATGTGCTTATCAGTACTGTGGTTAGTTTTGAATGCTTTAACCAAGGAAAGATTTGACGGAAGGAAACAGTAAATTGCTGTCTTATTCCATAAGATAAACACGACGGATGAATTAAAACTGAGTATGTATGAAACAGTATTTTTATTCTTCCACATCTTTGAATCGGGGACGTCGACAACAGTATGCCATGCTAGTTTATTTGTTTGTACCTTCAGTCTTCTCACTCGTATAATGTCTGTTTTATTTTGTTATTTTTACCATCAGTTGTGTACGTTGTTTAGTCATAATGGGTTTCTGTCGTATTTTGGTTTTTTACCATCAGTTGTGTACGTTGTTTAGTCATAATGGGTTTCTGTCGTATTTTGGTTTTTTACCATCAGTTGTGTACGTTGTTTAGTCATAATGGGTTTCTGTCGTATTTTGGTTTTTTACCATATGTTGTGTACGTTGTTTAGTCATAATGGGTTTCTGTCGTATTTTGGTTTTTTACCATCAGTTGTGTACGTTGTTTAGTCATAATGGGTTTCTGTCGTATTTTGGTTTTTTACCATCAATTGTGTATGTTGTTTAGTCATAATGGGTTTCTGTCGTATTTTGGTTTTTTCAAACAAAAAGCTGAAGAATGTTGTTCTGTATGCATGGTCTCTTCTCCCTTGTAATTCCCGGGGGTCCACGAAGAGACAGAGAAAGAATAGAACAGCTGCACCGTCAGGCGACTAATATCAGGTTGTGCATAGGGCTCACAACCTCATGTCAAATAAACTGCCACGGAAACCTCCGCTACAAGAGCATGTGAGTGCTTGGTGCACGCTTCCTACAAGGGGGCCAGCTGCAGGGATTACTCCATGCTCTGTAAGGAGCGCAAAGAAAAATGATGATAATGATGAAATAGTCTCTTACTAGAAACAAATATCGCTCGTGTAACCAAATATTGTTTCATTGCAGCTACTCTGTGGTACAACAAACTCCATCCCTATTCTATGTTTTTGAAGTCCTCACTGCATTTCTCCGTCATTTGCTCTATTATAATCATCTGTGTCATGTCAGTCATCTATTTTTTCATGTTGGGTTCTCTTGTTGGACTAGGACTTTCTTATCAGTTCTGTTACCAGTCTTTGGTTCAACATGTCTTAGCAGTTGTAGAAATTGGTTTTTCGATGTTAACGTGAAGCTGGTATAGTTCATTGCTCTTATGCATCATTTACTTAAGAGAATTCATCTTATTTTCATTATGTAAATACTCTCATAATCTACAGATCAGTCTTGGTAATCTGTCATCACGTAAATATTAAAATTCAGATATACATTTTGACATTCCGTTCTTACTGTCATAAAATTAACAAGTGATACAACGTAAAAATATCTCCAAAGGATAAAATGTAAGGATAAAAACACAACGCGTAAGCTGCTGATAGTACATGATCGCCCTGACCGCGGGTCATCACCCTCCATAAAAATTGACTTGTTAGACGGGAAATCAAAACGGTTACCATTTGGAGGGATGAGAACGGCGGATCAAAAGGAAAAAAAAAATATGACTGAAAAAAATTGCGTGAGACTAGCAAGGCTAAAGAGACGCAATTAGGGGGGGGGAGAACGGAGGAAAAAAGTCACGTTCCCCAAGTTGACATAAAGTAAGGAACTCGACAGAAGGGACCCTGGATATGATACGCCACAGTCATTTATTGGACGCTTTTGCGATACCAAGCCTTTGATTTGAATTCAGCGGCTAAACGCAGATGCTTGAAATATTACAAAATTTAAAAAGTAACTTTTCTTAATATTAATGTTAGGAATATAAAAATTAGCTGGCCGGATGGCCCATTCTGAGCAGTGAAATAATATGTTTTTAATTTTACAGACGGATAGATAATAATGAAAATAATGACAAAAGACAGTGTTGTTCACAACAGCGAAAGACTGCATTGAATCAAAAGTGTCGCTATTTGCACAAAAATCGCGACCTTGAGACTGAGGTGTTCAAATCTACTTAGCATGGAAGAGAAGGGATATTGGTGGAAGCTGTGTCTAAAAATAACTTTTATCGACAAAATTTTGGAGGGGAGAGAAAGGTTGGTTCAAAAATCAAGTACGTTTTTGTGAAAACGCAAGTAGAGACGGACAGGCTAACAGATAAAAATCCATACTTGACTGAAGCATGACTGAAATGACTTTAGTGTAGGAAATTTGAATTTAAAAAAACCAAGGCATTGATTGGCCACAGACAATCATATTATCCGCGCTCAGACGAGCTTTTTTGCCATTCCTCAATAGTTGTCCAGTGATAGACACAGTAAATTTCAAGTGTGGTGATTTCCAAATGAAATAAATTGAAATAAGTTCAGGGACGCCATACTATAGCCAGCAGCTCAGCTGAGTTTTGCTAGCATTTCTGTGTTCTTTATTCATAATCTGGTAAGATTGAAATTATTTCTTTGTATATTTTGAATATTGTTTAATGTTCGAGTGATTTGATACTGCCATATCGAAATCTAGCCTTACAAACAAGTAAGGATTGGCTCTGGACCCCCCGCCCTAGTTCAGGGTCTAGGGACAAACAAAATATAAACTACAGCAAGGTTTAGGAAGGGGTGATCAAGTGTTGAGAGCGGTGAAACATATCAGCTATCCTATTGTATGGCAGTGAGATAATGCACCTATTTCAGAATCTGTAGACTGGGGAAACTTACCCTATGCGAAACCAACTAGGTAAGATGTGCTGTCTGGTCAGAGAGAACTGACCCTGTTTATGTGGTGTTGTTGTAATTTGTTGTGTGTAGAGGTGGCTTATTAGGTAAGGTTCTGAGCAAAAACCAATACTTTATTTCAGAGCTGTGAGTTCGATCTTGACACTAAGGTGGTGTCAAATGCTGATTAATAATTGAAGTGAGGACCCGTGCAGTGTACATTTCGGCAGAACATCTTTGTATTGCTCAAGCACGGAGAGGTGGGGCCATCAGATTCCAGCACCAGAACAAATCTGACAAAGTTGAGTAGGCTAGCTGGCCTGCTGAACTTACACCAACTTCATAAAACTAGCACCCAAGAGAATTTACTACTGAAGCATCCCATTTTCTTCCATCATTAATGGACAATGTTTTATAGGCATAAACAGGGAGGGATGAAGCCACCCCAACAGCACATCCATTCATAGTTTTCCCAGAAAAATTAACATTACGAACAGTAATACTATAATTAATCTTGAAGATTGCATATGTAAACATCTTTCATTTAACATGCCATTTATTCATGCCATTCATTCATAAATTTCAAAATCTTTGCATAAGTTCTGGCCAAAATAAAACCTTGGTTCAGAACAAATAAATTTTAAAAAAAAAGATTTTCTATTCTAAATTTAACCAGCTGAATTTAGTTCATTGTGTTATAAATTTTATTGATAGTATTAGACTTAATTAATATCTGTGTGTGTTTGTATATGTCCATACAACACATTGCATTCAGTACCCTAGATTTTAACGTAGCCACATTCATTAGTAAAAAAAGATATGTGTGAGGTCATAAAGTGGTAGCACGAAAGGGCCTTCTGTATATTCACAGCTACACTTATCTCAGGAGCCTTCACAGCTGACCTCACGCATCACACTAGGTGATAACACCACCATATAATACCATCAAAATCCACTACATATATTGGGGTCTTGTCCAGGGATAATTAGCATAAACAGTAATATAAGGATCTCCTGGTGGGAGAAATAAAATTAGGGGAACAAAATTGTAAAATTCCCTTAAAATTAAAAGTGTCCCTTTAAATTAAAAGGACGGGTAGAAGTTGGTGAATCTTCACAGCCAGTAATAATTAATTAGTTAACTGGTTAGTTAGAATTAGTTAGACTATAGTCATAAGAAGTACTTAGTGTATTTACTGGTTAGAGATTTATTTTGTATATTATTATATTGTCTAAAAAGTATGGCGGAGCTGGCAAAATTCCGATCAGCTGCTGTGCTAACGGCGAGGGATATGGGAATGGATGGTCAGGTTTTGGTTCAATATGTAACGACTGAATGTGATAAGTATATTGAACGGGAAGAAAGAAGATTAGCTGAAGAGAAGAGGCTACAAACTGAGGCTGAGATTAAGAGGCTGCAGATTGAGGCAGAAGAAAAACGACAGCAAAGGGAGGCAGAAGATAAAAAGGCCGAAAGGGAGGCAGAAGAAAAACGATTGACTGCCGAAAGGGAGGCAGAAGATAAAAAGGCCGAAAGGGAGGCAGAAGATAGAAGGTTGCAAAGGGAGCACGAATTACGACTAAGGGAGCTGGAATTACAAGGCCAGGCTCCTGAAAATGGTGCCAGCCCTTTTGCCTCAGATGCTACGCCCAGTCTGGGAGCCTCAAACTCAGCTATGGGGTTTCATTTAGACCATTTTGTTGAAAAAGACGATGACATAGAGGGGTACCTAGGACGTTTTGAGTTATTAGCTACTACATATGGGTTAGAGAGAGAGAGGTGGAGTTTAAAGCTATCACAAGGACTGAGAGGTACTTCTTATGAAGTCTTTGCTAAAATGAACAGGGAAGACCAAGACAATTATGACATGTTAAAGCAGGCTTTGTTATTAAGGTACGAGAAGAATGGTGAATTTTATCGTAAGAAATTTAGAAATGCCAAACTGTTGTCTGGGGAGACATACCACCAATTCTCTGCTAGACTGGAAACCTATTTGGAGAAATGGACTGCTCTGGGGAAGACCCAAGATCTTAAAGAAATGATCATGATTGAGCAATTGAGAGAGTCCATGGCTCCAGACATGAGAAAATTTCTCATGGAACAAGGTGCAGAGAAGTTGGGAGAGGTTTTAAATGTCGCTGAGAGGTATCAGGCAGCCCAGGCAGAGGTAAGTGGTGCTAAAAAGAAGCATATAGACAATTTTAAAGCTCCACAGCAATTTACTAAATTTGATAATAGAGAGCAGGGAAATAAAGGTAGGACAAACTTTGAGCGGCCAAGAAATGACTATCGCGACAGAAACTCACAGTTCAATGACCAAAAGTTCAATGAAAGAAAACCGTTGAACCAAGGAAAAAGATGGTGTAAATGGTGCAAGAAAGATAACCATAACACCGAATTTTGTAGAAGGAAACCTTCAAACATTGCTGCAATGAAGTCGGGGACGCAAAGATTAAAGGTTAATCCTAATGGACAACAGGAACCTTATCACCCCCCAGTTTGTGAGGATGTTATTTGTAATGGGGTCACCATAAGGTGCCTTTATGATACAGGTTTGGATTATGATTCAGTTGTGAAGTCTAGCCTAGTGGACCCAAGTCAGTATACCACAGAAACCGTGGAAATACAAGGGGCGACTAAGGACATACCACTCATGACACTTCCCATCGCAAGGGTAACGGTGAAAACTCGCTATGTGGAAGGAGAAATCAGAGCAGCAGTGATAGATGAACCAATCTACCCTCTGATATTGGGGTGTAGATACGTCTTCTTGGGGAATCCCGAGAAACCTGTGATCATGGCGACAGTGCAGACCAGGTCACAGAAGAAGGAGGAAGAAGGTGAACCTATAAATGCTCATCCAGAGGAGATGAGAAAGGCGCAGGCTGAGGATAGGACACTCAAGCCATGTTTTAAAAAATTGCCCAAATGCCACACACCTCCGAGCAAGGGGGAATATTTCATGAAGAACAAACTATTATACAGGAAGTCCGGAACTGGAACAAGTGGTCACAACCAGCTGGTTCTTCCCACCTCATATAGAGATAAAGTGATGGAACTCGGGCATGCGATTCCCTTCAGTGGTCACATGGGGATCAGCGCCACAGGACAGCGTATAGCTTGTCATTACTTCTGGCCAGGGATAACGGAGGATATAAAAAGATAAGTCAAATCCTGCCCTGAATGTCAAAGGGTAGCTCCAAAGCACTGGACTGCTCCTGCAACTCTAGGGGAAATGCCCATAGTGGGAACACCTTTCGAGAGGGTTGCAGTGGATATTGTGGGACCTCTCACTCGGACCAAGAGGAGGAACAGTTACATCCTTACTCTGGTGGACACTTGTTCTATGTGGGGAGAGGCGGTAGCCCTGCCATCAATTGATTCAAAACATGTAGCAGAGGCACTACTTACAATATTTACCCGATTAGGATTCCCGCATCAAATCTTGACGGATAATGGATCTCAGTTCAAGGGGAAACTAACGGAAGAAGTTTTTAAACTATTTCAAGCCAGACACTTTCATTGTAGTCCGTACCATCCACAAGGGAACGGCCAGGTAGAGAGGTTCAACGGGACTCTCATTTCTATCCTGAGAAAGCTGGCACACGAAAAACCGGATCTGTGGGATCAATTCCTGCCCGCCGCATTGTTTGCGTATCGGGAGGTACCACATAGTTCAACCGGGATGGCTCCCGCAACTCTGCTATTTGGGAGGCCAATAAAAGGTCCTTTAGAAGCTTTATTAAGGACCTGGACGGATGAGAAGGCGGAAGAACCTGTTACCTCATCTTATCAATACGTGAACGAACTGACCACTCGTTTGAAAGCTGGATGGAAACTGGCAAATGATAATTTGAAACAAGGCAGGAAGAAACATGCAGCATATTTTAATAGGAAGGCAAAGGACCGAGAACTGGCTGTGGGAGAGAAGGTGCTTCTTCTACTACCCGGTAGCCAGAATAAATTACAAATTGGTTGGCAAGGTCCATATACGGTTCTAGAGAAGGTGTCTAGAACAAACTATAAAATTGACAAAAAGGGGAAGGAGAAAGTTTATCATGTAAACTTATTAAAGAAGTATCTGGACAGACCACTCCAGGAAAGCACCCCCTTATTGACCTTGGCTATTGCAACCCAGATGCAAAAGGAACCTCTCACCTCACATGAATACCCATTACATCCTTGTGAAACAGCAGCACAGGTAAAAGTCAGTAAGCACCTGACTAAAAACCAGAGGGAGAGAGTTCAACAGGTTCTGGAGGAACATACAGATGTACTAACAGATAAACCAGGCCATACAAATTTGCTACAGTATGACATGAAACTGGTAGACTCAAACCCAATCTGTATGAGAGCCTATTCTATTCCGTTTGCGAAGGAGAAGGCATTGAAGGAAGAAATAGATTATTTGCTGAAGGAGGGGATTATTTCGCACAGTGAATCATCTTTTAGTTCTAGTGTCGTTTTGTTGAGAAAACCGTCTGGGGAACACAGACTGTGCATAGATTACAGGAAACTGAATGCTGTCACAGAAGGACAAGTGGATCCATTACCAGACACAAAACAGTTATTTGCCAGACTGAACAAGGCAAAATACTTTTCAAAGGTGGATCTTAGTAAAGGCTATTACCAGATCCCAGTGAAGCCTGAAGTGAGACCTTATTTGGCTTTTAGCACTTCGGATGGACATTATGAATTCAATATGCTACCATTCGGACTGAAAAATGCTCCGAGTGTATTTTCAAGGATGATGCGCAAATTGTTGGATCCCCTGAATAACCCATGTATCACGAATTTCATGGATGATATTCTCGTCGCCACAGAGACATTTGAAGAACACATTGAAGCTCTAGAAATGTTATTTAATAGACTTCGGGAGGCGAACTTAACTGCTAGGCCAACAAAATGTTGTATTGGATGCAAAGAGTTGGAATTCTTGGGACACACTGTATATCAGGGTAACATGACCCCTGATCCTAAGAACTTGGAAAAACTGCAGAGAGCACCTAGACCACAAACAAAAAAGGACGTGCGATCATTCGTGTCGTTATGCGGATTTTATCAGAAATACATCAAAAATTTTAACGCTATTTGTGCTCCTCTGACTGATCTGACTCGCAAGGGACTTCCAGATAAAATTATTTGGACTGCACAATGTGAACTAGCGTTCCAAGATTTAAAGGAAAAACTCACTAGCAAGCCTATTCTCAAACTGCCTGATTTGACACAGGACTTTGTCTTAAGAACCGATGCAAGTAATGTAGGACTCGGAGGGGCTTTGTTGCAAAGATCATCTTCACCTGATGGGGAACTGAAACCAGTCTCTTATGCAAGCCGCAAATTGAATAAGGCGGAACAAGGATACTCCACAAGCGAAAAAGAATGTTTAGCGTTAATCTGGGCAATAAAGAAGTTTCAAATCTATCTGTATGGTAGGACTTTTGTGGTGGAGACGGATCATCAGCCTCTCGTATTCTTATCTCAGGCTAAGCATGAAAACGCAAGATTGCTGAGGTGGTCTTTATTACTTCAACCTTATCAGTTTAGTATCCAATATATCCCAGGCAAATTGAATGTCGGTGCAGATTTCCTCAGTCGGCACCCCTGTGATCAAAATTAGAGTAATGGCAGACGGGAGGAGAGATTTTATCTATGTGTATCACTGGTTTTAGAACTTGCCGTAGGCATGTTTTCAAGTGGGGAGATGTGTCATAAAATTAACAAGTGATACAACGTAAAAATATCTCCAAAGGATAAAATGTAAGGATAAAAACATGACGCGTAAGCTGCTGATAGTACATGATCGCCCTGACCGCGGGTCATCACCCTCCATAAAAATTGACTTGTTAGACGGGAAATCAAAACGGTTACCATTTGGAGGGATGAGAACGGCGGATCAAAAGGAAAAAAAAATATGACTGAAAAAAATTGCGTGAGACTAGCAAGGCTAAAGAGACGCAATTGTGGGGGGGGAGGGGGGGGGGGGAGGGGGGAAGGGGGGGGGGGGGGAACGGAGAAAAAAAAAGTCACGTTCCCCAAGTTGACATAAAGTAAGGAACTCGACAGAAGGGACCCTGGATATGATACGCCACAGTCATTTATTGGACGCTTTTGCGATACCAAGCCTTTGATTTGAATTCAGCGGCTAAACGCAGATGCTTGAAATATTACAAAATTTAAAAAGTAACTTTTCTTAATATTAATGTTAGGAATATAAAAATTAGCTGGCCGGATGGCCCATTCTGAGCAGTGAAATAATATGTTTTTTAATTTTACAGACGGATAGATAATAATGAAAATAATGACAAAAGACAGTGTTGTTCACAACAGCGAAAGACTGCATTGAATCAAAAGTGTCGCTATTTGCACAAAAATCGCGACCTTGAGACGCAGGTGTTCAAATCTACTTAGCATGGAAGAGAAGGGATATTGGTGGAAGCTGTGTCTAAAAAAATAACTTTTATCGACAAAATTTTGGAGGGGAGAGAAAGGTTGGTTCAAAAATCAAGTACGTTTTTGTGAAAACGCAAGTAGAGACGGACAGACTAACAGATAAAAATCCATACTTGACTGAAGCATGACTGAAATGACTTTAGTGTAGGAAATTTGAATTTAAAAAAACCAAGGCATTGATTGGCCACAGACAATCATATTATCCGCGCTCAGACAAGCTTTTTTGCCATTCCTCAATAGTTGTCCAGTGATAGACACAGTAAATTTCAAGTGTGGTGATTTCCAAATGAAATAAATTGAAATAAGTTCAGGGACGCCATACTATAGCCAGCAGCTCAGCTGAGTTTTGCTAGCATTTCTGTGTTCTTTATTCATAATCTGGTAAGATTGAAATTATTTCTTTGTATATTTTGAATATTGTTTAATGTTCGAGTGATTTGATACTGCCATATCGAAATCTAGCCTTACAAACAAGTAAGGATTGGCTCTGGACCCCCCGCCCTAGTTCAGGGTCTAGGGACAAACAAAATATAAACTACAGCAAGGTTTAGGAAGGGGTGATCAAGTGTTGAGAGCGGTGAAACATATCAGCTATCCTATTGTATGGCAGTGAGATAATGCACCTATTTCAGAATCTGTAGACTGGGGAAACTTACCCTATGCGAAACCAACTAGGTAAGATGTGCTGTCTGGTCAGAGAGAACTGACCCTGTTTATGTGGTGTTGTTGTAATTTGTTGTGTGTAGAGGTGGCTTATTAGGTAAGGTTCTGAGCAAAAACCAATACTTTATTTCAGAGCTGTGAGTTCGATCTTGACACTAAGGTGGTGTCAAATGCTGATTAATAATTGAAGTGAGGACCCGTGCAGTGTACATTTCGGCAGAACATCTTTGTATTGCTCAAGCACGGAGAGGTGGGGCCATCAGATTCCAGCACCAGAACAAATCTGACAAAGTTGAGTAGGCTAGCTGGCCTGCTGAACTTACACCAACTTCATAAAACTAGCACCCAAGAGAATTTACTACTGAAGCATCCCATTTTCTTCCATCATTAATGGACAATGTTTTATAGGCATAAACAGGGAGGGATGAAGCCACCCCAACAGCACATCCATTCATAGTTTTCCCAGAAAAATTAACATTACGAACAGTAATACTATAATTAATCTTGAAGATTGCATATGTAAACATCTTTCATTTAACATGCCATTTATTCATGCCATTCATTCATAAATTTCAAAATCTTTGCATAAGTTCTGGCCAAAATAAAACCTTGGTTCAGAACAAATAAATTTAAAAAAAAGATTTTCTATTCTAAATTTAACCAGCTGAATTTAGTTCATTGTGTTATAAATTTTATTGATAGTATTAGACTTAATTAATATCTGTGTGTGTTTGTATGTGTCCATACAACACATTGCATTCAGTACCCTAGATTTTAACGTAGCCACATTCATTAGTAAAAAAAGATATGTGTGAGGTCATAAAGTGGTAGCACGAAAGGGCCTTCTGTATATTCACAGCTACACTTATCTCAGGAGCCTTCACAGCTGACCTCACGCATCACACTAGGTGATAACACCACCATATAATACCATCAAAATCCACTACACTTACGTTGATATTTTCAACGGAAGAAAAATTATGGAAACTGGAAGAGTAGAAGAATTAATTCATTCATTCTCCTTGATGTTTCACAAGTAACATATATTGTCACCATTGTTTTTGCCAGCCTCATTTAGAACCCCTTCCAACATCTTAAGGGAGCAAGGATTCTATTTGTCGTTCCTCACCATATAAATCTTTGAAAATCACACGGGTTAGTAGACGTAGTCGACTGTTGAAACAGTTAGCGCTCGTCTTTCATTTAGAGCGCTGTTATTATCGCATTCCTCTTTTTATTCAAGAACCGTGCTAAGTTGAACTGGCGATCATGTCTTTCCACAGCTTCCTGTGTACAGTACTATTTATCAATTATGTTGTTGACCTTTTTCGACGCCACGATGTCAAATTGTCCAGTGGGACCCAAAGATGCAGCAATAGAGGATGCAGTCAGCGACCCATAGCTTGACTGCTTGCATCAGAGTCAGCGAACCAGAGCTGACTAAGACCCTACTCCAACTCCACGTGGTGGTCCTGGAAACAGTCTGCATCACTGCAGTCTGGCTGAGCGAGTAGGGATCGCAGAGGGAAGGCAAACCCGGTCCCAAAAACTGCCGTGCTGAAGTCGGATGTGTCGACCGAAAGGTGCAGATATCACAGCTCCAGCGTAAACAGACACAACGCAACCACCGTCCTTTTCAGGACGAACGAGGAAGAAGAAGAAGAAGAAACTGTCCAGTATCTACTCTCTTTGTCGCCCCATATATATTTTTCCATCTATCTTTCATGTGTCACAATATACTCCCGCTTCCTTCTTTTCTTAGCATGCCAAAGAAAATGGATTGCCTCCTTCTAACGCGAGGAATAGGAAAATAGGAACAGGAAAGCGTCTTATACGCTTTGGCCTCTTTCAGAACATCATCATTACTCGTTTTAAATGTTCATGATATTTGTAACATTCTTCTGTAAAACTACATCTCTGTGGCCTCTAGTGCTTTTCGTCTTGTTTACTAATTGTATGTCAGGGCTGGTTTCTATACAGCACTGGAAGAACTCTCTTTTTTGCTTCCACTGACAAAAAGTTGTTGCATAAAATACTTTTCATTTTATAGAATGCTGAATTTGCCTGGGCTATTCTGCTGTTCTCTTCTGAGATGCATCCGATGTTATTTAACGTACCCAGGTATTTGAGTCTATTGCCTTATTTTAAAACTGTTCCATTTTCTTTGTTAGTGTATTCCAGAGAAGCCATTTTCCTAGAAAGTCCATCAACTGGTATACCTGGCTTGTCCTCTGGGTACCTCATTATATTTTCACTGTACAAAAATTGAACAGATCCGGTGACAGCACACATCCCTGTCTAACACCATGTTTTACCTGCTGAAACGTTCCTATTTGGTTGCTAATTCGTATAGCTGCTGTTTGTTGCCGATACAAGTTCATTATTATTCTCTCGTCTTTACCATCGATGTTTATACGTTCTAACATTCTAATAATTTCGTCATGATTTGACGCGTCAAATTACTTAGTGTAGTCTATAAAGCACAAATATAGATTTGTTTTTACTTCTATGGCTCTTTTTTAAATGTTCTTATAGTATAGATGGCGCTGTTTATGTCTTTACCTTTTATAAAACCACAGCGTTCATTACTAATTTCTGGTTTTATTATATTTCTCACTCTTCTCATGATAGTTCTTAACACTATTTTGGTCATACTACTCATGAGACTAATGATGTGGTGTTCTTCGCATTCTGTGGCTTCAGATTTCTTAGGCAAAGATATGAATATGGATTTTAGTAGATCATCAGATATTGTTGTAGATGTCATTCATCAGTTTTTATTAATTGAATCTACTCCAAATTCTTATAAAGACTCAATTTCCTCTACTGTTATATAATCAGACCCACGCGCTTTGCATATGGCGCTTGGCATCCTCAACTTCTGCAACACGTATTGGTGGTCCTCCATACTTGTCCTGGACGTTCATTTCGGATCTGTCATCATCATACACCTCGTGTATCCATTTTGTCCATCTTTCCATAATGTTTTCTTGACCCAGTAATACATTTTCCTTTTGTTGATTTCAGACAGCCAGAGGCTGTTTGTGTCCTTCCGCCTGTTAACACATTCATTTCCTTGCACATAGTCTCTCATGCCTGTGCTGCATTTCAAGCTCTTTGCACTTCTGGTTTAGCCATTCTTCTTTTGCTGTTTTACATTTGCATGCCATTTCCTTAATTAGTCTGTCATATTCTTCTTCATTCTGTCTTGCATCCGTCAGTTGTGAATATTTAATCTGTCTTCCGCTTCTTCTTTGCAGTCCTTTATTCTGGTATGATTTCGTTTAATGCATTGACGCCTTTAGCATTTCCTACTGCTCATCTACACTTTAGTTTTTTCTATTGCATTATAACTATTCTGAATTGTAATTTTATCATTTACGCTCATTTCTATATCTGATTTAAGTATGGCTGTGTAACTTGATATTTTTTGAAGCTCGCTTAAATTTGCTCGACTTTTTCCTATTACGGGAACGTGGTCGCTGTTGCAGTCAGCTCCTGGCCTGGTTTTTACCAACTCTTTCTCAATCTTCTGTGTGACTACTATGTAATTAATCTGCTTAAGAATGTCACGAGAGGTTAGATGTTGTTATAGAATTTATAAATATCCTGGACCCAAAGTTGCATCAGGTGATACCAGGATAGTGCCAGATAAGAGACTGGTCTTATAAGTAATACCCCTTTTCTGAAAAGAGTAAGGGTGTATGGACATCCAAGGTAGGATCAAGCTGTATAAGTTACTAAGTATGATGATAGTGTTTTACCCTAGTTCCCTAAATGCTCCTCTCCAGATCCTCCTCTGTTTATATTATTAGCTCTTCTAGGGGTATTAACTAAACTATTTACCAACAAGAACTGCAACTTAACTTAATTAATTCAAGTAAGTCTGTTGGCAAATATTTACAATTTATTTTGTACATTTTTTCTTTTCTTTGTGAAAATCTTTCACTGAACTCAAACTTTTGTTTACAACATAAAATAAATAAAATCACTGGTAAAAAGTTCTAAATTAGCTAAAGTCTTTAAAGGTGTAGGAAAGTTCTTCTCTCTGGGTTGAACTCACTATGGTTGTTGACTGTTTATATTTTAGGCTCAATCTTAGTTCACAGTTATTGCATTTCAGTAATGAATGGCTTTAGCTATGCCCATCCAGATGTCATCATTATAAATATATGTCTTTTAAGTGTATTTATACTGGGATACTCTGGACAGTAGCCTTGTTTGGCCACTTATCTGTTGTATTGAAGCCTGTCACCCTTCTGTCATGGAAGGAAAGATCAACTAAAATTCCTCCAGGCAGTGGATACTGGGTGGCTGTCCCTCTGAACTCAAAGGGCGCTCGCACCACTAGTTCCTTCAGTAGTGGCTGACTCTTTAATGTGTACTCGGACGACAGGACATAACCTGAAACATATTGGATTAACCACTATATTGTCTATCACTATCCCACTATCACAGATGTAGGGGGTGAGAGACAGTTTCAGACAGTTTTCTAGCAGACGCACGGGGCATAATATATCAGTAACAACACAATCCAGTTCACTGTGAATACAATTTTTCTCCAAATCCTTAGTTAGAGCCATTTGTCCATGATTGGCCTTCATACATTTATTAGGTCTTGTGTAAAAATACTAAGAAATATCTCAATCACTACAGTAAAGTAATTCATTTTATCCTTTCTTATGTTCCTGGTGTGTGGTCCATTCCTTCAAGAAATAATTCTTTAAATACTTTTCTAAAACTATAGACACACGGTCGCTACTATTCTGAATTTATTTGAATATACACTTGCTTAGTTTTGCCTCCAGAAATTAATAGTAGTTTCATAACACATTTTTACACACTTCCTAACGCACAATTTAATTAATTAAGAGAAAAAAATATAAATAAAAATAAATAAATAAATAAATAAATAAATAAATAAATAAATATAAATAAATATAAATATAAATATATATATATATATATATATATATATATATATATATATATATATATATATATATATATATATATATATATATATATATATATATATATATATATATATATTATATATATATATATATATATATATATATAAAGATATATATAAAAGATATATATATATATATATATATATATATATATATATATATATATATATATATATATATATATATATATATATATATATATATATATATATATATATATATATATATATATATATATATATATATATATATATATAAAGATATATATATATATATATATATATATATATATATATATATATATATATATATATATATATATATATATATATATATATATATATATATATATATATATATATATATATATATATATATATATATATATATATATATATATATATATATATATATATATACAGTAGAACTCCATTTATCCGAACCCCAATTATCCGAACATCCAATTATCCGAACACTTTTTCCAGAAAAAAAAAAAAAAAAAAAATCAGATGCCACAGTCACGTTAGACTAAAATTCTGAATCTTTTGATGCGGCAAACTTCAAATGTGTGCGAACAATTTGTAGAGAATGGGATGGCTAATGGTCGGTCGCTTACGTACAGGAAGTCAGTTAGATCATAAAGTCAGTTAATATCTGGTTTACCAATCCAAAGTACGTGTGCGTTCTAGGTAGAACACTGGCTAAACAGACAGTTCAACTTAAAATAATTGTGTCTGCTACTACAGCAGAATAATTTTGGTGTACAAGTATTTCTCTGTGCGATATGGCACCTTCCAGTAGGCCTAAAGCATATAAAAGGAACCGCAATGTTTTGTCAATTGAAACGAAAACAGAAATTATCAAGAGACTAGGACAAGGTGAAACTGTGTCTTCACTTGCGAGGATTTTCAATGTTGGGAAAGCTACCGTCTCTGACATCAAAAGTAACAAGGATAAAATTATGAGTTTTGCATCGAAATTTGATAGTGAAAATGGGTCGAAGAAACGTAAAAACCATGAGAAATGCGAAAGATGTGAACTTGGAAGAGGCTTTGTATATATGGTTTGTGCAAAGAAGAAGCAAAGGGGAACCTATCTCTGGTTCTCTGTTGTGTGAAAAGGCACTTCAGTTCAACAATCAACTTGACGGTCCTCCTGACTTTAAGGCTAGCCAGGGATGGTTAAGAAACTTTAAATCTCGTCATGGCATACGAGAATTGGAGATTCAAGGGGAATCTTTATCTAGCGATGCAACTGCCGCTAAAAATTTTAAAGAAACTTTCTTGGCTTTTTTGGAAGAAGAAGGTTATTCACTCGATGATGTGTATAATGCCGATGAGACTGGCTTATACTGGAAATCATTGCCTCAAAAATCACATGCATCTCAGCGCGAAGCAGCTGCCCCTGGGTTTAAAAAGTGCAAAGAGAGAGTAACAATTTTGGTAGCCGCGAATGCCAGTGGAAGTCATCGTTTACCGGTGCTAATGATCGGCAAAGCCAAAAAACCACCACGTTGTTTAAAGAATGTGACATGTCTCCCATTGTGTTACAAAGCACAGAAGAGTGCTTGGATGAATAGTGAAATATTTCTTGATTGGTATACAAATCAGTTCATCCCAAATGTGAAGAGGTTGAGAGAACAAGAAAAGAAAACTGGAAAAGTAATTCTTCTACTGGACAATGCACCATCTCATCCAGAGACGGATACATTGAATGCAGTTGATGCAAATTTTAAAGTAATTTTTCTGCCTCCCAATGTAACAGCACTGATTCAACCAATGGATCAGGGTGTTATAGCAAAGCTTAAAAAGATGTACAAGAAGGAAGTCCTGCGTCGTTTATTGTTGGCTGAAGATGAAGAAAGTGTGGTGGCGTTTTCCAAAAAGCTTAATCTCAAAGACTGCTGCTATATGTTAGCTGATGCTTGGACCACACTGTCACAAGATAATCTCAACAAGGCTTGGAGTAGATTGCTTGGGAAAAAAGGAGGAAATGAAACTACTGCAGTGGACACAAATGATGATTGTATAAATGAAGTTGTGGAACTGTTTCAAGCAATGCCCGGATTTTCGGACTGTGACAAAGATGATGCACACATGTGGCTAGAAGATGATAATGATTCTGGTTTTCAGTTTTTGAATGACGAAGAAATTTTGTCTTTTGTGCAAGAAGAAAACCAAATACATGTAGTGACCGATGATGAAGACTCCTCAGAAGTACACGATGTACTTGTAGATTATGAAGAAAAACCAAAACGTCGACCAAGTCCTGAAGAGGCCTTTATAGCACTAGAAACAGCGATGGCTTGGTACGAGCAAGAAGATGACAGCTGTCCTACACAGCTTCTGCTGTTGAAGAGAATGCGGGACTTAGCAGCCAAAAGGAGACTATCCAGTTTGGTGCAAAAGAGGATTCCTCATTATTTTAAATAGTGGGCTACATCTGTGCAAGTACATGTATACGTAAGTTGCGCCTGGTTTTGAATCGTTTGTAATGTTATTTTGAAAACATTTCTCTTTCTTAACAAAAATAATTAATACAAGTAGTACATGCACTGCAGTGTAATAAAAGATTTTGGTGATACAGTGATCTAATACAGTGTGGGTATTATTATTACAGTACAAGTAAATATGTTTTATAGTGTATTTTCCTTGTGATGTTTAATTATTTTTAGAAATATGTGTACATGTACTCGATACATTATGTAATCCAATTATCCGAACATTTGATTATCCGAACGATGCTCGGTCCCATGGGGTTCGGATAAATGGAGTTCTACTGTATATATATATATATATATATATATATATATATATATATATATATATATATATATATATATATATATATATATATATATATATATATATATATATATATATATATATATATATATATATATATAAACATTCTTTCTTACCCTCAAGTACATACAGTCGGGCTGTTAATGGTTATATATTAGTCTGCTCTCAGATACAGAAGGCAAAGGCAATCTTCATTAACACTCTGGCGCTCACTGTATTTTTCAAAATTGAGTGGCCTCGTTTTGCAAGAAGCAGGGTTTTATATAGGTCATATCCGGCGACAGAGAAAACGATACTGCTGAACTGTGTTTGTGTTTCCAAATTGTATGCATAATTTGTCTAGATGTGCAAATATTGAAATCTAAGATTTCAATTATCTTCCTAATTCCTGAAGCGATTTCCTACATCTTAGGCTTAAAATTCGCCCTGGATTAGTCTTCAACTTTCTAGCTCATTGTCTTTTAATTACATACTCCCATCTTTTCCTATGCGTAACCTAAACAGCAAAATGTTCGACTGTCCCAATGTCTCGATGCATTCCACTCGAGATTTCTCCATTCGTATAATACTATTCGTGGAAGTCTTTACACCTACCTATAAAGTAACATTCCTATTGTTAAATTACTAACCTCTTCCAGGTGGTAGTTCGCTCACAATGCTGTAGTTTAATGCCATCCCCAACTGGTTTGCACAGATTTGAGATCGCCATGTTAGGCTAGTACGTTTTTGTAAACACAGCATGAAGGTGCAATGCCATTGGTCCGTCTATCATACAGTTTTCACAAAGTATGGTGCGCCGTTTGGTCAGAATGACGTGCTGTGAATTCGACTTCACGACAAGAGGGCCCCCCCCCATTCAAAAGCGTAAACCATCTGGTGGAGCTTTCTTTCTGGATTCACAAACAAGGCATTCACACAATTGGACGTTTACTCTCCCTTCTTACTCTCCTGGTTTCCTTCAGGTGTGTGCCTACTCAATAAATATGCCCCAACATTCTGAGATCCAGGGATATATTCAATGGTAAACGAGTAAGGTTGGATCAAAAGAGACCACCTCAATAACCTTGCGTGACCATGTCGATCCTGAGCAAGAAAAACAAGTGGCTGTGATCACTCTGGACCACGAAATGTCTACCATAAGAAATAATCTGGAATTTCTTTATGGCCCAGATCAACGCCACACATTCTCTCTCAACCGTAGAGTAGTTTAACTCCACCTTATTCAATTTGTGGCTAGCATACGCAACGGGGTTCAATTCTCCGGGTTGTGACTACTATCTTTGCAATAATGCTGCCCCTAACCCTACGTTGCTAGCATCAGTCCTAACCATAAATTCTTGACTCAGATCTGGAAGTCTCAGTATAGGCCTACTTGTGAGTTTCTGCTTCCACTCTTTATACGCTTCGTCACATTTTGTCTCGCTGAGTCTATCCAATAACATTTCCAGAGACGACAGATGTTCCTCAAATGTTTCTGTTGCTATGAGGATATCATCCATGAAATTGGCGATTGCTAGGTTTTATAAGGGATCCAGTAATTTCCTCATCATCCTGGAGAAAACACTCGGAGCATTCTTCAAACCGAAAGGCAACATATTGAATTCATAGTGCTCCTCCGAAGTGCTATAGGCCAGCAACGGTCTGATTTCAGGCTTGACGGGAATCTGGTAATACCCTTTACTTAGATCCACTTGTGACTCTGTTATAGCATTCAATTTCCTGTAATTACTACAGAGTCTATGTTCAACAGAGGGTTTCCTCAGCTAAACCACACTGGAGCTATAATATAATTCATATGGGGAAATGACATTTTCCTGCATCGGGAAATCAATTCTCCCTTTAAAGTTGTTATATATTATTTCAGTCCATGTCCGCATCAATACTTCCAATGGACCGTGATCGGCCTGTCAACTAACAACGTCGCCGGTGCCCTTTCTAAAGCTAATGTAAATAGCCGTGTAGTGGAGCTGGCTGTGCATCAGTCAAATGGTTCGCACAGCCCAATCTTCCACTACCTATTTTCCTGGGGTTTCCCCGCAGTTTCTTTATCAAAGGTGGCTGACTAACCACACTTCTATTTTTATCCAATACCTGGTGTTCCGAACAAAATCTTGTCGGTATGGGATGTGTTGTTTCCCCACTCTGTACAATGCGGAGAGTCGCCATGGTAACTGGTTTTCTGGTAGACTTTTTGTGAGATGGTGCCATCTTATCCACTATGTCTACCTGTTTATTTTTATTTTCAGGCCTACGTCCGCCTCAATGCTTCCCAAGGTCCTGTTGATTTTTCCAACGTGTGGGGTGTTCCTTGCTACATTGTGCACAGGCAGTCACATACCGAGCTGTGTCTTCAGCGATGCCTGGCCTATAATATTGCACTGATGTCCTTTGACAAGTGGTACCGATTTTCATATGTCCACCGTCTGATACAACATGTGCTAGTTCCATAACCTTGTCCCTACAAATAGATGGCAGTACTAGCTGTCAATGCCCACTGGGTCCTGTTCCAGCTTTCCTGTATAGCAATCCATCATTCACATAAAACTGTCCTTTCTTTGGAGGTTTATGGCTTTTTGGCAATTTGCCAAAGCAAGATTTTAATGAGCTATCTTTAGCTTGGGCCTTTTTCATCTTCCTTGGATGAATGTTATTTGGACTGTCCTCCTCCTTCTTAGGGCTTGACCTGGTATGGAGTGTTGCCATGATCACAGGTTTTATTGGGTCACCCAAAAAGACATATCTACTTCCTATTACCAGCGGGTACATAGGATCATCACTCATTGCTGCACTTATCACTCCTTCCACGTAGCGAGTCCTGACATTGATCCTTGCTATGGGAAGTGTCATGGTAGGAGTTCCCTTTAATGCCCCTTGTATCTCCACTTTTTCTGTGGTGTATTGATCAGGGTGCACTAGGGATGCACTCACGACTGAGTAGAATTCCAATCCTGAATCATAAAGTCACATAATTTTAGTGCTGCTATATGTTACTTCTTCACAGATGGGGGGATGATGGAGATCTATCTGACTGGCTGTCAGTTCCTTCCTTCCCTTGTCCACTGTTATAAGACATGCAGCGTGATATGGAGAAATTTTCTTCCCACAATCCAAAGTATTGTGGTTGTTCATTTTACAAATCTTACACCACTTGTCTCCATGTCTATAGGGTTTTTTATCTTGTACCTGAAGGGTCCTTTCTCTAATCAATTTTAGGTTTGTCATAACCTTGTTTGTATTTGTGTTGTTGGTCCCTATTGTCAAACTCATTCTGGTTTGGTGGTGGTCTACTACTTTCTCCTTGCTTCTTCTTAATTCTTGCTATTTCTTTCTGAGCTGCGTGATATCTCTCAGCAACTGTTAAAATCTCCCCCAATCTCTCTGCACCTTGTTCCATAAGAAATTTTCTTATGTCTGGAGGCATATACTCTCTCACTTG
Source organism: Oreohelix idahoensis (assembly GCA_024509875.1). Taxonomy (NCBI): domain Eukaryota; kingdom Metazoa; phylum Mollusca; class Gastropoda; order Stylommatophora; family Oreohelicidae; genus Oreohelix; species Oreohelix idahoensis. Next base: position 347,057 of record JAMPIV010004685.1, on the reverse strand, counting down.
TTCCATCATGACCATTTCTTTTATGTCTTGAATTTTCCCACAGTAGTCCACTTCTCCAAGTAGGTTTCTAATCTGGCAGAGAATTGGTGGTAGGTTTCTCCTGAAAGATGCTTAGCAGTTCTGAATTTCTTCCTATAAGATTCTGAGTTCTTTTCATACCGAACCAACAACACCTGCTTCAGGATTTCATAATCCTCCTGGTCTTCTTTTCCGAGTTTTGCATACACTTCATAAGAAACGCCTCTCAGCCCCTGCGATAGCTTAAGGCTCCATTTTTCCTTCTCTATGCCATAGCTAGTGGCCATTTTCTCATACCTATCCAGATAAGCATCAATTTCGTCATGTTTGTCCACAAATGGATCCAAGTGAAAGTTCATGGCTCCATTTGAAGTACTTTGACTTGCACTATTGTCAGAAGTAGTTGGTCTACTTCCATTACCAGTAAAATTTCCTTCAAGTTCAAGCTCTTTCAATCTCAACTCTTGCTCCCTTTGCAACCTCTTTTCCTCAGCCTCTCTATCAGCAACCTGTCTTCTCTCCTCAGCTTCCAGTTTCTTAGGCTCTCTATCAGCTTCTATTTGCAATCTCTTAGCTTCAGCCTCTATTTGCAATCTCTTAGCTTCAGCCTCTATTTGCAATCTGTTAGCTTCAACCTCTATTTGCAATCTCTTAGCTTCAGCCTCTATTTGCAATCTCTTAGCTTCTTTCTCAGCTCCATTTGAAGTTTTCTTTCTGTTTCCAACTACATATCTTCTCTGTCAATAAACTTGTCACACTCAGTAGTGACATACTGAATAAGAGCTTCCAAAATTAACCCAAACTCCTTTTCCGACTGTACTGTAGCACATCGAAATTTTGCCAAGTCTGCCATACTCACACATTATACGTTGCAGACACTCAAACTCTCTTATAGACCAAAGTAAAATTATTACAAATTCTAATTAATTAAGGACTACTGTCAGTGTATCCAGTCACCACAATTTTGGTTTGTACTCAATGGTACTACAAAGTGCTTTAGTAATATTCATACTTCTTATTAAGTAATATTATTTATTAAAATTATTTCCCTACTGCCTACTCAAAAGATGTAAGTGAATATTATAAGTCTAAATATCTCAAAGAAAAGACCCCTGGGTAGTAAGGAATCCCGGACGAGCCCCCAGTGTCACGAGAGGTTAGATGTTGTTATAGAATTTATAAATATCCTGGACCCAAAGTTGTATCAGGTGATACCAGGATAGTGCCAGATAAGAGACTGGTCTTATAAGTAATACCCCCTTCTCTGAAAAGAGTAAGGGTGTATGGACATCCAAGGTAGGATCAAGCTGTATAAGTTACTAGGTATGATGATAGTGTTTTATCCTAGTTCCCTAAATGCTCCTCTCCAGATCCTCCTCTGTTTATATTATTAGCTCTGCTAGGGGTATTAACCAAACTATTTACCAACAAGAACTGCAACTTAACTTAATTAATTCAAGTAAGTCTGTTGGCAAATATTTACAATTTATTTTGTACAACTTTTTTCTTTTCTTTGTGAAAATCTTTCACTGAACTCAAACTTTTGTTTACAACATAAAATAAATAAAACCACTGGTAAAAAGTTCTAAATTAGCTAAAGTCTTTAAAGGTGTAGGAAAGTTCTTCTCTCTGGGTTGAACTCACTATGGTTGTTGACTGTTTATATTTTAGGCTCAATCTTAGTTCACAGTTATTGCATTTCAGTAATGAATGGCTTTAACTATGCCCATCCAGATGTCATCATTATAAATATCTGTCTTTTAAGTGTGGTTATACTGGGATACTCTGGACAGTAGCCTTGTTTGGCCACTTATCTGTTGTATTGAAGCCTGTCACCCTTCTGTCATGGAAGGAAAGATCAACTGAGATTCCTCCAGGCAGTGGATACTGGGTGGCTGTCCCTCTGAACTCAAAGGGCGCTCGCACCACTAGTTTCTTCAGTAGTGGCTGACTCTTTAATGTGTACTCGGATGACAGGATATAACCTGAAACATATTGGATTAACCACTATATTGTCTATCACTATCCCACTATCACATGTAGGGGGTGAGAGACAGTTTCAGACAGTGTGCTAGCAGACGCACAAGACATAATATATCAGTAACAACACAATCCAGTTCACTGTGAATACAATTTTTCTCCAAATCCTTAGTTAGAGCAATTTGTCCATGATTCGCCTCCATACATTTATTAGATCTTGTGTAAAAATACTAAGTTATATCTCAATCACTACAGTAAAGTAATTCATTTCATCCTTTCTTATGTTCCTGGTGTGTGGTCCATTCCTTCAAGAAATAATTCTTTAAATACTTTTCTAAAACTATAGACACACGTTTGCTACCATTCTCAATTTATTTGAATATACACTGGCTTAGTTTTGCCTCCAGAAATTACACAGTAGTTTCATAACACATTTTTACACACTCCCTAACGCAAAATTTGATTAATTAATATATATATATATATATATATATATATATATATATATATATATATATATATATATATATATATAAACATTCTTTCTTACCCTCAAGTACATACAGTCGAGCTGTTAATGGTTATATATTAGTCTGCTCTCAGATACAGAAGGCAAAGGTAATCTTCATTAACACTCTGGCGCTCACTGTATTTTTCAAAATTGAGTGGCCTTGTTTCACAAGAAGCAGGGTCTTATATAGGTCATATCCGGCGACACAGAAAACAATACTGCTGAACTGTGTTTGCGTTACCTAAATTTATGCATAATTTGTCTAGATGTGCAAATATTGAAATCTAATATTTCAATTATCTTCCTAATTCCTGAAGCGATTTCCTACATCTTAGGCTTAAAATTCGCCCTGGATTAGTCTTCAACTTTCTAGCTAATTGTCTTTTGATTACATACTCCCATCTTTTCCTATGCGTAACCTAAACAGCAAAATGTTCGACTGTCCCAATGTCTCGATGCATTCCACTCGAGATTTCTCGATTCGAATAATACTATTCGTGGAAGTCTTTACATCTACCTATAAAGTAACATTCCTATTGTTAAATTACTAACCTCTTCCAGGTGGTAGTTCGCTCATAATGCTGTAGTTTAATGCCATTCCCAATTGGGTTGCACAGAATTGAGATCGCCGTGTTAGGCTAGTACGTTTTTGTAAACACTGCATGAAGGTGCAGTGCCATTGGTCCGTCTATCATACAGTTTTCACAAAGTATGGTGCGCCATTTGGTCAGAATGACGTGTTGTGAATTCGACTTCACGACAAAGAACATTGTTTCTTGTGCTTTTCCATGTCCAAATAAGTCTATGATGCTGTTTAAACCTGGTGTTTCGTATAAAATTTATAAAGGACAAGCAAGGCAAATTGCTTAATGCCCCGAAGGAAGTAATGGAAAGAATATTTCTCAGAACTCCTGGATGGTGAGCATGGTAAAGCATCAGAAATGATAACCACTAGAACAGAAGAGAAAACCAATGATGGTGAAGATGACATAAGGATGGAAGAACTGAAAGCAGCAGGGCATGATGGTATAACACCGGAGGTATTTAGGTGCATGGGAGCATCAGGCGATCTGTTACTCTTGGGGGTCGTACAGGCAGCGTGGTGCAACAAGACCATGCCAAAGGATTGGGAGATTGCCATCGTGACACCAATTTTTGAAAAGGGTGACAATCGACAATGTGGAAACCATAGAGGCATATCCCTTCTCAGTGTCCCTGGTAAAATCTCCTCTGGAATCCTGGGGCGGAGACTCCGACGCCTGACTGAGCCACAGTTGGATGAGGTCCAGGAAGAGTTCAGGACCACCAATGGTGTAAGACAAGGTGATATCCTGTCACCTTATCTTTTCATACTCCTCATGGACGATGTCATCAAGGCATGTAAGGAGAGAACAAGAAAGTATTCAGTGGAGTACTGGAAGATGAGACAGGTCTGTATTTCAGAGCTGGCATTTGCTGATGATGTTGCCCTGATTTCTAAATCAGAGGCACAACTCCAATCCAACCTACACGTCTGGAAGGAAGAGCTGGAGAAGAGAGGGATGGTCATAAGCAGCTCTAAAACAAAATCCATGGTGATATCACGAGAAGAAAGAAGACATCAGATTAAGCTGGGAGAACAGGTCATGCAGCAGGTCGATCACTTTAAATACCTCGGAGCTATTATAGACCGAAAGGGAGGCATCAAAGAAGAGTTGGCCACTCGAAAAGCAGCAGCTGGGAGACTTTTTCAGGCCATAAATCGAGGATTCCTCAGCAAGAGAGAGGTTGGTAAAAAAACGAAGATGTCTGTATACCGCTCCACCTATGTCCCAGTCTTGACATATGGATGCGAGTCATGGGCAATGACTACAACCCACAAAAGCCAGATCCAAACCTCAGAAATGAGATAACTGAGGAAGGTGGTTGAAGTAACAAGAAGAGACATGGTCCGCAACCAGACGATACGTCAAGGCCTAAAATCCCACCCCCTGCAGACCCAAGTAGAACAGTCCCAACTAAGATGGTTTGGCCATGTCTGCAGAATGGGAGAAGATCGGCTACCACGACAAGCATGGGAAACAAAGAGCCAGGGATCCAGACCCCCAGGACGACCCAGAGTCCGCTGGGAGGACAACATTAGACAATCTTTGAAGGACCGAGGACTAGAATGGAACCAGGCCAGGAGGAAGACAGCCGATAGGATAGTCTGGCGCTCTCTCTTCCAAACCTTTACACCTCACGGTAGAAGGGGAACGACTAAGTAAGTAAGTTTCCTATTATCAAATTGTACGTTTTTGTCAACTCTATCAGTCTGTCACCTCTCTCATTTCTTTCTTCAAGGCCATAACCACCCGTCACATCATCCACATTTTTTTTTTCGTTTCCAACTTTTCCATTTCACAGTCACATAATTGCGTTCGCTTTCTTTTCCTCTCCGGCAGTATGGTTATTTTAGAGTCATTGATTGCACTTCTTTTCTGTAATAATTCGTCGTGTCTGTTTACCTGACCATCCCTGCTGAGAGCGTAGACAGGTGATGCAATATTGACCGATACATGTTGGTAAAATTCTCGTGTACAAAACTTTGGCCGCGCCGGATGAACACGACGTACGCCCAGCAAGTTCATTTAGCGCTGAAATGGCTATTGTGATTCACTAATTACTGTTGTGAAGAGTCACAGCCCAGATGGCTAAACGAGGGTCGGTGTTTACACAAGGACGGGGAGATAAATTACCCGTCTGCTGACATATTACAGACATGCACTTGAAAAACGGAATGTGGTAATAACTTCCGGACAGAAGTGATACAAGGACATTATTTGTGATAATGTAGGGAGTTGTAGTGCAATCATTACCGCGAATCGGAGGATATAACAGCTTTTTATAAAGAAAATGACCTTTTAAATAACATGCATAATTTTCATATGAGGAAATGTTTTGAATAGAAGCCATCAAACCACGCATGATTGTATCTATTGACCAGCATTCGAGATGTAAACATAACAAATTTCTTATTGGAGCCTGGTCTAATAGTAAACAACAACGTGCGTGGGACAAAAATTGCAATATAACTTGACACTTTAGTCGGTTGAAAGCACTGTGAAAATTCACCTCGTCGAGAAAACAACCAGTACTGCCAGAGTTAAGAAAAAAATTCAGAATCCATTTACCGAACCGGACTTGTTTGAGCCTCTTGAGGACTTAAAAGCACAGGAAAACTCTACCATTATTAGCAACGAAAACTGAAATCTGAGGAATCTGAGACACGGAGTCAATTGGGAACTTTTTGTAAAGTACACTCCAGAACACGTGCAAGAGGCATCTTCAACAAGTTGCCTTAGCTATTTCTTATAGCCAGCAGTCTGTCGGTGAACCCAAAGATTTACGTTGGTGGTACCAGTTGAGGGTACTATCTCTATAACAAGTGAGGGTATAAGTGGCCTGAAGTCGACGCTAGACACCATCACCAGACGGGTCTTAGAGACGCAGGACCAGCTTGGTAGTTACTTCCTGACACTTCTTGGAACTTGCTACAACTTTCAAACTTGACCAGTGACGAGTACGATCCAGTCATCTATCTGCAAAGACCCAAACATCAGCTGGAGCAGAACCTTAATGGAAACATAAAAGCTGCCAAGTGAACTCTTACCCAATACTCCATAACGTCACTCGATGATGATTATTGCTTGTTGAAGAATTATTCAGTTTTTTTACCTGCTAACTGTAATTGATTATTAAATTTGTTATTTGTATTTATATACAAATCTAAAGTTGATTTAATCATTTTGAATGTACTACATCCGTATGTCTCAGACAATTTCTTAAATACACTTAAACTGAGCTATACAATATTAATAAGAGGAATTTCGCTGAATTAACTCAGCTGGGGGCTTGAATGAGCTAACGAATTATACGAAAACCCTATCCTTCAAAAAGGTTGACCGCAGATACTAGAGTTAACATTTGCTCAGCCTCATGCAGCATTGTTCTCGCTTTTCTGAATATCTTGTGGGCACACCATTGAGGTAAAAGCATCATTATTCTTCTACCTTCAACTCTGCAAAGAGTAATCTTGTGCGAAGGTAGACACCTTTGAAGACTCACAATAGTTACTATTGAGTTTTGGCCACTGTTGGACCACTACTGCAGAGCTAAGGGGAGGCAACCCGTGACATTCACCAAGTACAATAGTTGTATCATAGGTTTTGCAATGCATCATGGCCATGTCAAGTTCATTGTAGAAGACATCCATTCCTTCTTCTGTACTATCTGCTATTGGTGCATATATCTTTGAATTAGATTAAAATCTAGTGGCCTACCATTCAATTTAACTAACCCCTTTACTGTTCCTGCCCTTTCTGCATCTAAAAATATGCATACTCCTGTTTTTTCTTAATTATCAAATTAACTAGACCAAAACGTTTGCCGAAAAGTAAGAAAATTTGTCCTCTTATCAATTCTAAGAAATGAAGTATGTGAGCAGGTGGGGCAATCTTGGCAATCATGACGATGGTCAATTTTCGTGTAGTGATACCAGGTGTTTATAGGATGATAACGACAGTAAATACGTAAACAAAATGGAGATGGCCATAGTCAATGTATTATCAAAATACAGCTATGGTTTCCTCTGATTTCCTGTCTGAGATGAAACAAGAAAACCAAGTGTTAAGACTGCTGTTTGTGTGTGGGAGGCGTAGGTGTGCCGTCGTATCTGTGTTAGGTATGTATTAGTGAGTGGGTGTTAGAACCGACACTCACACCACAGGTACGTGAAAGTCATGGAAGGAGTGAAGCTGCTGGTGACGTTTTAATAACAGTTTATTTACATCACTACACGTTAACATTGAATACACACATAGTCAAATTACAAGTCATAGCAATACAATACTCCACTTCTCAGCTACTCCACTTCCCAGCATCATCCAAGATACTCTTAAACATTCATCAGCAGATATAAGACTGCACACAGCAGTTAACATAAATAAAGGCCTAAAGTCCTCATGACTCAATTCTGCGCTATAATACTGCACACAGCAGTTCACATAAATAATGGCCTAAAGTCCTCACGACTCAATTCTGCGCTATAATACTGCACACAGCAGTTCACATAAATAATGGCCTAAAGTCCTCACGACTCAATTCTGCGCTGTACTGCAGTTTACAAATAACTCATAATGTCATCACGTGAAATATTGGCCTTAGTACTCAGAATACTTAAATATACATAAACTCTACCTCCGCGGGAAATAATGGCCTCTTAAATAATATCTTCACAAAATATCCTCTACTAGGAACTACTGGCCTGTACATATTAAGGCCTCTAACATCTTTGCATCAAATATCCACTTATCCAAAAAAAAAACACAGCGAAAACCATCGCTAGACATATTTCTAGTGCTCTGCGCAGACACCCATTTACAGGCTGACTCCCTCAGTCAACGCCCAGGACGGCATCCTGTCCCGTACACACACAGGGCACACACTGTGAACTCCCTGTCACGAGACTCGGCTGTTTGAAACCTAACTCATTCAAAATACATGCGGGCTAGCCGCGAGCTTAATCACAGCTCAATACAACTCAGGGATAAATTTCTCACAGGCGTGACTCAACGCTGTGAGTAGCGATCATCGCTTTGTTCTCGATCATACGAGAAGATATTATTCCTATCCCAAATTTAAACAAGCATAAGCTTAATCGGGCATTCAAGCGCCACAACCCATAATTTAACTTGTCCAAAAAACATTCCAAAGATCACTTCCCTTCCATAGGATCTACTCGTAACACCCAGGTTTGTTGCATGGGAGTTGTGCGTTTGCACAAGAACGTGTCGGAAAATATCAATCTGTCTTCAGATTAAAGACCCGCAGTAAAGTATGAATTGGATTTTTTTAGCACGAAATGATGTAATCATTTCCTAGCAGATTTGTTGTAGGCAATAGTTATCAATCTTGAAACATATTGCCACTGATAGATATATGAAGTGGTGTGTTGTAAACATGATCTATATTAACGGAAGAAACAATACCTTATATGGGAGTGACTTGTGAAAAATCACATCTTATGTGTCAAGCAGGAATTTTCCATGAGATGGATGGGAGACAAAACATCTACCAAAATCAGACACTTGAATATGATTGGTTTGACATTTGAGATGTTAAAATACAACATCTCTGATTGGGCTTCACCTCCACATTGTAATGTGGATGCGTAGGCCGAGTGTTGCTTAAAATCTTCAGTATTTTAAGATTACGGTTCTGCTAATTTAACTCGTCAAGAAGAAAGTCAGACAAGTTAGGATAAGGAATAGAATCAGGATTCTAATTTAAAGGACCGGACAACGTATTTGAGCATCTTCTAGACTTACACAGTAAGAAAACCGTACATTTACTAATGTGGAGGGGGTCGGAGTGGGTAAGAAGTATGGCGTCCGCCTCCAATTCTAAAGGTACGGGTCTAGATTCCCAGTTGAGGTAATATAATTTATGGAAATGGTTTTTCAGAACCAGTGGTCCTTATGATATCATAATACACTCCCCCCCGTCTCCTGGGTAGTGAGATTGGATGCCTAACCTTCTCGGATAAAAGTGAAAAAAATTAGGAGGTCCCGTGTGTAAGCTGCACGCGTTAAAATCCCACGGCAATTAAAAATCGTAAAGAGTAGGCCGTAAGGCTTCTGCCCTGACAAAATTTAAAAATTAGATACCTACCCACCACATAAATATTTATAGAATGTGTGATTCCTATATACACACATTTGGATTCTCGCCGGTGCTACGGAGTTCGTGCACTGTGCCGATATCCTATTTGTATGATCTAAGGGAGGAGATCGGAGCACTGATGGAGTTGTCCGTGTGCAAAGAAGATAGTCCTTAAAACAAAACCAAACCAAACTAATACGGAAAGCGGAATTCTAGGAACCTGAACGCACATTCATAGTGGGATTCTAAATTAAAGTAATACCTCAGACCACATGTAAGAGGTATCTTCGCCAAGTTATCGAACACTATTTCACTGAGCCAGAAGTCTGTATCCTCCCAAAGTTATTTGGGGTAAGTTGTACATTTAGAATTCTACATTCTGCAATATTAACATATGAAAATTGCTAGTGGATGTCCAAGTTTATACGAGGATGGCAATCTCAGCATATAGAATGATAGTTTTGTGAACCACCACTGCAAAAGCTGCTTTATGCGTTTTTCGCATACAGGACCAAACACATTGGTAGTGCCAAGTTCCTTATGGAGCAGGGAGTGGATAATGACAGAGATATTGCACATAATTATTATATTAACTTTTTAATTAGTGCATATGTATTTGTAAACATGGTTTATATAAATGCAATGGGGGTTTTCCGCTCACTGGGATTAACATTAATGCTCAGAGAGGGTAAAGTTCTGGATGGTAGAATGAAAGGGAGGGACACCTGACTTTTGTGTCAGGAAACCCAATACTCATGAGGGGTATTTGTTTCTCTCTCATTTCATGATAATAGTCGGTAGTAACAATTGGTGGTACTAGTCTGTGGAACAAGTGTGTGGTATAAGTGAGCTTCAGTCAAAGCTAGACACCAACATCAGATGGGTCTTGAAGACGCCGTACCATCTTCGTAATTACCCCACGATACTAAGAGGGGCATGTTACAGCCACCAGACTTGACCAGTGACGAGAGAGAACCAGCCTACAAAGAACCAACATCGGCTTGAACAGCAGCCAACCGAAACCTTACTGGCAACTAAGTACCCACTTAAAGCTGTCAAGTGAACTCTTAAAACAAGCATTTCAAATCATCACCCGTGATGAATCTTTAAAGAAATATTTCCTATATCACCACGCCTTATTTATTTTGTTAACTAAAATTGATTATTAAATTTGTTATCTTTATACGTACAAATTTATAGTTGATTTAATTATTTTTGACTGAACTGCACCAGTATGTCTCAGTTATTTTAAATACCCATAAACAGAGCTTTTGAAATAATATTTTACTGAATTAAATCATTTGAGGCTCATCAAACAAGCAAAATTATCTTCTCCTCATAGAAGGTCTGGGAAGATAAAAAAGTTTTTTACGGTCTGGAGAATATCAGCTGTAGTACTTGATTTCTTAAATTCCTATGAGGCTCCCATTCTTCAATTCAAATCTTTGCCAAGAGTAATCTTGAGCAAAAGGTAGATATCTTTGAAGACGCTTTGTAGATGCTCTGAATTTTGACTGTTGTTGGACCATCACTCCAAAGCAAGGGAGAGAAATCCCGTGACACTAGAATGGAAACCCACCAACAATATACTGATAAGACCAAGACTGAAAAGGAGATTCACCAACACCAGAATAATACAAAGCTATGCACCAATAAATGACAGCGATGAAGAGGTCAAGGATGAATTCTATCAACAGCTACAAAAGGAAATGGAAACCGTACTGGATATGATATTATCATAGTAATGGTAGATCTGAACGCGAAAGTTGGAACACAAAATACATATAACGAAAGAGTAATGGAGAAATGCGGTAGCGGAGCAGCAAAATGGAGAATGCTTCTGCAGTAGCAGGAACAAGAAACCAGATAGATCATATTATAATCAATGGTAGATGGAAACATTTATTACAAGATGTGAAAGTAAGAAGGGGTGCAGATATGGGAAGCGATCACCATTTAGTAGTAGCAAGACTGAAGGTGAAACTCAGAACTTTTGGACCAATTGCAACTACACAGAAAAGGTATGACACCATCAAACTGAAAGATCCCGTTACCAAAAAAGCTGTTGTGGTTAATATAAATAGACGATATCAAATTGCCTATAGCCAAGAAAAGACAGCGACGAGAGATTCAACACAATTTCAACAATATACAAGGAAAGCAGCAAATCATGCTTGGGATTCCAGGAAAGGAAGAGACAAGATTGTATAACACCAGAAACATTAAACACTACTACGATGAGAAAAGAAATGAAAAGAAAGAAAATTGAAGCAAAGTCATTCAGGTTAAAGGAAATATACAGCGAACAGTACAGTCAGCTGGACAAGGAAGTAAAACGTCTAACCTGAGCCAACAAAAGGAAATTCCTAGACGATCTTGCAAGACGTGAAGAAGAAGTAGCACTGAGAAATGAACAAAGCACAGCATATAAAATAACTGAAACCATCAGCGGAAAACGGGGTGCAAACAATGTTACGTTAGTAAGAGATAAGTAAGGAAATCTCATCACCACAGCACAGGGATAGGAAACAAGATGGGCAGGGCACTTCAGAGAAATACTGAATAAGGAACAACTAGAGACGCAATTGAAAATGATCTAGACGTAAAAAACAGAAATTCCGCGAAGAGAAGAAATCATCACAGCTATCAAAGGGTTAGAGAATAGAAAACTCCTGGTCACAACAATGTAAATGCCGAGTTATTTAAGACAAACCTTGAACTAGCAGAACTATTAGAACCACTATTTGCACAAGTCTAGAAAAAAGAGACAGTTCCAATAGACTGGAAAAGAGGAATAGTTGTCAAATTTCTCAAGAAGGGCGACGATGCAGACTGCAACAACTGGAGCGGAATTACTCTCCTCTCAGTTCCCAGTAAAATAATAGACAGAATATTGAATGAGCGAAATGACGTTTCGTCACAATTAGCAGGATCGGCGAATGAGAAGATGCATTCGGCGTGTATACAACCAGCGCGCAGTTGGGATTCATACCCTTTGACATTTGCTAAGGGAGACTAAGCACCTATGGGTTTGCCCGGCGTGCAGTGGATTCTGATTAACAATATATATAACATTGGACGGTAGATGTGTTAAGTCAATTGCATTAGTGTGACAGAACCCTTATTCATTCGTTATTTTTTCCTGTGGCATCTATGCTCCACTCCTCTATGCCATTATTCATCGGTCATTATTTTACTTATCGCCTTCATTGCCAATAAGTATTTTATCCTCTGTTTGACACTCCCTGTCAACACCCACGCGCTTTAGGCTTGACCGCACATGATACGTTATCCTTTGATTGTGGACAGTTAACAATTAGCCAGGTGGGACAATATTATTAAATCAACTATTTGTTTACAGTTTGTCGCCGGCTTATTGTTTAGACAGGTGGGCTATTGATAAATGCGAGTTGATTGCTTCAAGCAGGTATGGGATGTCATTAACAAAAATGGGGTCGGATTAGAGAGGAATGGTGGTTCTAAGAAGAAGAAGGTAACTTCCAAGTATGATTTTAACGATCTGGACCTGATATATCACGTAATTTCCGGCAAGGTCTATTAACAATCTTTAAGTATTAGGGCAGGCGATATGACACTATGTTTTCAGATGATGTCAATAACAATTGACTTCATTACCTCATATGGCCATGTCAATAATTATCATGATGATGGGTTCGGAGAAATTATTACTGGAAATAAGATGCCCTACCTTGTGTTTGGTTTTTAATTGAAATGAACTAGCCTGCAATGAGGATTCGCCTTTAGGAAAATCAACTAAGCCATCGAAATCCCTCTTATAAGGTATAGCTCTGTGTTGACTCCATTTCATCGTTGAGTTCAGTGAAGAGGTAAATTGAAACGCGAATGGTTAAAACGGAATGAATGTCAACAATGTTCTTCAAACGAAAATTCCAACAAGTATCGTTGAATTGGGTGAACTGGGCAAGAATTGGCAGCACACAAGTCGGTGATTACAGTACATATATTTTATTGACGTGACACCAACGAAGTGGAACAAGACAATCATAGTTACAGATGCGAAGATCATACGTCAAAATGTTAATATCACTGTTAATAGTTGTTGTAGATTCTCTAACAGTTAAGTTCTCTTATATTCCAGTGACTAAGGATCACTTCCATTACCATGTAACCGCCAGGGTATTAACGTCCGTTGACCTTCTCCCAAGGACGTTTATTAAGGCAAACGGATTCATTCTCACGGAGCAATAATTTATATCATACTTGTAAGCATCCCAGACTTTCTTCATAAAATTCTTAGATAGCATATCCAATCCAAACAAAGGCAGATATAACAATACAACCAAGTTAGTGTTTCATCTTGGCTAACCTCTCGGTATCCATACCACGACTTTGGCATAGGTAAAACGGCATATTAAACATGTGAAGCATATATATATATATTCATTAACTTGATTCCACATATGGATTCTCCCTCTACAAAAGATTCCAAAGGCTATCGACTCCGTGTCCAATTCTAGGAATGTCATCTCCGATGAATGTAATAAATGTACGTAACACTCTGTTTAGTGTAAATATATGTCTAAGTATTTATACATAGATATATTAATAATTCTGGCTCATACGTTTGCTTTCATACATATAACTGAATCAATTTTTATTATTTAGTTTTAAATCAACAGGTAACAAATTTAATAGTGAAATAGTCTTTAACAGGTTAAAATAAATATGGAAAGATTAGTGGAATTTTGATAGTTATACAGTTCTCGTCATTGAGACGTAGGTGGAAATTTAACTTTAGGTCTGTCAGATGTAGCACTGTACTGCAAAAAGTCAAAACTTCTGCTTCCTTTCAAGTCAGTTGTTGAAGAGTACAAAGTTGGAAAGGCAAGGCTTGCAATGATGCTACGCGAGTCAGCTGATGACGTGGTTAAGTCCATTCAGCCCACACTGAAAACGGGAAGGAAGTGGAAGGTGGAAGAAGCTGTTGATGCTGCCCAAGAGTCACTCAAACTGAGGGAGGTAATCGGATACACACAAACGAATAGACGGGGATTTGGTCATGCAGACATCCGCTGATGGTCCAAGGCATCAAGCAGGGAGCGCAGAGACATGGTAGTTTAGGAGATACGAGGAGCTGAGAATGATAAGAGGTTGCAAAAAGTAGTGCAGCAGGTCCAACAAGGCCAATTTACTACATGGGAAGGAGCCCTGCAGAGGTCTTTGACATGGAATGATATATGGCATATGGCACCTCTTAGGCTCAGCTTCGTTGTTAGATCAATGTATGACCTGCTGCCGTCGGCCACCAACCTTGTGAAATGGGGAAAGTCGGATGATGAGCAGTGCCCCCTGTGCCAGGGGAGGCAGACACTAGAACACGTGCTCTCAGCGTGTAAGGTGTCATTAGGGCAAGGGCGATACACTTGGCGCCATAACAAAGTGCTAAATGAGCTTGCTGCGACAATAGATCTGGCAAGGATGAAGGCGAATAGCAAACCCAGGCCGAGCACCGCAAATACATACTTTCTGAGGGCAGGAAAGTCAGCACACCCCAAACCGAGTAAACCAGGTAGCAGTTTACCATCTCTTCTTGACTGTGCAAACGACTGGGTGATGGCGGTAGATCTACCTGGACGAGGGGCATATCCAGAGAGTATCAGAAAATCGCGGAGACGGCCGGATATAGTGCTTCATTCTTCAGCAACGCTTCAGGTCATACTGATTGAACTGACCGTGCCATTTGAATCCAGATTAGACAAGCAACATTTGTTCAAAGCGGCCAAGTATAGTGATCTGGCCGCGGATCTGAGACACGATGGGTTCACTGCAAGGGTCATTGCTGTTAAAGTGGGCGCAAGAGGGCTTGTGGCTGCATCAGTGTATGATCTATTGAAACTGTTGTGGCTGAGGGGACAGTCGAGAACAAGGGCACTGAAGAGGCTTAGTGAAACTGCCGAAAAGGCATCAGGCTGGCTGTGGAACAACCGCAATGGGCAATGGAAATCGTGACAATAAACGCTGCGGTACAGAAAACACCAGGAATTTTTCTAAGTTTACAATACGCTGAGGTTTTGGTGTACTAGTGAAAGGGCTGTGGCTGAGAGGCGAAAGGTGGTGTATATTATAGAGGTGTCAGTGTCAGAATTTCAGTGGCGAACGCGCAGTGGCGTCGGCTTCGCGATGGTGTCTCAGTGTGTGCGACGGAACGAACGGAATAATTTGTCTTCTCTTTGTTACTTTCACAATTGCTTCTACGGCTGGCGGAGTTGTGGATTAAAGTTGCTACCATAAGTGAAATGGGTTCATTTTCGATACAAGACAACAGGAGGCTGAGACGCTTGGGAGTCATGACCCAAGTGGGCCCGCTCCCCTTAGAGTGTAAAGGAGTATATCGGGCCGAAACACTTGTCGGACGGGGGGACTACTTCTGATGATCAGATTGCTTCCTGTTGTATCGCTCTGTAAAGAGTTTCCTATCATAGACTTAACTGAAATGTCCCTTTCACTGGTGCCGTTTAGTTAGCACTTAGATTGTATGAGTGAGTCCTGCAGCTGTGGTTCATCAATTATGTGATGACGAAAGCCTTCTCCACACTCTCTTCCACTGTAGGCGGTTATGGGGGATGCTTTTCTCTCACACTAGCTCAGTTAGTACCACAAATCGTCTGATGGCTTGTAACCACGAACTTTAGACAATTAGAAAGAAACAAATGCCTGCTGAGTACATTTGTTCGCGGCAAACTAATAGGCCGATTATCATGCGCTCCACCCACCAATCTTAACCTCTCAGAAGAATTAAATTCCCGAGCACACAGTGTAACTCAGGGAATATGATGAAAATTCACCCATATCCTTCTGGGTGTTAACTAGGAAATTGCGTCTGGAGTGCGCGAATAATCTTCTTCTTTGATCCTTAGCCGCCGACCGTCAAAGCAGTCAGTGGCCATCACGCCTAGTGGCATCTTGTAGGGCAACAACAAATTGATTCAACTTTGCTCGGTCGGTGGCCATCCTTCGTACAGGGCCCCAACTCTGGTTCATTCTTTGCATCTCAGCCTCCATAGTCCTCCGCCAGGTTGTTTTTGGTCGGCCTCTCTTTCGTTTTCCTTCAGGGGTCCAAAGCATAGCTGTTCTTGTGATGGCATCGGGGTCTCTTCTGAGGACATGGCCAACCCAGCTCCAGCGTCTGCCAGCTATGATGGTGTGCATGTCCTCTTGCTTGCTCCGAGTAAGCAGATCTTGGCTGGTGATGGTATTTGGCCAAAAGATTCGGTGAATTTTTCTTAGGCATGTTGTGTGAAAAGAGGACAATTTCGACATTTCCTTCTCTGTAACTCTTCAGCATTCCGCACCATAGAGAAGCACAGAAAGCACACAGCTCTGATATAATCTTAATTTTGTGCTTGTGCTGTATTGAGAGGACTTCTAGATGTTGTTTAGGCTAAAAAAGGCTGTTCTTGCCTTATTCATTCTGATGTTGATGTCTTTGCCTGCCCCGCCGTCTGGTGTTACTATGCATCCTAGGTATATGAAGGTGTCTGTCTGTACCAGTTGTTGATTCCTTACTGATATGGGCTCAGGGTTGCTCACACTGAGCGTCATGACGTCTGACTTCTTTAAATTGATGTTCAAGCCCACCTGCTGGCTAAACTTATTAAGTCTATCCGTTTTTTCCTGGATGTATTGATGTGAATGTACTAGTAGTGCAATGTCATCTGCATATTACAGATCTTCCAATGTAGAAAATGTAGTCCATCTTATTTCTCTTGGACTGCCCTCTGTTATCTGGCGCATCACCCAGTCTATGACTGTTAAAAATAGAGTGGTTGATAAGGGGCATCCCTGTCGTACTCCTGTCTTCACATCAAAGGTTAGGTTGCTCTGCCCAACACTACACGTAAAGTTAGCATAGAGGCTTTTAATGATTGACAGTATGCTGCTTGGAATTCCATAAGCCCTCTGTATTTTCCATAAACTGTCCCTATGTATGCTGTCAAAAGCCTTTTCAAAATCAACGAAATTAATGTACAGCTGTCTTTGCCATTCTGAGCACTGCTCTATAATGTTCCTGAGAGTGAATATATGATCTACACATCTTCTGTTCTTTCTAAATCCTGCTTGTTCTTTCCTCAGTTTGTGGTCTACTGCTTTTGAAATTCTGTGTATAATTATCCATCCTAGTATTTTGCTGGGAACTGAGAGAAGAGTGATTCCTCTGCAATTATTGCAGTCTGCAAGATCTCCCTTCTTGGGCAATTTGACAATTATTCCTTTGTTCCACTCTAATGGTGTTGTCCCCGTTTTCCAGACTTGTGCAAATAGTGGTTCTAATAGTTCTGCTGCTAGCTCAGGGTCTGTCTTAAATAGCTCTGCATTTAAGTTATCATGGCCAGGGGCTTTTTCGTTCTTTAACCCTTTGATTGCTATGATGATTTCTTCTTTTCGTGGAATGTCTGTATTTACATCTAGATCGTTTTCAGCCTCAGGAACATTCAATTGTGTCTCTGGTGGTTCCTTGTTCAGAGTTTCTCTGAAGTGCTCTGCCCATCTTGTTTCCTGTCCATCTGCTGTCGTGATGAGATTTCCTTGCTTATCTCTTACTAATGTAATATTGTTTGCACCTCGTTTTCCGCTGATGAATTTAGTTATTTTGTATACTGTGCTTTGTTCATTTCTCAGTGCTGCCTCTTCTGCCTGTCTTGCAAGATCGTCTAGGAAATTCCTTTTGTTGGCTCGGGTTTGGCGTTTAACTTCCTTGTCCAGCTGACTGTACGCTACGTACTTGCTTTAACCCGGGGGACTTCGCTTCTGTTTTCTTTCTTTTCATTTCCTTTCTCAGTGTTATGGTGTTTAATGTTTGTGGTGTTATCCAGTCTTGCTTCTTCCTTTCCTGGAATCCCAAGCATGATTTGCTGCTTTCCTTATATATTGTTGAAATGGTGTTGAATTTCTGATCTATATCATCAGTCAATGTCTTTTCCTGACTTTTGGCAAATTGATATCGTTTCTTTATGTCAGCCGCAAAAACTTTTCTGGTAAGGGGGTCCTTCAATTTGCTGATGTCAAACCTTTTCTGTGTAGTTACAGTTGGTCCAGTCCTTCTTAGTTTCACTTTCAGTTTTGCTACTACTAAATGGTGATCACTTCCCGCATCTGCACCTCTTCTTACCTTCACATCTTGTAATGCATGTCTCCATCTACCGTTAATCATGATGTGGTGGTCTATCTGGTTTCTGTCCCGACCATTTGGTGATTCCCATGTTAATTTGTGAATTTCTTTATGTGGGAAAAGTGTTCATCCAATGACCAGGTTGTTAATACTACAGAAACTTATTGATTTATCCCCATTTTCGTTTGCTGTTCCGCTGCCGCATTTCCCCATTACTTTTTCATTATAGTTATTGTGTGTACCAACTTTCGCATTGAGGTCTCCCATTATTATAATAAGATCATATCTAGGTGTGTCTTCCATTTCTTTTTGCAGTTGTTAATAGAATTCATCCTTGACCTCTTCATCGCTGTCATTCGTTGGTGCGTGGCATTGTATTAATGCAGTATTGGTGAATCTACCTCTCAATTTTAATCTTATCAGTCTGTTGTTGATGGGTTTCCATTCCAGTAATGTCCTTTCTATTCCTTTCTGTAGAATAATGGCTACACCTTTATTGTGCTGTACATCCTCTCTTCCAGAGTAAAGTACTGTTTCTCCTGTTGCTGTTTAAACTTGTCCTGCCCCTGTTCATCTGCTTTCGCTTATCCCTAGAATGTGTAACCTATAGTTTCTCATTTCTGCCGTGACCTGTTTTAGTTTACCCGTCTCATTCATTGTCCTGACATTCCAAAATCCTATTCTTGAATCATGTTTTGCGGTCAGGACGTCCGTTCTCATGTCAGTGGCTTCCTTTCGGCTTTCACCACTGACAGTCATATGAGCCTCAGACTCCGGATGTCCGTCACGCAGCAAAGTTTGTTTATTCGTTGTTGTTTCCGTAACTTCAATTTTTGTTTTACATAGACAGGGGTGCGTGAATAATGATTTGCCTGAATTACAATTAAAAAAGGTACATAAATCTCACAAGATAATATGTTACACTGGAGGCACATATGCTGTAGTCATCACTCATCACTGCTCTAGTCGGAGTCTGGGGTCGCTCTGCTGTCGGGTTTCCTGCACGACTAGTCAGAAACAATCACCAGCTCTTGCTGTAGGGGTTCATGAATATACTATTTTCATATGTTGAGGTTGCCAGCCTCATATATAACAACTAGCAAGAAAACATGTTAAATTCACGTTTGTAATAGAAATGTGCACATCTCACCCCAATTTTTTTTGGGAATACACAATCTCCTTGCGCAGATTTTCACATGGACGCGAGCAATTTCGGAGCATATGCTCTCGAATCAATTTCGTCTGAGAAATTCATCTTATGACGGTGTTCTATAAATCACTTGGCCTTGGAAACTAGTAATTCCTCTTCGACGGGTGTTCTCCGATACACGTGGTCTGGGAAATTATTTCTCTTATGACTGATGATCCAATTCCTAGGTTTCCAGTCTTGTATTTGTAAAGTCCTGGTCCTGATGTTTTACAGTCTGTGTATTTAAATATGCGGGTTTACTCTTAGGGTTTCAGAGTTGCCCAAATACTGTCGATCTGTCAATTTTAATATAGGAATTCTAGGTCCGATCCTTCTATTTCTGGCTTCTTGGGAGTTGCTCGGTTGAAGTTGCGAAGCTGTCTGTTCTGTGTTTCTGCGTTCACTAGATTATACCTCTCATTCTCAGTTCAATTCACAGATGGTGTTTTCGCCGAATGTTCCAATAGAATTCATTGTTTATTCCGGCATCTCAAATCAAACCAATCAAATCGAATTTCGTTCAGCACTACGTGGGTAGTTTAATTTAAAATATATCCCCCCCCCCCCCCCCCCGCGTGTTTAAAATATTAATTTTAATATTCCGCGCATGATCTCTTAATAATAAGACGTAATATTGTTCCAGCTGCACTTATCTGCCGCTAACAGTATTGTGATCATGTTTTCCTGGCGTAATGTTTTCCGCCAAGATGTCTACCCCGACAGATTATCCAATAATCGCATTAATCTGCGTGCCTTCGCCAGACAGATGTCTGGTCAGACACTGTTATCTTCTTTCATCATACGCACAATACAAGCTTGTGTCAACACGGTCATCAGCTTTTCATTTGGTCAAATGTTGGACCGACACGTTTCCAAACGTGGTCAGACGGATTCAAAGAGATAAGCGGGTGACCGGTCTTTAAATGGTAACATTATTACAATATTACGATAATACCACAGTTCACTTGGCGGAACGTAAATACGTCTGAGGAGTGGTAAACAAGATAAAGACAGTCTTATAGCAAATACTTCCATAGGGGAGTGGAGTATTAGAGACTTTCCCCTACTAGATTCAGCATAGAGGTAGAGTAAAAAATGATGCATAAAATATGCCACATAATAATGAATGATAGGGCAAAAATTATGCCAAATAAAAGCGATGAGTGAGAGGAAGAGAAAAATGAAGGGAAAAAATGATACTGACGGAGTGGACGTGAGATCGCACAACCGTATCGTCACAAACCCATTGTCAACTACTGAACAACTAAGTGAACTTACCTAGCCCAATGTACGGACTATTACGCTCCATCCAAAATTCATAAGACACTATAGTGAAATAACAATTTCTACACTACGATAACATCTGACTATATTTGTTTGTGTGTGTGTGGTTAAAAGTCAACTATTTTCATTTTAACCTTGTTTTTAATATAATTTATAAATAAATATACGTGTAAATATATGTAAATATAAATCCTTAGTTGGAGTTGATAACTTAGTTGATTGAAAGTTGATGTTTGCATTCATACAACTCATTTTAAATACGCTAAACATATCGATATTTTGCTGAATTACCTTCGTCTGGGGGCTCATTGTACACGAGTCTAATAGAAGAGCGGCGGGGGAATATAAACTTCACAAATCTGAGAAGATCCAGTAGTTGCTATCCTAAAAAAACCTGCGAGACTCCCTAAAATAGGAGCCCAATCCTCCTATTTATCTCACTGCCAAGAAAAATTCTTGAGTGAAGGTATTACCTTTGATAAACTCATCCTTTATGTTAACTCGGCAATTTGTTTTACATGATGAGGTTGTCAGCTATATCCGGTTCCCCATTATGGGTACTCTCGGAGCTTGTCTGTCAGCTCTGTCCATGCCGCGTAGCTTTACCTGACCTGGACAGTAGATCCACACTAGTTCTTGAAGATTCGAGGCTTCTATGGATGTATTCTATTCATGCCATAGCCATTCATTTTGGACCTTCCGCATCACGGACTGTGAGTCCGACGCAATATCTGCTCTGGTTAATGGAGCTTCAGATATAAATCTCAGGTTGCAGTAGCTGCCTCTATTTCCATGTTCATGCTGGAGAGCGTTGTCATGTAAGCTCCGCTCTGTCAGCGACGATCCTGTCTTTTACTTTAGGCGAGAAGCCGCTACTGACATCTCACCACGAGTTACAGACCCTTCATTGTTACAAAGGCATCATCATCATTCTCAGTATAATCATTTATCAGTTGATTTTCCCATTGCCCCAACTTCTGCACTCCCTGCCTAAGCTGAATATGAATTGCTAGTAGTTTGTCCAGTTCTTACTCTTCCTCCTTGTGTATATTTTCAGCTGTGGTATCTTCCCCAGTCGTTGCCTCTGCCTGAATCCTCCATGGCTACTCTCTCTCTCTCTCTCTCTCTCTCTCTCTCTCTCTCTCTCTCTCTCTCTCTCTCTCTCTTTAATCCTGCTCCCTTGATGTCAACTATGTTCTGAGACAGCATTGAGTCTTTTGTCCATGGTTATCTGCATAACGGTTTTTTCATAGGCCATCGCATATCTGGCTCTAATCGACAACAATCCAATCATGTATCACATCATCACAACGTGGACGTGTTCTTTTAATGGGTGTTCATTTTAGCTTTCACATTGCAATGCACGCCGTTTCTGTGTTTTCCCAAAAAGTAGGTGCGGTTTTTACATTGGTTACAAACTTTCATTAAGAAAACTAATTGTTAAGTCATGTTTTTATTAATGGGATTTAAGTGTTAAAGACTCATATGGACGGGTCGGATTTTAGTTACACACGCTAGTAAGCACGCTTTTAGTGATGAGATGATTTTTTTCAGTTGGGGGCTTTGTGCTCTGTAATTTTTGAACATAGCTCAATCTGAGTCTGTGTCAGTCTTTAAAAAAAAAAAATAAGATAAAGAAAGTTTTCGAATATTCTTAGTGTTAGTTTGGGGAAGAGACGGTTGAACTGAACTGTAGTCTCACGCGGTTGGTCCACGCAATTGTGTAATTTTTACTGAGTTGTACTGAGAGAGGAAAATCTCGAGACAGTGTGTTGCTGGCAGGGCTTCGGGATGGCGGTCCAATCTCGCTAGTGCGTTCCAGGGTGTCTCTTTTGTAAAGGGGAGAATTTTGTGATATCGAAGATATCTTTTCGAGGCCATGGAGTATGCCACCCGCGAGTATTATTATTGATGAAGATATTCATACAAACCTTTGTTCCTAATGGATGTTTACCATGGTCTATTATGAAATAAGAGATACTGTGAGCTGCTTTGTTACGCAGCCTATTTTTTTCCCCATTGGATTTACTTACTAGATATTTAAGATGTTGGAAGTTTGTTCCTGAGGGATATTTATTACAGCAGTTAATGACAACAACCTCTTGAGAATTTTAGATATTATAAATGAAGTATGGAGAGAAGAACAACCACCACAACAATGGAAAGACAGTATTATTGTAAAGTTACCGAAGAAAGGTGATCTATCAGACTGTAATAACTGGCGTGGTATATCTCTATTATCAGTACCTGGAAAATTATTATGTTGCATGATGTTAGAAAGACTTAAATTGCATGCTGACGAAAAGATCAGAGAAGAACAAGCGGGTTTCAGGCCGAAACGATCATGTATTGATCAAATATTCATACTAAGAACAATTATAGAAGAATCAGTGGAAATGCAATCGCCACTTATTATCACCTTCGTCGATTTTCAAAAAGCCTTTGATAGTCTACACCGCCCATCATTGTGGAAGATACTTACAATCTATGGTTTTCCAACAAAATATGTGAATATAATCAAAGCGCT
Source organism: Oreohelix idahoensis (assembly GCA_024509875.1). Taxonomy (NCBI): domain Eukaryota; kingdom Metazoa; phylum Mollusca; class Gastropoda; order Stylommatophora; family Oreohelicidae; genus Oreohelix; species Oreohelix idahoensis. Next base: position 323,716 of record JAMPIV010004685.1, on the reverse strand, counting down.
ATATGACAATGCAAGATGTTGTGTTAGAACAAATAAAGGGAATACAGAATAGTTTACAGTAGAAACAGGGGTGAAACAAGGCTGTATTATGTCACCACTACTTTTTAGAATAGCTATTGATTGGGTTATGAGAAACTATACCCACAATGAACAATTGGGTATAAAATGGACAAATGGAAAATTCCTGGGGGACCTGGATTTCGCATATGATTTAGCATTCTTAAGTTCAACACCCAGACAATCCCAAGAAGCAGTAAATAATTTGTGTCATCTCTCGGTTAAAATAGGTCTCCAAATAAATGCCTCTAAAACTAAAGCTATGAACTTTTCTAACGAGACCTTTGATATCATCTTGAACGGGGAAAAACTACAGAAAGTTGAAAGTTTCAATTATTTAGGCAGTAAAATGACTCAGGATGGTGACACAACAAGAGAAATCCATACTAGAATTGCTTTGGCAGCTAGCGCCTTCAATAGATTATCTAACATTTGGAAATTACGATAATTGAATATACATACCAAGCTTCATCTGTTTAATTCAAATGTTATCTCAGTGTTAACATACGGCTGTGAGAGTTGGAAAATAACAAAATCATTGGAGAACAAGCTGAATACATTCGAGAACAAATGTCTTAGAAAACTCATGAACATCAGTTGGAAAGAATTCAAGACTAATCGACAAATAAGAGAAGACTCTAGGCAGAAATATGTCTCCGACTATATAAGGAAAAGACGATGGTCATATATCGGTCATGTCCTACGAATGCAAAACAACAGAATACCACTACAGGCGCTCACTTGGGTTCCTGAGGGTAAGAGGAAAAAAGGAAGACCAAAAGAAACACTCAGAAGAACAATAATAATAGAAGGAAGAACGTTGGGCCTAAATAATGTGCAAGAGCTAAGAGGAGTGGCGTCACAACGAACAACCTGGAGAGCAATGGTTTCTGCCTTATGCGCCGTGTTTGGTGCTTAACGAATTTATTGTTATTATTATTATTACTGTGCTGAGGCCTGTGGTTTATGCAACCGATGTGACGGATATTTTGTACTTGATGCTGTATGATTATGCTGTGAAACGTTGATGCTCCATGATTTGTTATGAAATGTCGTCCCATGATGTCTACGTGAGTCTGTCGTAATAAACTGTATTACGTTACCACTCGTTCCGACATTCCCTGACTCCTATGTTTTGCTGTGGTGTGAGGGTCCAGTTTGTCCAGGTATGCCAGAACCCTTTAACATTCGCGTATGTTGACATCTACATATTCACACACCTGTCGTCCATTCGTAAGCCCGACCTATGCTGATTGCCATTCATCAGCGATTACATTAAGTTTCCTCCTACCCCACTTACGTATCCGCAACAGTAATAATGAGTCGATTATGTCCAACCGCCTTTCTTGGTTTCCTAGTTTCCTAGTCATGTTTTTAACCCACGTCTGGTTGGGTCAATATATTCGCCAAGCATTATCATTTTGTTATTGTCATTCCTCACTAGGCAGTAAGCGGACATATTGGGCTGTCTCCTGCATGTTTTCCTGCAATTACTTTATTATTTCCAGCAATTTAGTGGGGTAGCCTATTTTCTCAAGGATTTTGTAGAGTCCATCCCTGCAAATCGGGTGAAATGCTTTTGTGATGTCGATAAAGTCGACTCGTATAAAGGCTTGTTCTGCTCTCATTTTTCCTGAAGTTGGCAGAGAGAAAAGATTATGTCTATTGTTGACCTACCAGCTTGGAATCTACACTGCGAATCTGGGTATATGCGCTCAGTCACATTATGTAGTCGTACTAAGATGACTCTGGCGAAAATCTTACCAACAATACTAAGAAGAGAGATGCCTCTGTAGTTGTTGCAATGGCATATGTGTCCTTTATTTTTATATAGCGTAACAATGTTGGCATCTCACATGTCTTAAGGGATAACTGCCTCTTCTCAGCACTGACACAGCACTATATGCAAGAGGTACAATAGTGTGCCTTTACAACATTTGATTAAATCAGGTGGAACCCCATCGCTGCCTGGTGCTTTGTCAGAGGGCAAGCTTTCAATGGCCTTGCTGTGTTCGTCCAATGTTGGTTCAGCATCCAGCTCCTCCATAGTTGGCAGACATGTAACAGTATCAAGAGCTGCAAGCATGTCGGTATTTTCTTAAGCGTCAAGCTCAGAGTAGTACTGGACCCAACTCTCCATCTGTTTCCCTTTATCGGTTAGTTTACCCCCAGCTGATGGTTTTGAGTGACGTCATCTTATTTTTTATTTGTTTTGGGACTAAGGGCTTTCTTTATACTTTATTATATTTGTCTAGAGTTGCTTGTTTGCGCTGCGGTCTGGATGTTTTCACTCAGCTAATACCAATACTCATTTGCACGACATCAGTTATTAAAATTATGTTGTCAGTCGATTTAGTTATGGGTATTTTGCAAAGATTTATCTGGGTATGTGTGCTTCATGTTATATTAAAGCACTACATACTTTTCTTATGGGGCACTTTAAAAACACTGTTACGTAACATACGTTCTAACATTTTTCACTTTCACAGTCCGCATTTCTTTAGCAGACTTTGCCAGTTTGAAGCTGGTCCATCAACATTTTTTTTAAATTTAAATATGCATTGTGCAATATTTTCACCTATCTGGGTACTTCCTCTTTGTTTCATGTGCTGTGTTGTGTACATACTGAATTCTTTTATCTATTCATGAATCCTCTTCTATTGTTTAATAGGATGGGAACACTGTGTTCACTGTCTTACGTGTTAGATACATATTTGTTTGTCGTATTAGGCAATATGTTACGTCTTTACTTTAAGGTCCCCTATACTTTTACTACTTTGTCTGTTCCTAATATCTGATCGTTCTCCTATAGAACCGATTTCAAATCTTTCTTTTCCTCATTTCCTTCCTGTTTGATTCACCAGGCAGTATCGCATATTCCCTACCATGTGGCAATGTTTTCACATTATTCAACACACACTATTTGAAAATGTTTTTTCTTACCTCATAGGTTTCGATTCTTAAGGTTAAACGAATGCATGTAACTTTTTGTTGTTGCCAGTTTATTCTATTTTCTATGCATATCTCCCCAATCGTGTAGGATGAATGTACAAAGCACGATATTTATGCACTATTTAAAAACCATTTTCATGGTGTTATCTTCATCTCATTGTCTTTGTTTTGTTTTATATTTTAATTTAGTATCTTTAATTTTTTTTCCATTTGTCTTCTTTCCCTTATGTCGCCACGTCTGATTAATCTCAAGAGCGTGAAATGAATTAATTTAGGTGAGAAAAAAAAAACACATTATGACTTCCTTTTATTTTCTTTCTCCATTTCAGCTACTGTTGTTCTGCTGGAAAGTTTTTATGTAGTTTTCTTAATATAGTTCTCGGGACAGTCGCCCATACTGGGTATTATAATTTGAAGCGACAAATAATCCATCGGACGTAAAGAAAAGAATCTATTATAAATAGAAGCCACGCGGCATTTCTAAGACGCTCTGGCACAACCCCCAATTAAGGCATGTGGCAGAAAGCGTGTTTACCCAACATGTAACATATGCTTTTAGTCAGATCGAACCTGCATTTGCATTTGTTTTCCAGTTTGTATACTTCCAAGGATGATGTTTAATTATCACAGCTTTCAGCTAAAAATATTCGCCACCCATAGTCGCTACTGCATTATGATAGTTCTGTTACACAACATTAAAAAAACAAAGTTAACAAATGTGAATAGATTAAACCTAATAATTTACTGCTTACGTTTTCCATCGTCAGAACTGAACTTTATTAGAAAGATTTCTAAGTGGTAGTAGTTTTTTAAAGATGCTGTCAGAAATATTTGTCAATAGCTTTTGACTACGGAAACGAGAAATTACAGGAGATATATTTCAAAGCTTATACCAAGCCATAAGATTTGAGCTATGGCGACAGTGGCCTATAACTTTATGGTTGTAGAAGATCCAAACTCACATTCCAGGAGATACAGCCAACACAATAATAGCGATGACCCCCGAGACATGCGACCCCTGCCAGACCCACCTCGTGAATACTTCAGTGAAAGACATCATCAGAGCAGCGTGACCTTAGAGATGGAGGCAAATGAAAATACCATAAAGAGAAGGAAAAGCAGGAAAAAGTCATCGGGTGCTACAGAGAAGACCACGGATAACAAGGTAGGTCCCACCTAGGAAATCATTAATATGTAGATAATCGTGATCAAATCAAATATTGCCTCCGCATTAAAAATTGCACACTCGGATAGGTTAATTCCATAGGTTAGTATATCTACTGTGCAACCTTCTCAGTCGACCTCTTGTCCGTTTGCCTTCAGCTTTTCTTAATTATGACTTTCGACCAAGTGTTATGCCTCTTTGTATGATATAAATACGAGGGGCGTTCAGAAAGTAATGCACCACATCGTTTTTCTCTGGAGCTGTTTACTCAAAAAGCATGAAATTTATACACAATATACATGGATATGTCATGTAAACATCGGTATTATTTAACATAATCCCCATCAACTTGTGCGGCTTTATGCTAGCGCGAAACAAGTGCATGTATTCCTAGCCCGTACCAGATTTTGTCTTGATCATGTAACCATTTCTTCGCTGCATGAATCACTCCTTCATCATCTTCAAACCTTGTCCAACGGAGTGCATCTTTAAGTGGAACAAATAGATGAAAATCAGAGGGTGCCAAATCGGGACTATAGGGTTGATGGGGTAGTACAGTCCAACCCAATTTGGTGATTGCTTCCCGTGTTGCCAGACTTGTGTGAGGGCGCGCATTGTCGTGAAGGAGAAGCAGGTCTGCTGGATTCTTGTGCGGCCGAACTCTGCGAAAACGTTGATTGAGTTTTTTCAATGTCTTAATGTAAGCTTGCGAATTGATTGTCTCTCCTCTTGGCATAACTTCCACAAGAATCACACCTTCAATGTCCCAAAAGACAGTGATCATGACCTTTCCAGCTGAAGGAATTGTCTTGAATTTCTTTCTTCTTGGTGATGTCACTCCATTGACTGTCTTTTTGTCTCAGGTTCAAAATGATGGGCCCAGGTTTCGTCACCTGTAACGATCTTAGCCAAAAAGCTCTCTCCATCAGCATTGAAACGCTCCAACAATTCAGAAGAAATTGCTTTCCTTTGCAATCGGTGGTCATTTGTGAGACTTCGAGGAACCCATCTTGCGCAAACCTTAGAAAATCCGAGAGTTTTTATAACTGACTTTGCACTACCAATACTGACTGACAGCTGTAAGGCCAATTGTTGAGTAGAGATTCGCCTATCAGTAAGAATAATGCCCTCAGCTCATTTCAACATTTCTGCGTTGGTGGCTGTGGCAGGACGTCCATGGCGCGGCCGATCAAGCAGCTCCGTATCTCCACTCCTGATTCTTTGATTCTCTGAACCCAGCGACTGACTGTACTCCTGTCGACTGCAAAACTTCCATACACATCACATAGACGCTTGTGAATGTTCACAACAGTTTCCTTCTCTGCAACGAGAAATTCTATCACAATTCGCTGTTTATAACGCAAGCTGCTAACACGCTCCATTTCAACGGTTTAGGGCAGCCGTATTATTTGGCCGGTTGTGGTGCAATTTGGTGCACACAATTGGCACATGCCATATTTGAAGTGTGCAAAATTGCATGCTTTTATCTTCATTATTAGCTGAGAAAAACGATGTGGTGCATTACTTTCTGAACGCCCCTCGTATATTTTTGTGCACACCGTCATATGCACACTCTTCTTTGGTAAGTGTTACTATTTTCGGGAGAGTACATATAAGGGAAACCATACAATTAATTTCTAACTTTAAACTAAAGTTGCATCCCTTAGCGTTACGTACTGACAGCAAAAGCTGGGATTTTATATATAGGATTTTGATTTTATTTTTCAAATAACCCTCTTTCCATTCTAGTTTTTCTAAAACTTAATTGTTTATTGCTTTCTGTCTCCGCGAAATGCCCCACGATTTTAAACATCTACGCCAGAAAAGCCGTAATTCTTTACTCCAACTTGTGTTCAGGATCAAGGAAGATTTTTTTGTTTTTAACTTGATAACTCACAATAAACATTAAAAAAATCCTGAACACGGCGAGCCTAAATAACTTGAAATGATTGTCACGGTAGCGGTGACATTCCCGTTTGTTCCACATGGAACTGGAATGAACAATGCCAAATAAAATAACTTCACGTAGACGGGACTTAAGACTTACAATAAACAGAAAGACAGGTAATGTACACTGTAACTAGAACTATTTTCATCGGCTGCTATCATCATATCGAAGGTCGGCTGCATTGGATCTTTAAAGTCTTCTTCTGCTGTTTTGATGGTACACTTCACGAACTCTTTCCTGTCCATCTTTTAAAATTATATTTCCTCTTACAGCACTGTCTGTCTCTTGCACTTTCATTCATTCTGTTATGGTCTCCAGAAAGGCGTTGTCTTTTTACATGGCCAACATATTTTAGCTGTCTAATTTGATCTCCTTCCTCAATTCTCTTTTCATTCATAGGTTTTCGAGGATTTCTTCTCTGTCCATGCGATGCGTCCCATTCTATATTCTGCTATATATCCACATCTCAAGGGTCTCAATACTCCCAATTCTTTCTTTTAATTGCTTGCTCATTGTCCATGTTTCTACACATTGTCCTTCTAGAGTAATTACAACTACAGTTGCATTTATCATGTTTAGTTTTACTCTTTCTACCTTCTTTATTAACTTATTCTAATCCAGACAGTTTTCAGGTTTTACCCAAGCTTCAAAATGGAGGCTTTTATTTTCCTACAAGTGATGTTTTAAAAACATCAGTAGACATATAAATTAACTTAACGCCTATGTATTATACATCAAACTTCAGGAAATGAGCTGAAGAATATTGTAAAACAAAGTTGAGTCATTACGTGATGCAATAATTGTTTGTTGTGTCTTGCGAAGTGTAGAAACAATTTAAAAAAAAATCAGAACAAAAAAGGTAATTAAAATTGTGCACATAAACATTAATATTTCAGATTTACTTAATCCCTTTATATATATATATATATATATATATATATATATATATATGTATATATATATATATATATATATATATATATATATATATATATATATATATATATATAGAGAGAGAGAGAGAGAGAGAGAGAGAGAGAGAGAGAGAGAGAGAACGAGAGAGAGAGAGACGTATCAATTTGTGATTTTGTGAACTTGATAAAAAGATGAATTAAATGATGTTGCCACTGATGTATACAAACTCGGGCGTGGATTTCCTTCCTTGTAACGTAGGAAGTGTACAATGTCCTATCTTGTGAATTCTGCTATCCGAATGTAGGATTTTCTAGCTTCTTTCCGATTAGACGCCAAACACTTAATGTGTAGACTCAGTTTTCTGCAAGACTGAAGACATAAAGCGGGTTCATACGTTTCATATCTAATATCAATAGTCGAATTTCTTCTTATCTTATTCCTCACTGTTGCTTCTTCATAACTGATCACTCTGCCTTTAATTCTCATATATTATGGTATGGTGTGTCCATGTCAGTCTGTAGTGATGATTTAATAATCTTTATATGAAGTTGAAGTATATAACTGTAAATTACGTTAGATTAAAAGTCATAAAATTATGTGAAGGGATCAACTAACCATTAACGAATAGAAGTAATGAAACATTTAACAGTATTTCGCAAATTAGCTATCAGGCTAAGTGCAAAAAGAAGTCACACAAAATAAAAATGAAAAATAATTAATAATTTATCTAAACTCTACTAACATCGTTTCCCGTCACGGATTTCTTGAAAACCACTATTATAGTTAACTCCACTGGGACGAAATTATAATCCACTCTGGAATTAAAATATGGAACAAGATACGTTTTGGGGTCCGCGTCCACTTATGCACCGCGACTGTTGTGAAACATACTGACTTCGGTTGCACATCAGTTTATATTTTCTGATTGCCAAAATGTGACAATTTTTAGGCGGTTCCTATAGCTGTGCTCTTAATCCACTTACTCGCCTGTGACCTTGTCATGCCACATCTGGACGCCCTGTAAGGTGCTCGCCAAGATGGGAAATCTTAAAGTTTCTCTTAAGTGCAAGGTGTGATGAAATGCTAAAGTTACACTTAAATAAAAAGGTGTGATTAGGACCGATCAAGTTCAAGAATAAGGAAAGAAAAAAAACTGAGAGAAATAAAATGAGAACGATGATGAAAAAGGTAAAGGTGACGAAAGAATTTGACCATTTTAATACAGCTATTAAATGTTTGTCCCAGGATATTTATACTTATCACCAGACAATAAAGACAAAGGTGGCCATACAGTAGATACTGACGTAGGGAAGCAAAGTGGTAGAGATTTCACTATACTATGTCCAGCTTTACGATAAGGTAATGCTGTTTTGTAAAATAAGAATTTAATTCAAGTCAAGTCAGTCTTGTGGCATGGCTCTAAAACATGGACAGCAATAAAAATGGCAACCAGAAAGATACAGATTTCACAAACTGGGCTTGAGCAGAATAGAAAGATTTGAATGGTATGACAAGATCACTAATGTTGAACTAATGGAAAGTACCAGAAAAATAAGTGACAGAAGAATCGAGGAGAAAACGTTGATATTTGGTCGGATACACATTAGAAAATCAGTTAACAGCATTATATGATGTGGACTTCTTTGAATTCATCCGTTCTTCTAGCTTTCAAATTGCCTTGTGTTTTATTTCATTCGGGATTAATATCTTCGTGTTGTGTCTAGCTTTCCCTATTTCCTTTTTTATAGCATTCTTCTGTCATTGGTATCGTGGTTTATTGTTTCTTCGTGACATTGTTCCGTTCCATTGTTTTCTTTTTCCCTTCCACTGTTCTTCTGTATTTTTAATATTTTACTTTATTTGACCATGTTATATAGGTGTGTCGCGAGAGGGTAAATGGTTATAGAAATTGATAAGATATCCTGGACATAAGGGTGTATCAGATGATACCACGATAGTGCCAGATAAGAGTCTGGTCTTATCAGTAATACCCCCTTCTCTGAAAAGAGTAAGGGTGTATAGACAACAAAGGTAGGGTCAAGCTGTATAAGTTCCCAGAGCCTGAGTCCTTATCTGCTACCTCTCCAGATCCTCCTCTGTTAATATGATAATTATTATTGTTATTAACTCTGCTAGGGGTAATTATTTAATTAAATTCACCAACAAGGAATGTAACTTAACTTAAAGAATTTAAGTAAGTCTGCTGGTAAATATTTACAATTTATTTTTACAGTTACTCTTTTCTGTTTGAAACTTTAAAAAAGAAATCATATTACAACATTAAATAAATAATAAAATGTTCAACAAAGTCTTTCACTAAGTTAAAATGTGGAGAAACTATGGAGAAAGTCTTTCTTGGTTGGTCTCTCTCTCTCTCTCTCTGATTAAGTAATAGTTAATTTCACAGTTCTGATTGAAGATCTACACTGCTATATTCATCATGAAATGTTAATTTTATTTTTGGTGAACAGCGATATGCTATACAGTTGCCTTTGTGGGCAACTTATCTGAGTCACTGAAGATGGCTACCTCTGATGTTGGATAGAATTTATTTCTGTAATTCTTCCAAGTGGTGTACACGAGATGTCTGGCCCTCTGACATAGATCGGCACTGCATTCGTCGTAACCTCAGTAAGAGATACCTCTTGTATACTTGTTAGGGTTACAGGATAAAACCTGAAACGAAGTTAAATGCAATCCCTGTATTTTTCTATCACTATCCCTCTATGACACAGATGGGGATGATAGACAGTTTCAGACAGCGTGCTAGCAGATGCACAAGATATAATATAGTAGCAACAATCAATTCAGTTCCCTGTGATCATAAATTTCTTGTACATTCTTATTTATAAGCCTTTTCCCATGATCCGCTTCCCTACAATAATTTGGTTGTGAATAAAACTACTAAGTAATATATCAAACTATACAGTAATCCAATTCCTTTCATCCTACCTTATGTTCCTGGTATGTGTCTCATTCCATTAAGAAATACTTCTTTAAATACATTTCCAAACTTACAGACACACTTTGGCCATTATTCGCAATTGTTTTGAATATTTCCCAAGGCTGGCTTTGCCTCCAGAATTACACACAAGCCTGTAAGTTCACCAGCAACACACTGTAATTTTCTAACACATCTACACACTTCCTATCGTACAGGTGGATTAATCACTAGAAATACACATAATTATATATATATATATATATATATATATATATATATATATATATATATATATATATATATATATATATATATATATATATATATATATATAGATTCGTTCTTACCCTCAGGCATACACACAGAGGAGCTGTTAATGGCTGTTTAAGGTCTGCTTTCCAGTACAGAAGGCAAATCGCTTCCATTAACACTTGCTTTCTTTTCCCGCTCTCTGTGGCTTTCAAATATTGTGACTGACCTGATTCTGTTAGACACGCGCTATAAATAGTGTGGCCTCGAGCGTCCGAGGTAGTCCCCCAACGAATGTGTATTGAGTTCAGAAAATATTGGTATATTTGGCCTATTGTACAAATCAGGAAAACTAAGATTTTATTTATCTACGTTATTCCTGGAGCGATTTTATTCATCTAAAGTTTAAAATACGCCCTATATTATTCTACATATTTCTAGTAAACAACCTTTTCCATTCCTAAAGCATTTTATTCTATGCGTACGTTGCACAGCTAAATAATGGACTAACCTGAGGCTTCGATGCATTCAACTAGAAATCTCTCCCGTCCTATATCAGTATTTGTAAAAGTATTAGTACTTACGGGTAGAGCAACATCCCTAATATCGTTTTGGTAGCCTCTTCCAGGTTGTACTTCTTTCATACAGATGAAGTTAATTATCCTTCGCTACTTGTTTGCACATATTTGGACTTCCATTTTATTTATCCAAGGCTGTAGTAAACACGGCATAACGGAGCGTTCTGATTGGCCTGTGTATCTTGCAGTTCTTACAATGTATGGCGCGCGGTGTGGTCAGAGTTATGCAGAATTCGTGTTGTGAGACAGACGTCACTTCACGACAGGGTGTCATTTTTAATGTTCATCTTATTTACTACTTATTGGTCAGATGATAGTTGAATTACTTCTAATAATCAGTTTTTATTGCCTTCATCTTTCTCCTTGTCTCTCTGTGAGAATAAATGGATACATTATATAAGATAGAAAGAGAGGAAAGACAGCATTTTAGACGGGCCGTGCTCAATTCTCAATCCTTTGAAATTAAGGCTCGTTTCTTCGTTCGTTCTTAGGATGTACTTCATTGTTCTTCCTTGTACGATATTTTTCTGTGATATTTTTCTTTCAAAATCTCTAGCCTTTTATGCACTGAAATCTTTTATAGTGCCATTTGCAGATTGCCCTGCATGCTTCTATTTTAGTGCATGTTATCGATCTCTCATTGTTCCTGAAATTCTCTGCCTCTCCCTATTGTCATTCCATCATTATTTGAGATCACGTACCCTGCCATTGGATGTTTCATCCTCTTTTAACTTACTTATAGAGTCTGAATTCTTTCTAAATCAGTTCTTACTGGCTTAGAAATATGCAACGTTTTCGCCAGAGTTATCTGAATGCGACTACACAAATTAGCTGAGCGCATATATCCTGAGTCGCAGCGTGGGTTCCAAGCTGGTAGATCAAAAACAGGCATGATCTTCTCTCTCCGTCAGCTACAAGAAAAATCAAGAGAACAGAAAAGGCCTCTATATATCGCCTTTATAGACCTAACAAAGGCATTTGACCTGGTTAACAGGGATGGACTCAAAATTTTCCTGAAAATAGGCTGCTCCACAAAATTACTGGAAATAATAAAGTCATTTCATAAAGACATGAAGGGAACAGTCCAATATGCAGGAAGCACATCATAGCCCTTTGACGTATGCAGTGACGTTAAACAATGCTGCTTTCTGGCTCCAACCCTCTTCGGGACCTTCTCTGCTTTGCCCTTCAAACATGCATTCAGAGATGCAACTGAAGGAATATGCTTTCACACTATGTCAGATGGCCGACTGTTTAACCACGCAAGACTGAAGGCAAAAACCAAAATCAGAAGAGACTTGTTATTAGCTGATGACCTGCAGTCGTTACTCAGAGCCAACAGATCTTGATGCATCGCTTCACCCAAGCATGCAAGGACGTTGGCCTCACAATAAGTCTTAAGAAAACAAAAGTGCTGAGTCAGGATGTGGATGTTGCACCAGTTATCACTATCGATAACTACGAATTGGCAGTGGTGAACCACTTCACATACCTGGGGTCTACCATCAACGACAAACTCTCTGCACACAAAAATTGACAGCCGCATTGGCAAAGCTTCAGCTACCTTCGCTCGCCTCACAATGCGTGTTTGGGGAAACTTCAAACTCACAACGAAGACCACAGCTGCGGATATAACAGCAGCGTCACCAGCATTACATGGCAGCGAGACATGGACAATCTTTGCTAAGCAAGAAAGAAGGCTCAATAGCTTCTATCTACGGTGTCTTCGCACATCCTTCGTATTTCGTGGAAAGACAAAGTGACAAAATGTCGAGGTGTTGTCACTTGCAGGCCTTCAAAACATGTATACACTGCTTAGACAGCGCAGACTGCGCTAGCTTGGTCATGTCCGCCGCGTGGAAGGTGGTCGCATTCCCAAAGATATTTTCTACAGACAGATGATAGATGGCCAAAGAACAGTTGGGCGACCGCAGCTGGGGTTCAACGATGTGTGCAAGCTAGACATGATAGCACTGGACATAAATCCAGCAACCTGGGAGAATGAAGCTGCCGATCGTACTAAGTGGCAGTGCTCTCAGATTGGGCGAATAGAAGCTCTCACGGCAAGCAGAAGAGAGGAAAAAACGTCGAAAGAAACACCAGGAAAATAAGCAGCCGAGGGTGTCACCTCACGGGTGCATTCCCATGATAAGTTATGACTGAACGTTCTATTATTATTATGATTATTATTAGAAATATGCAACGTACCATGTTTCAACTATATTTTTTTTATCCTTCCTATTGAATTCGTCGTTATAATTATTATGTATCTCGTTTTTATTTATAACATATCATTCGATTCCTGTTTTCCTGTCACAACACTTTGTGTTCTAGCTCTACTCATTGCATGCAATATAACATCACACATAGTCACCTATTAATTGTAAAAAACGAAAAATATCTACCCAAAAAATAAACTTTGTCTTCTCGGCTTAGAAAGTATAAGAGCAATTTAAAAAAAAAGAACCACAATGAAATTGTGTCGAAATCCAAATGGCACCATTGATCTCCCAAACAGATAGGCACAGCCATAGAATTTATTATAATATTAAAAATACGTAACATATATTTCATTTCTCACGTTAATTAAGCTATTAATTTTAAATAGTGTCTCGAAGGGGTAAGAGGTTGTCTGAGGTTAGACAAGATTGAGCGAGATACGTGATAATAGATAGAGATTTTTTTTTTTTTTTTTTTTTTTTTTTTTTTCGTACGCTTGCTAATACTCGAGGCGAAATCTCAGGTTATTATTTATGTCTAACCTGACATTGATTTTACGTGAGTATCCCTTTATTTCTTGTACAGAGACAGGTGTCCCTCGCCATTCAGGCAAATACTCGCCGATTTCGGAGGTACCCATTGCAGCTGGGTCGGCTCAGGAGCCGCCAGTCCCTGGTCGACGACACTCCTTCAAATGTACTCGCCAGGTCTCGAGTTAATCCAGTCCAAATCCCGGTCGACGAAAAATTCTCAAATGCCGTCGCCCGGGTTTGATCCTGTATCACCCGGTCGCCAGAGCGGTGTTGTAACCACTACGCTAGCGCGGCTCCCTGAATAGAGGGTGAAATATGACCTTCCGAAGAGAAGATAAGACTGTATTAAATCTCTTCTTTCCCACCACCCTCGCAACACTTGCTAAGTGTGTACATACACTCTTCCTCCCCGAAATATAATAATTATTTCAGTAAGGACAGGAGAGGTTAACATTCAAGTGACAGGTGAAATAGAAAGTAATTTCTGACCGCTTTATATATATATTGGATTTCAGAACAAGGACTGCCTTGTAATGCTATCAACAGGTTTCCTCAATGTGTGTCCTATCCATCGCCAGCGTCTACTTCTCAACTCTTGTTCCACTGGTACTTGTCTGGTTCTTGTCATCAGTTCCACATCTGGGACTTTGCCATACCATTTTAATCCCTCTATTCTGCGCAAGCACCCGTTTATAAAATTCTGTAGCTTTTTAGTTGTTGTTTTAGTTGTTCTCCATGTCTCAGAGCCATACTTCTTCTTCTTCCTCGTTCGCCTTCAGACCTCCATATTTATGACTCTAATAAAGGCAGTAGTCAAACTCAAGGTTCCCGACATCTCCAAACAGTTTTTCGTTGACAGAAGTGGGTTGTTGCCATATGCTACTCCGTTCATTACTGTAGGTTGGGCAGTACTGCAGCAGGTGTTCGACTGTCATCGGGCTGGTACCGCAGGTGCAGAAATCTGTTGCACCAATTTTGTATTTGAGGTATAGATGGTATCTCAATCTGTTGTGTCCAGTGCGTAGCCGAAAAATGATGACATGTTCTTTCCTGGATAGTTGATGATATGCATCATTTTTCAAATGGCCCGGGTGCTCTCTTTCCCATTTGGACTTGAATGTAGCCTTTATAGTAGTCTTTGCCGTTGCGTAAGTTGTCTCTATATCATTTTGTTGTAAGGCACCTCCTTCCTTAGCAAGTTTGTCTGCCTCTTCATTTCCTGGTATGTTGCAATGGGCTGGTATCCACTGGATAGTGCACTTGTTGAAGCATTTGGCCAGTCTTTCAAGGGAGATTATCAGATCTTTTAATCCTTTAGCTTGGTAGCTCTTCAGCGCTGTTATTACTGAGAGGGCATCTGTAAAGATTACTATCTGTTTTTCTGCCTGCGCTTTGCATTCAATAAGAATTTCCGCTGCCTGTTTCAGGGCTTCTGCTTCAGCACAGAAGTTATTGCAGTATTTGCCAGTGGCAATTGCCATAGTGGATTCTATTCTTTAATTTTATGAGGATGCCGGCTGTAGTAAAGTGAATCCGTATAACAACACGCTCAAATTCCACGCTTAAAACGTACTAGCTAACTTATTTAAAATCTATAAATAGCTACAGTATTTGAAATTTGTTTGAGGGTCTAGTCAAATTTACCGCCAACATTTAACTAGAGTATTTGAAATTTTCTAAGAAAAACAAGTTAAAAGTTACCACCCTTCCCCCTTTTTCACACACCCACCCCAATATTTATCGATGGACGTAGTAAAATTTAACAACCAATCAAAACGTTTCCATATTTTGTAGTGGTAATAAAATTTTGGTTGACGAGAAATAAATGCCTAATCTGTGTTTCTGACTGAACTTAGATAATTTTTTTCTTGATAACTAAAGATAATTAAAATAAAAGGGATATCTCAAATTATAGCGCTGATATTGCTTAACATATACACACAAAGGTTCCCTCATACAAAATTATGTTGACGTAGAAAAATTTAATTTAGTAATATTTATACATCAGGGAAAGACCAAATTTAATTACAAAATAATTAACCCAATTTGAATGCAACGGAATAAATAAAGGAAAACTATATAGAACGATAGAGAATAATTGGCCATTTAATTATCACTTTTGATAATTAAAATCGCTACACAAATAACTATGATATAAAATAAACAAGTTCGGTCAAATTAGACACACTTGCTTAAAATCGTTCCAGTTTATGGTTTCAGAAAATAGTTAACTTTTTTTTACCCGTCTTCTGATTGGTTGAGGGTAGGGTGATAAAAATTAACAACTTCTTGTATAGTCCGCCATAAATTGAAAGTGTGCATGCCAAGCTGACATGTTCAGAACGATTCAGAAGGACAAGCTTTTGCCGTCTGGACTGACAGATCAGTGTCATAGCCCTTTACGGCTGGTTAGCTTGTGTATGTGAAGATTCTTTACTTGAGGGTAAGACAGATAATTTTATTTGCATAATTTATTGAAATGTAGGCCACAGTCTGTGAGCCATATTTTATTTCGATACTGCCGAAAGGGATGTGATGTCACGACGACCTAAGTAGGAATGTGTCTGGAGCAGGCTTATTCGGAGTGAAATAAATGTGTAAAATATTTGCCATTTGGCCTTAAAAAATTGTGCGACTGTAAGGGCAGTAGAAATAAATTGATATTGCCATTGGGAGTGACACATAGTTCAAATAACATGTGAAACCATGTATAGAATGCTAGAAAGAAATAATCAACAGGTCACACAGATATGTATTGTACACCCCTGCTTATTGTATGGAAGCCACACACTGTAGGATGGACAGTGGCTTTGTTTTACCACTAAAGAAGAATAATTACACAAAACTGATTGTGGACAATGTCATTTTAGGTCTGGTGCGAATGGTCAGCACACATGACTGACCAAGGTAAGTTTTCATAGTGATTAGGTGTGGAATTAATAAAGACAAGCTCTATATGGGAGGAAATTTTCCTTCTTATTCCAGGTTTTAATTACAAAGACCTAGTTGTTGCAGAAGCCTGGGGAAGAAGAACACGTGGGAGTTGAATGCTCATACTATAACCTGCAGCTAAACTCCTCATCTTCGTCCAGGAAGCACAATGTTTTGGTGAACCTGAATACTTATGAGCCAACTGTATCAATACAAGTCCAGATAAGTGCCTTACAACCGGCACATGATAGTTCATTCAAATCCAATTCCACACCATAAACTTTACCTTGGAGGGATGAAAACAACAGACCTTCAAATTACAGAATAGTGGTATTATCAAGCATAGAAACAAGAACTGGGTGTAGACATTTCAGTGACCTCTTTTGTTTAAAAGACATGGACAGATTCTCCGACATAAGTAGTAGGGTATGTACCAAACGATTATTATTCAGGCGGCGGCGTGTGACTTTTATATAGCAAAATACTCCGATCGATTTCAGGCGGTGGCGTTTCAGGCGGCGGCACATGACTTTTATATAGCGATATATTTTAGCGGCGGGGCTTCCTCTGACGATCAGACGTATGACTTTTTATATAGCAATAAATTTGTTCGGCAACGACGGGTGTGTTTGTTTATACATGTATACAATATATATAAAAAATATAAAAAATCGATAATGACGGAAAATATAAAAAATCGATAATAACGGAAAATATAAAAAATCGATAATGACGGAAAATATAAAAAATCGATAATATCGGAAAATTTAAAAAAATCGATAATGTTGGATTAGTAGGGGTTTTTGAAGTGCCTTTTTTGTGCGGGCGAGGGTGACGATGTAGCTGGTGGGTTAGGGGGATTTTTGTGTGATGTTGGGTGTGTTTGTTTATACATGTATACATACAATATATGTATAAAAAATATAAAAAATCGATAATGTTGGGTTACTAAGAGGGTTTTTGAAGTGTCTTTTTTGGGCTGGCGTGGGTGACGATGTAGCTGGCGGGGTGGGTTAGGGTGGGTTTTTGTGTGATGTTGGGTGTGTTTGTTTATACATGTATACATACAATATATGTATAAAAAATATAAAAAATCGATAATGTTGGGTTACTAAGAGGGTTTTTGAAGTGTCTTTTTTGGGCTGGCGTGGGTGACGATGTAGCTGGCGGGGTGGGTTAGGGTGGGTTTTTGTGTGATGTTGGGTGTGTTTGTTTAGACATATATACATACATATATACATTCATATATACAGAGATGTGGTGACGTTGTCAGGATGCATCTGTGGTGATGGCGGCTTAGGTTACTAAGGTTTTTTTTAAGGGAACGGGTATTGCTTTTTGGCTGGCGGTGATGACTCATGGGTGTGTGCTGGGGTGTAGCTGGTGGTTGTATGTATGACGCAGGAGTGAACTGTTAGATAGAAGTATATAGTTAATGATCTCTTTTAAAAGAATACTTGAGTTAAAGAGGAAAATATAAAAATCGATAATGTTGGGTTACTAATGGATTTTTTAAGGAAGCGGGTATTGTTTTTGTGCGAGGGGGAGGATGACGATGTATAGTGGGGTGTGTTGGGGTATGGGTTTTTGTGTGCGTGTATTTTAATTGTTGTATATACAATATATATATGGGAGTGAAGTGTTAGAGACCTAGGTCTACCATCGAAAGTGCGTCACGGTATTGTTGTGTATTGTTTATTTTACATATAGACATATTTTACAACAGTTATACGAACAGTTAGACGATATATACATATAATAGGGAGATATATTTACATAACAAGAAGACGATAGTTAGACGATATATTTAGATAAGAAGAAGACTTTTAGACAATAGGAAGACGATATGTATACGATATATTTAGACAAACAATTAGACGATATTTATACAGTTAGACATACAAACATTTAGACGAACAGTTATATATATATTTTACAACATTTATACGAACAATTAGACGTACATTTAGACAAACAGTTAGACGATATAGGTAACAAAAAAGCGTTTTAGTTAATATAGTTTTTTATTTTATATTCAATAGTGTTTTTGTATTATCAAACAGGCGTATGGTAATATATATAGTATTTTTTACAAAATGTACATTATGCAGTAATTATTTATCAAATGAATATACAATTATATGGTGTATTTTTTAACGTAATATATTTTCACATAGTGATATGTACAATTGAAAAATAATTATATTTTATATATGAAAGACAGTATTTTTTAACATTATCAAACATTGATATTTTTCACATATTAATGTACAATAATACATATTTATATAGGAAGACGTATGTTCAAAATATACAATAAAAATGTCACATGGGTACAGGCCAGACCTTGAGGGGTGTCGTCACATTGTCGTCACGTCGTAAGAAATATTTTATGTGTATGTGGTATCTGAAAGAGACAGTTTAAATGTTGAGGGGTGAGGTGGTGACGTTGTCGGGATGTACTTGTCGTTTTATGTAAAAGTAAGATAGGGCGTTGCGGTGTTGTTCGTAGGTGTAGATGGAGGAATTGTGTGCTCTGAATCAGATATTTTCCCACCCTATGCTTGTTGTGTGTTGAGGACGTCTAAGAAAGTGTGTTTGTCTACTTTGTTGTGGTGTTTGTTCAAGCGATTGAGTGGTCTTGAATATGATATAGATAGAAGGATGTGGACGGGATTGCTTCAACATAATATTTTGTATTGGGTCTGTTTAATTGTGCGTTTGTGATAATATCGCTGTCGTGTAAGTTTGAGACAAAAGATTTGAAATCTGTAAGATTTTTGACTAAGTGGGGTTGATCTAACACACAACTATTATTATTTGAGGCATGAAATAAGCGTAATTCGTTTGTTTCTCTGTTTCTCAAAACTACGTGGTGACTGAAGTTAATCTTGAATCTTTTTGTCTGTTGTGTAAAGACAGGAAGCAAAAGACTTTCCCATTCGATTCTTTGGCTATTATGGAAAAAAGTGAAAGTCGATAAATATTTGTGGTTGTTAGCGTGTGTTTTAATCGCGTCCCAGTTATCAGTGTAGATTTGTTTAATGTCAGCTGGTAAGTCACCTAAACTGTCTTCTTCAGACGTCAAGCGGGGTTTTTTTATATGGGGTTGGGTATTGGTCATGGGGCGTTTCTTGGTCTGACCTGTTTTTGGTGGGTGAGATGGGGTGGGACTTGTTGAATAGGGGGCTCTTGGTAGTGTGGAAGTTGTTGTGGTGGTAGAGGGCGCCATAGATACTGAGTCTGTTATGGCACCGGTTGGTGGTGTCTGTTGGTGCGTTGAGTCTATTGTTACACCTGATGATAGGGCGCGGTCATTATGGTGCGGTGGTATTGGTGGGTTCTGTGGTGTTGCTGCGGTGTCTGCTGCTGTTGAAGAGGTGTGTTGGTGTTTTTTGTGGATGCGCAAATTGTCAAGGCGGGTAAAGTTTTTATTGCAGACCTCACAAGAGAACAGAGTCAGCGAGTGCCTGCTCTTGCTGTGTCGTAATAGGTCGGCGCGACGGGTGAAAGTCTCCCCACATCGGACACATATTATGTTGTGTCGCACTGAGGTGTCTGTCTGTGCTGAGCCGGACCCGTGTTTATTCTCTATGTGACGTTTCAGCGTATCAGGTCTGGTAAATACTAAACCACAGAAAGCGCACTCATGATTGTGGCGGTCGTGTGTTGTAGCCATATGCCGAGTGAGATCATGACCTCGCTTGAAAACAGACTGGCAGTGTAAACAGGCATAGCCCCGTCGTTGAATTGACTCCATCTGTGAAAAGATGAACAAAAAGACGTTAGGCACACATAAATAAAATTAAATACATGTAATGAGAGAGAGAGAGAGAGAAAGAAAGAGAGAGGAAGAGAGAGAGAAAGCGAGAAAGAGAGAGAAAGAGAAAGAGAATAAAACACAGACTTACAGGTATACACACGCCTACTCTTCCTTATAACTAGTCTTATTGTTTAGTCTGTTATTAAAGGAAATAATTTTGTTTAACATATCAGAATGGTCCACGCGCGCGCGCGCTGTGGAAGCAAATATATGGATTTAAAACAGCCCGTTCGCGAGTACCGAGTTGACCTGTCCTTTTTTAAAATAACGAAAATATAAGTATTTATTAAAGTGTATGTTCAATCATGGTTATAGCAAGGTGACTTAATGTAATATGTTGATTGTATTATCTCTATCTTTTTCCGTGTGTAGTTCAGTATTGTTTTAAAGGCCAAAATACGCTATTTTCTAAACTATTATGTTGTCTAATTTTCACTGGCTGGTTAGGTAGTTTGTAGTGACTCGGGTCCTTAGTTATTTTTAACGTAATATGTTTGTAGTTACTATGAGAAGTTCTTTATAGAAGCAGCTTGTGAGTACAGAAATACGACTCGAGCGCATGTGTTGTGGAATCAAGTCAATTTATCGATCTACCCAAACATCTTTGCGCTACATCCAACCAAGTATTTGAAATAGAATATTAGTCTATACAAGTTTAGAGTGTTGTTATCAGAAAGTATTACAAGTTGTAAGTATCACGGATAATTTTTCAAAACCCACATAATTTGCTTTCGCACGAGTTTAACAATAGACGAGAAACGTAGATAAGGATTAAACTAAGGAATTTTTCTCACTACTACACCCACCACATAAAAAAATAAGTCGGATAATTCTTAACTTAGCTAAACCATACACACATGTAAGAATTTAACAAACAACTATTATTAAAATACCTATTAGTCTAGACATATCAACTTTGAAACAACCTTTACCAACACTGGCCAGCGAAAAAGCGAATACACAGACATGTCTTTTAAATAGAAAACAGATATTTAATACAACACACGGATAAGGAATAATAAGTTAGTCTCGGAGTTAACCTCTTAACAAAACACACAGATAAAAATAACAGAGATATTTATTTATATTTAACACCTTAACACAAAAACACGAAGACCGAATACATAAACGAAAACAAACGAATACAACCAAAACAGATATTTTTAAAGATATTTATTGTATATATCCTAGCGAAAACAAACAGCTATATAAATATTTTTATTTTTTATGTGTAAAATATATATTTTAACTTCCTATTATTATTTTCATATTATTATAGGGAAAAAACAGACGAATACACACATATACATATACCGAGTTTACATTTAGAACTTTGTATAGGGTTTTCTTTCAGTCTCTGAGTGTTAAGAAAATACGCCTAGGAAAAAAAAATGAAAACACAAACACATACCCAGATATTTTTCCACAGAATACCATTGAAAAGACACAGAGATATATCTCTTAAAGGCCAGAGATATTTAACACAAAATACGAATAAAAACAGAATAACATACGTTTGGTGGTGAGCTGTTGCTTTTTCAGAAGTTTGATATGAGAAGGCTTTCACAACGTTTTTTCAGAGACGTTCACCGGTCCAGGTCTGGTTAAAGAATGAGACATGTCTAAAACAATTCGTGATTAAGACAATGACTTTCCAATAAAAGTAGTCCGAGTGTATGAATTTCGTGATGGAGCCAGATTGGTTGTTGTGTAGAGATACTGTTTCAGAAAATAGTTCGCGCGCAAGCGCTTCGTCCTGGTTTGGTCGATAAAAACGTTATCATAACGTATGAACAGGAAAATCGACCTCGCCCTGGTTTGAAACCAGATCAATGACCCCACAAAACATCACGCGTAAATTTCTGTTCACGTCACTCATACACAGTTATTATATTGTATGTTTCAAACAACAAACATGCTAAAAACGTGAGAATCACTGTTTCAAGAACGTAAGATTCGTGCTAAAAAAACATGAGAACCACTGGTCAAGAATTTGAGAACCTTTGGCGTAACGTGAGAATCAAGCATTGTGAGAACCACTGGTCAAGAATTTGAGAATCACTGTGTTTAAAAAACATTTACGACAAATATAAGTATCTGTTTGGTACATTTCTTTTATAGTTATCATATATATTTTAAAGCTTGCTTTTCACAGATAGCATTTGTATCTTGTTCTGGATATATATTTTATATATTAGTATTTTGAAACAATCTATATTTTTATATACAGAGGGACATTAGTGTTTCGAAAACATTTGATAAAATGGTTGATCGCAAAATGTTTTGTCCCCTCAAACAACTGATAGAGAGAGAGAGAGAGAGAGTTAGAGAGAAAGAAAGAGAGAGAAATAGCCATCTTGTGGTGGGTGTAGTAGTGAGAAAAATTCCTTAGTTTAATCCTTATCTACGTTTCTCGTCTATTGTTAAACTCGTGCGAAAGCAAATTATATGTGGGTTTTGAAAAATTATCCGTGATACTTACAACTTGTAATACTTTCTGATAACAACACTCTAAACTTGTATAGACTAATATTCTATTTCAAATACTTGGTTGGATGTAGCGCAAAGATGTTTGGGTAGATCGATAAATTGACTTGATTCCACAACACATGCGCTCGAGTCGTATTTCTGTACTCACAAGCTGCTTCTATAAAGAACTTCTCATAGTAACTACAAACATATTACGTTAAAAATAACTAAGGACCCGAGTCACTACAAACTACCTAACCAGCCAGTGAAAATTAGACAACATAATAGTTTAGAAAATAGCGTATTTTGGCCTTTAAAACAATACTGAACTACACACGGAAAAAGATAGAGATAATACAATCAACATATTACATTAAGTCACCTTGCTATAACCATGATTGAACATACACTTTAATAAATACTTATATTTTCGTTATTTTAAAAAAGGACAGGTCAACTCGGTACTCGCGAACGGGCTGTTTTAAATCCATATATTTGCTTCCACAGCGCGCGCGCGCGTGGACCATTCTGATATGTTAAACAAAATTATTTCCTTTAATAACAGACTAAACAATAAGACTAGTTATAAGGAAGAGTAGGCGTGTGTATACCTATAAGTCTGTGTTTTATTCTCTTTCTCTTTCTCTCTCTTTCTCGCTTTCTCTCTCTCTCTTCCTCTCTCTTTCTTTCTCTCTCTCTCTCTCTCTCATTACATGTATTTAATTTTATTTATGTGTGCCTAACGTCTTTTTGTTCATCTTTTCACAGATGGAGTCAATTCAACGACGGGGCTATGCCTGTTTACACTGCCAGTCTGTTTTCAAGCGAGGTCATGATCTCACTCGGCATATGGCTACAACACACGACCGCCACAATCATGAGTGCGCTTTCTGTGGTTTAGTATTTACCAGACCTGATACGCTGAAACGTCACATAGAGAATAAACACGGGTCCGGCTCAGCACAGACAGACACCTCAGTGCGACACAACATAATATGTGTCCGATGTGGGGAGACTTTCACCCGTCGCGCCGACCTATTACGACACAGCAAGAGCAGGCACTCGCTGACTCTGTTCTCTTGTGAGGTCTGCAATAAAAACTTTACCCGCCTTGACAATTTGCGCATCCACAAAAAACACCAACACACCTCTTCAACAGCAGCAGACACCGCAGCAACACCACAGAACCCACCAATACCACCGCACCATAATGACCGCGCCCTATCATCAGGTGTAACAATAGACTCAACGCACCAACAGACACCACCAACCGGTGCCATAACAGACTCAGTATCTATGGCGCCCTCTACCACCACAACAACTTCCACACTACCAAGAGCCCCCTATTCAACAAGTCCCACCCCATCTCACCCACCAAAAACAGGTCAGACCAAGAAACGCCCCATGACCAATACCCAACCCCATATAAAAAAAACCCCGCTTGACGTCTGAAGAAGACAGTTTAGGTGACTTACCAGCTGACATTAAACAAATCTACACTGATAACTGGGACGCGATTAAAACACACGCTAACAACCACAAATATTTATCGACTTTCACTTTTTTCCATAATAGCCAAAGAATCGAATGGGAAAGTCTTTTGCTTCCTGTCTTTACACAACAGACAAAAAGATTCAAGATTAACTTCAGTCACCACGTAGTTTTGAGAAACAGAGAAACAAACGAATTACGCTTATTTCATGCCTCAAATAATAATAGTTGTGTGTTAGATCAACCCCACTTAGTCAAAAATCTTACAGATTTCAAATCTTTTGTCTCAAACTTACACGACAGCGATATTATCACAAACGCACAATTAAACAGACCCAATACAAAATATTATGTTGAAGCAATCCCGTCCACATCCTTCTATCTATATCATATTCAAGACCACTCAATCGCTTGAACAAACACCACAACAAAGTAGACAAACACACTTTCTTAGACGTCCTCAACACACAACAAGCATAGGGTGGGAAAATATCTGATTCAGAGCACACAATTCCTCCATCTACACCTACGAACAACACCGCAACGCCCTATCTTACTTTTACATAAAACGACAAGTACATCCCGACAACGTCACCACCTCACCCCTCAACATTTAAACTGTCTCTTTCAGATACCACATACACATAAAATATTTCTTACGACGTGGCGACAATGTGACGACACCCCTCAAGGTCTGGCCTGTACCCATGTGACATTTTTATTGTATATTTTGAACATACGTCTTCCTATATAAATATGTATTATTGTACATTAATATGTGAAAAATATCAATGTTTGATAATGTTAAAAAATACTGTCTTTCATATATAAAATATAATTATTTTTCAATTGTACATATCACTATGTGAAAATATATTACGTTAAAAAATACACCATATAATTGTATATTCATTTGATAAATAATTACTGCATAATGTACATTTTGTAAAAAATACTATATATATTACCATACGCCTGTTTGATAATACAAAAACACTATTGAATATAAAATAAAAACTATATTAACTAAAACGCTTTTTTGTTACCTATATCGTCTAACTGTTTGTCTAAATGTACGTCTAATTGTTCGTATAAATGTTGTAAAATATATATAACTGTTCGTCTAAATGTTTGTATGTCTAACTGTATAAATATCGTCTAATTGTTTGTCTAAATATATCGTATACATATCGTCTTCCTATTGTCTAAAAGTCTTCTTCTTATCTAAATATATCGTCTAACTATCGTCTTCTTGTTATGTAAATATATCTCCCTATTATATGTATATATCGTCTAACTGTTCGTATAACTGTTGTAAAATATGTCTATATGTAAAATAAACAATACACAACAATACCGTGACGCACTTTCGATGGTAGACCTAGGTCTCTAACACTTCACTCCCATATATATATTGTATATACAACAATTAAAATACACGCACACAAAAACCCATACCCCAACACACCCCACTATACATCGTCATCCTCCCCCTCGCACAAAAACAATACCCGCTTCCTTAAAAAATCCATTAGTAACCCAACATTATCGATTTTTATATTTTCCTCTTTAACTCAAGTATTCTTTTAAAAGAGATCATTAACTATATACTTCTATCTAACAGTTCACTCCTGCGTCATACATACAACCACCAGCTACACCCCAGCACACACCCATGAGTCATCACCGCCAGCCAAAAAGCAATACCCGTTCCCTTAAAAAAAACCTTAGTAACCTAAGCCGCCATCACCACAGATGCATCCTGACAACGTCACCACATCTCTGTATATATGAATGTATATATGTATGTATATATGTCTAAACAAACACACCCAACATCACACAAAAACCCACCCTAACCCACCCCGCCAGCTACATCGTCACCCACGCCAGCCCAAAAAAGACACTTCAAAAACCCTCTTAGTAACCCAACATTATCGATTTTTTATATTTTTTATACATATATTGTATGTATACATGTATAAACAAACACACCCAACATCACACAAAAACCCACCCTAACCCACCCCGCCAGCTACATCGTCACCCACGCCAGCCCAAAAAAGACACTTCAAAAACCCTCTTAGTAACCCAACATTATCGATTTTTTATATTTTTTATACATATATTGTATGTATACATGTATAAACAAACACACCCAACATCACACAAAAATCCCCCTAACCCACCAGCTACATCGTCACCCTCGCCCGCACAAAAAAGGCACTTCAAAAACCCCTACTAATCCAACATTATCGATTTTTTAAATTTTCCGATATTATCGATTTTTTATATTTTCCGTCATTATCGATTTTTTATATTTTCCGTTATTATCGATTTTTTATATTTTCCGTCATTATCGATTTTTTATATTTTTTATATATATTGTATACATGTATAAACAAACACACCCGTCGTTGCCGAACAAATTTATTGCTATATAAAAAGTCATACGTCTGATCGTCAGAGGAAGCCCCGCCGCTAAAATATATCGCTATATAAAAGTCATGTGCCGCCGCCTGAAACGCCACCGCCTGAAATCGATCGGAGTATTTTGCTATATAAAAGTCACACGCCGCCGCCTGAATAATAATCGTTTGGTACATACCCTACTACTGACATATTTATTTATATTTTGTAATAAACATTTTCCTGAGTTTGAAAGTCCTGACAAAAAGATTGATGTTCAGGACCATTAAATTGTAAATATGAATTGATAACAGTCTTGCTTAAATTTAATTAAAGTTAAAGTTCTGTTTTGAAATTCATACTGTTAAAATACATTACCCTAGACACTTTGCCAAATAACAAAACACAGATAACATACTCTTAGTGAGATCCCAAGAGGTAGCGGATAGGGACCCAGAGAACTTCATCATTATCAGTCTTTACTCTGGGGACTTACATAGCTGGAACTCACCTTAAATGTCGATACACCTTTGCTCTTTTCAGAGAAGGGGGTATTTCTTATAAGACCAGCCTCTTATCTGGCACTATCCTGGTATCCTCTGATACATCTATTTGTCCAGGATATCTTATAATTTATAACATCTAAACCTCTTATCACACCGGCACCCCAATTTTCAACTGCATTTTTTTGCTGAAACATCAGTATATGCATGTGCCCAAAGCTTTGCTGGGATTTTTTGGTCAATATACTTGGTTGCTATACACTTTCTTTGTGTTTCTGCCTGTGATCCCTTACTTTCAATGCCTGGAATATCAGATTTTAACTCAGGAAAGCATCCTATTTTCTACAGTGGGATAGTTGTGCTTGTTGGTATTTTCTTTGCAACTGAGCTTGCTAGCATGGTATTTTTGCTAATTTGTCTTTTGCTCGGGCCACAAAGTTAGTTCGCTTGAGCCTGCCTCTTCCTAGCCTATTCATTCTTTGGAACATGGGGTGTCCTTCGAGTCTCTTAAATTTTTCGGCTTGTTGTAGGACTCTGCTGTCACGTCTATCCTCCATTGACTGTAGCCCAATAATGTTTTCCATATGGTTGATTTTTGTGGACTTTAGGGCCCCTGTTATAATACGTGCTGCTTGATTTTGGAGTGTTTACTCTGTCAAAATTTGACTTTGCTGCCGTCGACCAAGCTGTGATGCCGTATTCCATAGCAGGTCTGACTCTGCCTGTGTACAGCTTTTTGAGGATATTTTCATCAGCACCCCATGTGGTACCAGCTAACTTTTTCATGATGGCCATGCGAAGTTTTGCCCTTAACTGTGTTTTGGTTATCTGTGATTTCCAAGTCATTCGGTGGTCTAGTGTGATTCCTAAGTATGTTGGCGTTTCATCTTCTCGTACTGCCTGCCAATTTAGTTGTAGCTTTGCTTGCTGTGGTTTATTTGACAAGGTAAAAATAGTGTGTGTTGTTTTTTGTTCATTGATTTTGAGCAACCACTTTCTGGACCAACTTTCAAGGGCTAGCAGTGAATCCTGCATGCGCACTCTTGCTGTGGTGGTGTATTCTTCTGAAGTCCACATGGCCAGATCATCAGCATATAGGGAGTTGTGGACATTCTTGTGGATGTTTTCTGTTATATCATTTATATATATATAATGGAGAGTGTTGGGGAAAGGACCCCACCATGTGGGACTCCATGTTCCATTGTAATCTTTTTGCTTAACTGTCCGTGCACCTGCACTCTAGCTGTTCTGTGATTGATCCAGTTATACATTCTTCCACAGACTCCATATTTAAGCATTTTAACTCTTAGCCCATCTTTCCAAACTTTATCAAATGCTTTCTCCATGTCTACCCAGACTGCTAATGTGTGCTTTCCTTCTTGGAAAGCATCTTCGATTTCCTGTGCAATGTAGGTGACTTGGTCCTCTGTAGACCTATGTTGCCTGAAGCCTGCCTGTTGGTGCAATAGAATTTGTTATTCTTCGAGGTGCCAACTTAATCTGGTATTGATCATTCTCTCCATAAGCTTTCCCGTGCAGCTTAGAAGTCTGATGGGTCTGTAGCTGTTGGGGTCCATTTGATCTTTGTCCTTTTTAAGGATTGGAACTAATACTGCTTCTTTCCAGGCCTGTGGTATAATTCCACGCTTCCAGCTATAGTTCATAATCTTGAGGAGGGCTTTCTTGGCATTAGGCCCTAGCCCTTTAAGCGTGTCATTTGTTACCCCGTCTTTTCCAGGTGACTTACTTTGTTTAAGGGATACAATGGCTGCCTCTAGCTCTCTCATTGTGAGGTTTGATGTCATGTGCTCTTCTGGAACAGTTGGTATATTTTGGTAAAGTTCTTGCTCTTTGATAATTTCCTGTTTTCTGTCAGGTGGAACATTTATCTGGCTCTCATGTCAGAATGTTTGAGCAAAAACATTAACTGCTTCTTTCTTTGTGAGTATTTTCTCATTTTGTAGTAGGGCTATTTCCTCGTTTTTGCATTCCTCATCATTTAAGGCTTTGGCGAGCCTCCATAATTTTTTTCCATCTTTGTAGATGTTAAGACTTTCTGTTGTTTTGATCCAGATATTTTTGGCTCACCATTATAACGTTTTCCTGTATTTTGCAGAGATAGCTTTGTAGGCGATGTTTGCCTCAACTGTTTTGTCCTTTTCTGCTACATGTCTGGCATATGTTACCTGTTCTTCCAGTTCTTTGAGTTCTTCTGTCCAGTACGGCTTATAATCTTTTCTCTCCCCTCGTGGTATTGATTCTAGGGCAGCTTTCAGAACTGCTATAATAAATCCATCAGCTATTTCTCCAATTCTTTTGT
The DNA here is from genome assembly GCA_024509875.1 of Oreohelix idahoensis. Lineage (NCBI taxonomy): Eukaryota > Metazoa > Mollusca > Gastropoda > Stylommatophora > Oreohelicidae > Oreohelix > Oreohelix idahoensis. Next base: position 294,209 of record JAMPIV010004685.1, on the reverse strand, counting down.
TTTGGGTGTTTATCAAACCACAGTATTCATCTGTCAGTGCTGAGAACTTGTTCCAGTTGGCATTTTTGTAGTTCCAGCGGGGTAATGGTTTATGGAAGTGGAGTGTATGTTCCATATTAATGATTAGTTTGATCGGTTTGTGGTCACTGCCTGCCAATAGGTTGAGCACAATGTGTTCGATCTTATGGTTGATGTCTCCTGTTGAGAAGGCAAGGTCGGGTGTCGAGGTCGATTGCCATCTTCTTGAGTAGAAGCTGGGTGTATCATCTGCTCTATTGATGAGTTGCAGATTTGAGTCAATCTCCCAGTCCTCTTCTTCAATGCCACGGGTATCGGCCTCTGTGTAACCCCACCTTTCTGAATGGCTGTTGAAATCACCAACAACCAGGCAGTTGGTGCGCCTAATCTTCCTTGTGGCTAGTGAAAGATCTCTATCTGGGGAGGGGGGCATATAGGTTGTACACTCTAACGGTCTGGTCATCTATCGTGATATCAGCTCCTATAATTTCCGTCTGACCGTTTGTAGCAACAGAAAGCTCTCTGCTAGGTAAGGAGTTTCTGATTAACATGAGTACTCCTCCCTTGTGTCCCTCTCTATCAAGCCGGAAGGTTTCATATCCTCTTACAGAAAATCTGTGGTTTGTGTTTAGGTGTGTTTCCTGAATGCAGGCTATGTCAATTTGCTCATCGTGTAGTTTTTTAGCGATCGGTAGTTTCTTCTTTAGGACACCTTCTGCATTCCATTGGAGTATATTTAGTGTTCTTTCCTGGGTGTTTTGGCCAGTCATCCCTAATATTCCGCGCCCTGGCTGCACGATGAGGAGATAGGTGACCACCAGTAGCGTTGGATGGACCCCGTCGAGGCAAGGGGTCCGGCACTCTTCCCACCTGGCGGGACTCCTTGGGTCGAGCACCATCTCGTTGAGTCATATTTATATCTGTCATCTCAAGGCGGTTTGCTTTGCACTATGTTGTGCGCCTTGCGGCCCAGTGCATCCGTCTTCAGCATGCATTTGTTCGGGACTGCTTCCCTAGCCTCTGGTTTTCCGTGACCTTCCTGCAAGGCAGCAGTTGTTTTACATCAGAGTTGTCTCTCCTAGGAATGCTGTCTTTCCGGACTAACGAGTCTTTCCTACCCGGGTTTGTGTGAAGTTGTCCTTCTCTTATGTGGATTGTCAACCAAGACTATCGTGCTCCTCCTGCACTGATTTTTTTGCAGGGTTTACTCCTTGGCTTTAAAGGATAGAGGACAAACAGTGAAGAATGAGGCAAGAAAGCATTTAACCCATGAAGTGGGGGTGGATTGGTGCAGACCAGAGCATGTACCACTCGCCGGTGGGTTCTGCATCTACACCTATAGGGTTCCACCTACTCCTCAGCCCATTTAGTCTGACCCCTCACCAAGGACCTGTCCGGCTTGGGTGACCCTGCCAGGAGTAAAGCTCCCGCCGGCATAGCTCCCGGGATCATTGGGGCTCTCAAGCTCTCCAACCAACGGCAAGGTAGGCTTACATGTGGAGAGAGAGAGCCATACAATAGGACTGACTTGACATCGGAGTTGAAGATTCTTATTATCGTGTTGGACTTGTTTTCTCTTGTTCTCCGTATGTTTCCCAATGCAATGAAAGCTCCTCTTGCTTTTTGTATTCTTTTTCTGATATCACTGTCTGTCCTTCCATTCTTCAAGTTCGACCGTGTTATAATTTCTTGCATTTATTCTCATAATCTTTGTCTTTTCACTGTGTATTTTCAGGCCCACTTGTCGTGACCTCTCATCGAGAATTTCCATTTTGTATTGCATCTGATTATGGTTATTGGATAGAAGAGCCAAATTATCAGTAAAATCTAGATCATCAAGCTGTTTAGTCAGATTCCACTGGATTCCATGCCTGTTGCGTGATGTAGATGTTTTCAAACCCAATCTATTGCTAGTAAGAAAAGAAATGGTGACAAGAGGCATCCCTGTCTCACTCCCGTTCGAATCCTAAACGATTATGTAAGTTGTCCTTCATGAAGAACTCTGCATGTCTAATATGGGTCTTCAAAGGTATCTACCTTCGCACAAGATTACTTTTGGCAGAGTTATAGATAGAAGGATAATGATGCTTATATGTCAAGGGAGTTTTCACAAGATGTTTTCAGAAGTCAAGAACAATGCTGCATAGGACAGAGCACTATTAACTTATATCTGATCCCTCGCCTTTCGTGAAGAATTAAGCAAAGGTTTTAGCCCGTTCAAGCACCCCAGCTGGTGTAAATCCAGCGAAATTCTTTGATACATATTTGCTCTATATATGTAAATATATGTCTAGATGTATACATATTAAAGAGTCTTGCTCATACGTTGCTTTCATACCTACTCGTATAATAACTGAATCAACAATGATTTTTTTGTTCTAAAATAACATGTAACAAACTTAATAATCAATTCGTTTTGAAGATGTTAAAATAACGATGGAATGATGGTGAATTTTAGATGTATATAAAAGTGTCTTCACTGAGACTTGGGTGAGGATTTATAAAAATATTTGTCCTTTTGCTGTTTCCTTTAATAAGAAAACTGGTCAAAGTGAGTCCTGCAGCCGTGGTTTCGTCAATTCTTTTGTGATGAGGGCACTTCTTCACACAACCAGTCCAATGTAGGTGGTTAGTGTTGAATCCCTGCTCTTGACTAACACTAGTGGCGTATGAACTTTAGTCTTGCAGCTTCGTACCACGAACTTTAGACAAAATAAAAGGAACAAATGCCTCTGCTAAGTACACTTGTGGACTTCAAATTAACAGGCGCATTGTCTCGTTGTCCACCCACCAATGTTAGCCTCTCTGAATAATTATTCTCCCTCAGTATAGACAGTATAACTCAGGGAATATAATTAGAAATCACTGTTATTCTTCTGGTTAATTTAATGTAGAAAATTTGTCTTGACAGCGCGAGGGCAATGACTTGCCGGAATTATACTTAACAAGGTACATATATCTCACAAAATGATACTATACACTTGATGCACATGGGATGGGCTCATCACTCATCACTGCTCTATTCGGAGTCTGGGATCACCACAGCTGTCGGTTTTCTGTACGACTAGCAAGAAGCAATCCCTAGTGCTTGCTGTAGTGGTTTATGAATATACTATTTTCATATGTTGAGGTTGCCAGCCTCCTATGACTGGTATAACCACTTAGCAAGTACGGACATGTCACAATTCACATTTTAAACTATACTCATATATATGTTCACAACTTCCCCCCCCCCCCCCCCCCCCCCCGGGATAAACAATCTCCTCGCATATAAATCTCCTCGCACAGATGTATGGACACAGCACTGTGATTAGATGCATCGAACACTGGTCTGGGAAATTTTATTATTCCTCTTATGACTTGCTTCTGATTCCTTGAGTATCCAGTCTTGGTATTTAAAAATTCGGGGTTACTATTAAGTTTCAAAGTTGACCAAATACTTCAATCTGCCATTTTTAATTCAGGAATACTGTTACAACCAAGTATTGAGATGGTGGTGTTGATTAGTAAAATTGGCTCGGTTGATTGTGCATACCATTTTTGGTACTGGCTATTTGTTAATGCGAATGTTTGTGCATCGGTTCTTGAAGGAGTATGCGTTTAACACCAACACCATAACTTGAACGTTGAAACAACTGTTAATGATAAACTGCATCCGAAGCTTGCATTACGAGGAGACGACATTTAATAACAGTATTTGGTGTATAGTACATTATTTTTTTTTCTAACCAGCGGCACTCGAGCTTTCCAGCCCTTTTTGGCCCAATGACATGTCATTGCGAGTCTGGGGGGGGGGGGGGGAATGGGAGGGGATCAGTGGACTTTCCTTCCAACCCGGTCAGGAGCTTCGCCCCTTCCCATCCACAGAGGGTTTATGTGCAGGAGCCGTTCAGGTTATTCAGTCAAATTCCCGGTCGTAAACATTCCTTCAAACGCTGACGCCCGGGCTTGAACCTTGAAAATCTGGTCGCCAGTACAACGTTGTAGCCATTACACCAGCGCGGCTTCCATAGTACATGATAAATAGCATCAAGGAGCAACACTCTTAGCTATTTGCTTTTTTACTCGCGGGTCTGTGGTATCCCTTGGCAACAGATTTATTCCACGAACATAATCCCTATTTTTCACTGTGATTTAATACCACCCCAGCTGTCGAGGATACAAATTGGCCCCAGTCCATCCCAAAAAGAAAACTAATGAGGTGAACGCCGAATATGTTAATTATTCGATAAATCCTGGATGCAATATAATCGTAAAGGTTGTCTTCGCTGTTCTAAAACTATCACTGTTCCTCCGATGGGATGCACAGGGGAATATAAGTCTAGACACAGGAACTACTACTGAAAAACGTCGTTGCGACAACTCTTGCAGTGTTGGGCGGGCGGTGGAAAAACAGGCTTGTTTCCCACTCGGCCTGAAACTTCTATCTGGATACAGGTTTTACTACAAATAATGAATATTGTGAGAATCCTTGATGTTTACCATTTAAGAGAGGGGGATACTGCTAGTATCTGGAAAAAATCCGGTTGCTACTAATGTCAAGAACGGTGATGATGGATTCTCTATCGGCCGCCTCTTTGCCACAGCGCCAGTCCTGCATAGTTGTGGTAACGTACTGTGATACAGCGATAAAATCATAAATTATATATATATATATATATATATATATATATATATATATATATATATATATATATATATATATATATATATATATATATATATATATATTAAAGTCAAAATAATAGCAGTAGAAATATAATTAGTAAAGTTGTAACGCGTCTTCTTCCCTGCGCCAGAAAACGCATTGATTTAAGCAGGACAGAACATAGTGAGAAATCTTATCGCCGCGTTGGTAGTATTGGCCTTTAAAACGCACCCGTCAAGGGTTAACGATAAAAATTTGAAAAATCTACTAGCGTAGTGGTTCCAGGAAAGATAGAAAGAACAAAACCCACGAACGCATAAGACTGAGAGAGCGGACACCTGCTGCTGGCTTGTCAAGTGTTAGAGGTTTGAATTAGCTACTCAGGCCAACAGTGCAAGACGATGCCGTTAGCTTGTGTCGAAAACGATGTCGCAAGTTTGAAAATTTAAAAATACCCCGCTAGCCCAATACATTTCTAACCACAGACACTGTGGAAAAATATATATATACACACACGCATAATAACTTCCTATCGGGAAAAAGGAAGATCTGAGGCGATTTTTATAACATTCAAGTAGTTGAAACTTAGAAAAACAACGAACACCAAAATGGAAAATATATTGAATTCTTTATTAATAGGTTCAGGATCATAAAAGTTGGCTAGTCTAAGAGCTGGTCTTGTCCTGATGAGTAATATGCTTTCGAATAAAAAATCCGACAGATAGAAATAAAGTTATAGACAAAAGACGGTATTTGTTCGTACAGACAAACCAACACATGCTCGTTTGGACTTGCACTAACGGTGACATTTTTTGACGCGTCCTTGAAAAAAGCAAGAAAGGGTACAAGTAGTCTGTTGTATGAAGGGGGAGACAAGGAGGGGAAAAAATTATGGGATGGCTTAACACCAAATATATTTAGCAGTAGAAATCTAAGAATGAGAGAGGAAAAAAAAACTTGGTAGTGTCAAAAAATCAAGTCTGTTTTTGCTTTTAATTTCAAATTTCAAAATGGTCGTTCGTTCATTGGCCAAAGCCTTTCATATTATTGAGAAAATTCAAAGGCTTGACACCATTTGTAGAAGATAGTCCCGAGAGCAGGACGTTGTGTATTTCTGAAGAAACGTGATTAGCCTTATTAAAGCAAATATATATGAAAGTATAGGCATCACAGTTCAGCCAGCAGTATATCTGGAATCTGCTATTCAACGTACCTGTGTTTTTTTCATTGAATTTCTGGTAAGACCGACATTATTCATATATCTTTTGTTTAAAAATGTGAGTGAGAGATGCTGCCATCACGACTGTAAGTAATCAGGTCCCAGGCTGATTTGTGCAGGGCCTGAAGGAGAATTAAGATAAAACACATTGCCAGTTTTGTAAATGCACATGTTTTGTGAAATAAAATGTTTTCTTAGGTGACCAGAGGGACACAGCTCACCTATCTCATTGTATGGTAGAAAAGAAAGATTAATAATGTTATTGCAGATGCAGTGCCGCCTTTGTAGGAGAGACATGTGAACAACACTGGTACACTGTGGAATGGATGTGCTGGATTGGTCCATTGGATATGACCCAGCTCTTTATTTCTTATGTATGCTCTTTTGTATATATAACATAGTCTAAATAAGATATCAACCAGGAGACATTGTTTCATTATTACAGGGTTTTATCTGGCACTAGTCCGGTGCCAGGTTTCTATGGGAAAGCCTTTGAGAAGTTTGGGAGTCCAGTAGTGATAGGGGTCACCAGTATCCCCCTATTACTTTTGGAGCAGTGGTCATTCGGCAGAAAGAATTCAGACAGTTCCAGTGGGCCAGATAAGTGAAATATCTGATACCCTAACAGTACATCAGCTATAAGAGCAGCATACCCCTGTATTCAAGAAATAAAATATTTCCCTAGTGAAATTAACAGTGACAGTGTATTTTAAAGAGAGTGGGAGTGATTATAAGAATCCCAAACAGCCATCCAGTGTTAGAAACCAGTAATAGACAGATTTTAGTAACACTATTAGTTTAATTTAACAGTATTTGTTTTGACACTTGTCCCTGTGGGTCTAAAATTTACATTTTGTATATATCTTGAATTCTTTTCATTTTTAAAGTCCTGACCAGAAGAATACCAGGTTCAGGACCAATAAATCATACAGAAAATTATTAATTGTACAAATTTATCCGAGGAGTTATTTCCTTAATCATAGACCTTAATACTTGTTTGTGTAGAGGTGTATTATTGTTAAAGTACCATCACACCACACTTGCATATCCCTAGACATTAGACGTAGCTATCATTCATACTAGTCAAGAATAAGTCTGCTTGAGGCCAAAAGGTGGTAGCAGAAAGGTATCCTGATAACTCAACCCTAAATTTGTTAGAATCAGGGACCTTCACAGCTGGCCTCATTCAGTTTAATAAGGAAACATATCAACAACATTTCATAACATCAAAACCCACCACGATAATAGTGTATAAAAGTATGTACTCCACTTGAATACAACTGTCAGGTGTCGGGTGATAATAATAATGTTATCAGGTATACGCCACTGTTGGGACTGTATTAAAAATAATATCCTGGATTTTGTAAGTCCAGTAGTTATAATTTACAGTTCCAATATATCATCAGTCTAGTACACACTTAAAAATGGCAACGGAAAAAGACCGCTGGTCGTCCGCTTGGGGATCGGGTCTGCGAAAAATACAAGAAAACATTTGTGGGAAAATGCTACCACTCTATGTAAATATATATCTATATAGACGGTGACACGACAGTCTCTCATCCGCTCTGTCAATCCTGACAAATTTAAAAGATACCCGGTGTTTGCCCTACGCCTACACACAGACATCGCTTGCCGCAAATTTGGGTCGGACTGAGTCGATGCTGACTCACCCGCCCCGTATCGCGGCTGGCTGTCATTCGCACAGTGTGTTATTTATAATTTTTTCCTCACCATGCACCACGTACAACATAATCACCTATCATTTAGTAGCTATTAAATTGTCTGTGTCTGTTACTTTGTCGTATGGCATTAAAAAAATAATAGACGCTATAATAACAACAAATTACAAAATGAAATATAAACATGTATTCTTTTCTCTCACTGTTAGTCGTCTAACGCCTCTAAGTCCGGTCTGGTTAACAGTCGTTTTTATAAACATAATTACCACCTTGTCTCTGTTTTGTAGTGGTCGGGTGGTGTGGTCTAACTTTTTAATTGAATATCTGGTTATGGAAATCGCTACGCGTTTATTTTATTTGATTTGCCTTACTAGCAAGAACAATCTAAGTGAAGTATAAGTGTTTAACTTTAAATGGCTATCACCGTAAAATACTGCTAATACTTAAAAATATTTACCGGAAAATCCAGAATGAAATCTCCACGAATCACTTATAAACAATATCCAAAAGAAATGGTTTAAGACTGCGCGCTAGACTCTATTCGAATTCTGACTGACGACTGATGGTTGGGTTATAGAACCAGCAGTATATATATCAATAGATTGCTCTTCATATCTAATGGCGTTATTTCGCACTCCTGTGTGCGTCAAAAATTCAGAAGGTAGAGGTTTCAAGATAAAAGACTTCGTTTCGGTCTTCCAGAGTTTCCCGTCTGGGGTTTTAATCGACATCAAGAGACTTTCTGTTCTCCTAGCGGTTTCCCTGTAGAATGCCCGTGTTCCAAGATCAAAGGATACCAGGGATTTCTAGATTTTCCCTGAGTAAACTTTAAAAGGTCTGTTCCGTCTCTCTCTCTCTCTCTCTCTCTCTCCCCCTCTCTCTCTCTCACGTGCTGTCTGTCAAGTATTATATGATTGACAGATGAGCTCGCGTGAGAGGAAAGAAGTAAAACTAAACCGTGATTTGTTTCCTGTTATGACTGACAGGTCACGAAGACTGTAAACACCGCGTTAGCCCGTGTTTAAAGAAAAAAGGTGGGGACAAAAGAGTGAGCTGCAGAAGTAAGTACAGTTAGTATAATGCATGTTTTAGCTAGCAAACCAGAGAGCCGCTATAAGGTTACAATAGGCTGTCAGATTACTGTAGACTCTTTTCCCGTTACACGTCACAGTACGTCTGGGCTTGAAGATGTGAAACCCATTCATATCTCATTAATGGAAACAGAGCTACTGTCGTCCGTAGCTATAGAGTGATGGTTACCTTCACTTGCATTCATTTCTTCATTAGTCCAAATTCGACTCATAAAATCTGCACCTACGTTTTCTCTCCCTGGTATGTATTGTACTTTGAACGAGTACACACTTAAGAGGATCGCCCAACGCATAATTCTTGCGTTAAATTCCTTATTGGCTCCTAGGAACGCCAATGGAGCATGGCCACTTTGTAGTATGAATGGAACTCCATATAAGCATTCATAGTGTCTCCTGATTCCATTCACGAGTGCCAGACATTCTCTTTCAACCATTGAATAATTCTTATCTGCTGCATTCAGTTTTCTGCTGCCATAAGCAACTGGAAACGACAGGTTGGGGTGTTTTTCGTCTGCCTGCAGCAATGTTGATTCTATTCTGTTACCTCTGGCATCGACCCGCAACACGAAATGTTTCTTGAGGTCAGTTAACCTTAGAATGGGATAATTTGACAGCTGTTCCTTCAGAGTGACGTACGCGTTTTCGCACTCTGCGGTCAAGACAACCTTATGGGGTTTTCCTTTTCGCGTGAGGTCAGTCAGTGGGGCGGTAAGTCCGTTGAAGTTTTTAATGAACTTCTGGTAGTATGCGCAGAGTGAGAGAAACGATTGAGTATCCTTCTTAGTGATGGACCTTGCTGTGGCTCGTATTTTCTCGATGTTTTTCTCTACTGGCCACATACAGCCTTGAGAAATGGTATGACCTAGGAAATCAAGCTTTTCAAACCCGATTAAACATTTGCTAGTGCGTGCGGTCAAACCGGTTTCCTTTAGCCTCCTGAGAAGCATAGCGACCGTAGCAATATGTTCTTCGTAGTTATCCGTTGAAATAAGTATATCGTCCATGAAATTGTGAATGTTTGGACTTTGCAAATGTCCCAAACGCTTTCTCATCATTCTGGTGAAGACTCCTGGTGCGTTTTGTAATCCGAAAGGCATAACATTAAAAGTATAATGTCCTTCGTTAGTACTAAAGGCAAACAGAGGTTTAATTTCCTCTTTGACTGGTATTTGGTAATAACCTTTACTCAGGTTAATCTTGGGGAAAATTTTCGACTTGCTTGGCTTAGTAAACAATTCTGCGGCGCTTGCGTGTGGTTCAGGCTGAAACTATTTTACGCTATTGAGTAAACGGTAGTCAATACACAGCCGAACTTCCTTATTCGGTTTCTGTAACAGTACGACGCTTGAGCTATAAGGAGATGTGGACTCGCTAATAATCCCAGCTTGTAGTAGTTTGCCTATTTCTCCACGTAATGTGTCTGCTTTCGCATACGGGATGGGATGAACTTTGGTTCTTTCTGGCGTCTCATTTGTCAGCTTCATCTCGAACTCTACGAGATGCGTAAGACCAGGTTTGTCCGTTAAGACTGCTGAATACTGTTTCAGTAGCGCCTTCGTCTCTGTTTACTGTGCTTCCGAGAGGGTGTCGCCGAATTTAACGTCCTCGTATGACTCCGTTTGTTGCAGTGGGTATTCCATGCAACTTTCATCATCTCCTTTATCCTCGGTTGCTATAGCGACTACCAATAGATGTTCTGGGGAAGGCACCGGTCTGTTCAAGTATTTCGTTAACAGATTTACGTGGTAGACGTTTTCCTTAACTTTTATAGAGATCTTGTAGTTGGTCCTAGAGATCTTTTTAAGGACGGTAAACGGCCCTTGCCATCCGATACGCAGTTTGTTTTTTCCGGTAGGAACAACAAAAATTTCTCTCCTGGCTGCAATTCTCTTTCTTTAGCTGCTTTTTTGTATCTTTTAGCGTGCTTTATGCGTGCGCGCTTAAGGTTGGTTGCTGCTAGGTCACATGCTAGTACTAGCCGTTCCTTTAACTAAGATACATATTTAGATGCTGAGACAACTGTCTCATCGGCCTTCTGGTCTGTCAGTGACCGTCGTAAGGCTTCCAGCGGGCCCTTAATAGGTCTGCCGAATAAAAGAAAATTAATATGAAACAAATATAAAGGTATGTTATCAGGCACTCGCAGGTAGCTTTGTAGAGGCCTTGGGAACTTCCCTGTAGGCGCACAAGGCTGCAGGAATGAAAAGGTCCCAATCTTCTGGTTTTTCATGTCCCAGCTTACTTAACATTATTGTGAGGCTGCCGTTGAAGCGTTCCACGAGCCCATTTCCGGCCGAACGGTACGGGCTGGTGTGGATGTGCTGGGCCCTCAAGATTTTAAAGATCTCTTCCATTAACAGGCTACGGAACTGGGATCCATTACCCATCAAAACTTGTTGAGGAAATACCAGCCGTGTAAAAATATGCACTAAGACTTCTGCGACATGCTTGAGTCCGTGCATGTTAGCGGGATAGCTTTGGCCCACATGGTGCAGGTGTCGACTAAGTTCAAGATAAACTTGTTCATTCGTTAAGTCCTCTCAAGGGGTCCTATAATGTCGACTACTACCCGTTAAAATGGCGTCCCTACTATCGGCATTTCTCCCATAGGAACTGGGGGTGTCCAATGCTTGGGTGCCACATGTTGGCACTTGGCGCAGGATTTAACGTATCTGATGATATCAGTGTTCTTTCCTGGCCACCAATAGTGGGTGAATATTCTCTGTATAGTGGCATATTCATGTTTACCTCATCCATGGTTCATACTGCTGTTAAGGCTTCTCTAGTTAACAGTGACATCAAATGACTGCAACATGAAGACTTTTCTATTTTGTGTTCATTGCACTCTGTTTCATGGCGGTTCAAAAAGCAAGAAATATCATCAATATTTGGTTTAAAATTTAGCAAATGCAGTTTAAAAGAACCGGAATGTTCTTTTCTGGAAGAACCCTCAGCATCATGAATATTTTGTCTATTGTCACTTTTTAATCTCAGTTTCTCCAACTCAATAGTGGCCATTTTTTCAGCATGTTCTAATTTCTTTTTTTTCAAGGGCTAATCTTTCCTTCTCAGTCTCATCGTGCCTTCTTCTCTCTTCAATCTCTTCTGCCCTCCTTTTCTCTTATCTCTCTTCTGCCCTCTTTGTCTCTTCCCTCTCTTCTGCACTCTTTTTCTTTTCTCTAGCTATTGCTCTCACTTCTGCTGTCTCTTTCTTCTGCACTCTTTTTCTCTTCTCTTTCTCTTGCCACTTGTTCCATGGCAAATTCTTAAAGGGTTTGTCCTTGCATCCCCAACTCCTTACCTTGCTGGATAAAATATTCCAGAGTAGACGTATCGTATGGTTATAAATGAATTACTTAGTCTGGGTTTTAATGTAGGTACTGCTGAACAATACGTTGCACCAATGCAAATTCTCCCAAATATCAAAATTAATCGAGTGTAAATATTATTAATTTAAGGGGAAAAAATTTAGAGCAGACGATACAAACTAGGCGAAAGGACAGTAGAGTAAGCAAAATACAAGAATGATATAAAAGATTGAATAATATACCAAATTAAAATAAAACAAGCTTACTTCTACATGAAAGAACACTATCAAGACGTGAGACAACGGGTATATATATATATATATATTCTCCTTTCCAGAGGACCTTCTTCTGCCTTGGACAGCTGAATTGACTTATATTCTGTATTTGACCTGTCCATGGTACTGGCTGAAGTTATGTGATTTAAAATTTTTTACTGGATGGGGTAACAGGCTCCATGACCAACCCTCCTTCGTCGCTTTTTACGGACTGCTTGGTATAGCAGTAGTATACAATGCGCAAACCGGGTAGTATTTCTGGCGGGGCGTGACTTTTATATAAGAAAAATGTGGCGGAGCGTTCTTGCGGGGCGTGACTTTTTAATATAGCGATATATTTTAGCCGGGGTGACTTCTTGGTGTCCTGTTAGGTTATGTGTTACAGCATGTAGGTTGTTGTGTGTTGTTTATGTATGTTATACGTACATATATTACAACAGTTATACGATATTTAGACATATATTACAATATAGAGTACAACAGTTAGACGATATACATACAACAGTTAGACATATTTACATATATTACAACATTTATACATATATGACAACAGTTATACATATATTACAACAGTTATATAGACATAGGTAACAAAGAATTTTAGTTAATAAATTGTATTTTATATTCAATACTATTTTGTAGTAACAAAACATATAGGAGCATATATGGTAACACATAGGATCACATATGGACAGTTTTTACATTGGTAAGAGTTGTGTTTTCAAAATAACAGCATATGATCTTAGATTGGGGTAGTTTTTTTACCTTTTATATATATAGAGATAACAAAGGTTTTTTTAAAATAAATATAGCACCGGGGTACAGCTGCAGACAAGACCTTAAGGGAGGGGTGTCGTCACATTGTCGTCACGTCGTAAAAATAGGACAGAGAGGTGTGTGTTGGGTGTATTGTGTGTGTAAATAGTGGAAGAGAGATTTTTGGGTAGGGAGTTTATGTATTGTATTGGATTTTTTGTTGTTGTTGTATTGTGTACAGAGAGTTTATATGTTGAGGGGTGATGTGGTGACGTTGTCGGGATGCACCTGTCGTTTGATGTAAAAGTAAGACAAAGAGTTGCGGTGTTGTTCGTATGTGTATATGGTAGAGTTGTGTGTTTTGAACCCAATATTTTTCCCACCCTGTGCTTGTTGTGTGTTGAGGACTTCTAAAAATGTGTTTTTGTCGATGGTGTTGTGGTGTTTGCTCAATCCTTTTGATGTTGTCTTGTCATAATCGCCAAAACAGTGATACATTTTGCTACAGAGGGAAACCATCCCTCTGCCCTCGTACTCTAATTTAAAAAGGCCAGGTGTCCGTTTGTCGTATAATTGTTGTTCGCGGCATTTTTGACAAACTACGCGCGTCTTACCCTCGCTAGCTACAAAGTCGGCTCTATGGTCGGGACATACTTCGGCGGGGAACCACTGGTCATAGGAGCTATAAAACTCCTGTCGCATAGCGGGCTTAACAACGTCCGCTAAGTTGTCTGAACTAAGGGCCAAGTAAAGACTGTCTGTGTCTGTCTCACACAACTGAAAGTCTGACCTATCTACAAATTTATCTAAACAGTCATAATAAAATTTTAACATTCTCAATTTAGCGTACTGATAAACGAAAAAACGTATCTGCGCGGGCAGGTCCCAACTAATTTTCTTTTTAGTCATTTCTACTTAAAAAATATCATCCGTCACTAAAGTCATTTTCCTAAAGCGGGGGCAGTTTATTAATTTAGACGTACCCTCTCCCGTCGTGTACGAAACCTCTACATGCTTCGCCTTATTGGTCAACGTTTTACCATAGGCGGCATTACCTAACAACTTCATGGTTTCGTTGGTTATGGCGTAGGCAGGATCTGTATCACCCCGGTGGCGCGCGTCTGAAACAGTGTCCCCAAACTGTTTAAAACACGTCACAGGTGTATATTCAATTACCTGATAAATACAGGTGACTTTTAAACCTTTGGTCAGGTACCAGCGAAGTAAAGGTGTCGCAAACAGAATCTTTATGCCCACATAACTCCCGATCAACGTTCTCCTGGGGGTAGTTAAGAGTTTATGTTTCTCGGCGTATTCTCGCATGAAAGGTCCAATATCATCTCTCGTGACGTCGACATTTTTGAAAATGGGTGTCATCTCCGAGAAATGTTCCTTTAGGGAGTCGGGGACATGAATATCACACTCGACTAGTCCAAACAAGGTTTCGTCTAGCACAGAGGCGAGAATATTTTCTTCTGTTAGCGGGTACCGACATTTGGTATAAGACGGTTTCAGGGTCGGGAAGGTGGCGCGCAGAAAGCGACCGATTGATGGGTCGTCTTCCTTCAACGTTTGCCACTCGCATTCCCACATTTCGACCTAGGTGACGTCGCACTCGTTCTTCAAATAGGCAGAAATTTCCCATGTCTTTTCGTACAACTCAGTCAACGATTTTTTATTGACTGGGTTAACGTCACGACCGGTGGTTAGTGGGCAGTTAGGGTGGCCGTGGAATAGGCAGCCATGGAACTGGTAGACGGTTTGAGAGTCTTTGTCCCAGCCATCTACCCTAATGTGCCTATGACCCAAAGCCATCTCACGGCCGTTAAACTAAGTTTTTAAGGTCACATTATTTTTGTGCGACACCCACGTCAACCAGTCACGGCACTGCACGGTGTATTTATTCACCTTGTGGTACCTGAAACCATCCTCTCTGTTTCGTCTAACAGGAAAGTCAGTGGGCATTTTTTGCATTATCGCCCACAAATAAATTGCGTTGGCATCAAAACCTTTAATGCATTGCACCGTTTTGCCCCCTCTAATGCACGTTTGGCCTTGTTCATGAAACTTATGAAAAAAAATGGAAGGTTCCCCCGACTATATTTTGGCGCAACGTCTCGTGCAAATCTGCCTCCCGCTTCGAACATAACGAAAACGACACATTTGACAGGAGGGCTTTGAAAAGGTATTTTAACGTGACACCGGGCACGGAAATCGCATATTTAAACATATCTACACCTTACCCCGCGTAAAAACTAACCTGTTGTTCTAACGCCGCTAAGAAGAGGACCACGTCTTTATTATTGTACCACGTCATAAAGTCGTTTAGTGTGGTCATGCGGTTATCGACCCACACTCTCTGACACTCGCCGTACTCGTCGGTGGAAATATTCGAATTCTTTAGGGCGGAAAAAAAAGCCGAGTGGGGTTGGTAGAGCCGTTTCGTCTAACTTTTCTAAATCTGTAATATACTCGTAACAGAAAAACCCTTTGGTTTCTGTTACTTTATACGCGGCTAGGTATTTACTATAACTAAACCCCGGGGCTAAGTAGTTGATGATGTCTAAAAATTTTAGTTGCGGAGTGGCGATACACATAAAGTTATTATTTCTCTTGACTAAATATTTGAAATCTTGGTCAAGGAAATATTTGATTAGGTACGGTTATATCACGTTCACATCGTACTTTCCCGAATTGAAACCTAACACGGGCAGCTCGTGCAAATACTCATCGAGTCTCTCAATGAGCCCCTCTGAATCACCGAGTTGAGTGTATACCTCATCAAAACGTCCACGCAAAATCTCGTAAGACGCCTCGGCAATTTGGGTCAGATGACCGAGCATCCTTTTGACCAAGTCTTGTGAGTCATCCGTTGTGATAAAACAAACGGGGGCTTCAAAACCGGGGGCGTTTGAGGCCACCGAGCAAGACAGGAGCACGTGTTTGGCTGCATAGGTAGTTGTGCTACCACTGGGCCCTACAGAGGTCTCGAAATAACACTCGTAGTCAAAGGTGGCCCAATAGGGAAAGATGAATTTTGTGTCGACATCTACACCCTGCGCCGCGATCGACTCCCAAATGGTCTCTGGTGGGGTAAACCCCACCCTTAAATATTTCCACTCGCTTATCCCCGGTACAGGTCTGCTCATGTCTGTCCATGTCCCTAAAAATCTTCCACAACTTGCCGCATTTGGGACACGAAAAGGAATGGCTCGCCCTATCAAAATCTACTATATACATAAAATGGTTTTTATACATTCTTCTTCTTCTTCTTCGATCCTTAACCACCGACCGTCAAAGCAGTCAGTGGCCATCACGCCTAGTGGCGTCTTGTAGGGCAACAACAAATTGATTCCACTTTGCACGGTCGGTGGCCATCCTTCGTACAGTGCCCCAACTCTGGTTCATTCTTTGCATCTCAGACTCCACAGTCCTCCGCCAAGTTGTTTTTGGTCGGCCTCTCTTTCGCTTTCCTTCAGGGGTCCAAAACATAGCTGTTCTTGTGATGGCATCGGGGTCTCTTCTGAGGACATGACCAACCCAGCTCCAGCGTCTGCCAGCTATGATGGTGTGCATGTCCTCTTGCTTGCTACGAGTAAGCAGATCTTGGTTGGTGATGGTATTCGGCCAAAAGATGCGGTGAATTTTTCTTAGGCATGTTGTGTGAAAAGAGGACAATTTTGACATTTCCTTCTCTGTGACTCTCCAGCATTCCGCACTATAGAGAAGCACAGAAAGCACGCAACTCTGGTATAATCTTAATTTTGTGCTTGTGCTGTATTGGGAGGACTTCGAGATGTTATTTAGGCTAAAGAAGGCTGTTCTTGCCTTATTCATTCTGATGTTGATGTCTTTGCCTGCCCCACCGTCTGGTGTTACTATGCTTCCTAGGTATGTGAAGGTATCTGTCTGTACCAGTTGCTGATTCCTTACTGATATGGGCTCAGGGTTGCTCACATTGAGCGTCATGACCTCAGACTTCTTTAAATTGATGTTCAAGCCCACCTGCTGGCTAATTTTATTAAGTCTATCCGTTTTTTCCTGGATGTGTTGATGTGAATGTGCCAGCAGTGCAATGTCATCAGCATATTCCAGATCTTCCAATGTAGAAAATGTAGTCCATCTTATTCCTCTTGGACTGCCCTCTGTTGTCTGACGCATCACCCAGTCTATGACTGTTAAAAATAGAGTGGTTGATAAGGGGCATCCCTGTCGTACTCCTGTCTTCACCTCGAAGGTTAGGTTGCTCTGCCCAACACTACACGTAAAGTTGGCATAGAGGCTTTTTATGATTGACACTATGCCGCTTGGGATTCCATAAGCCCTCAGTATTTTCCATAAACTGTCCCTATGTATGCTGTCAAAAGCCTTTTCAAAATCAACAAAATTTATATAAAGCTGTCTTTGCCATTCTGAGCACTGCTCTATAATGTTCCTGAGAGTGAATATATGGTCTACACATCTTCTGTTCTTTCTAAATCCTGCTTGTTCTTTCCTCAGTTTGTAGTCTACTGCCTTTGAAATTCTCTGTATAATTATCCTGCCTAGTATTTTGCTGGGAACTGAGAGAAGAGTGATTCCTCTCCAATTATTGCAGTCTGCAAGATCTCCCTTCTTGGGCAATTTGACAATTATTCCTTTCTTCCACTCTGATGGTGTTGTCCCCGTTTTCCACAATTGTGCAAATAGTGGTTCTAATAGTTCTGCTGCTAGCTCAGGGTCTGTCTTAAATAGCTCTGCATTTAGGTTATCATGGCCCGGAGCTTTACCGTTCTTTAACCCTTTGATTGCTGTGATGATTTCTTCTTTTCGTGGAATGTCTGTATTTACATCTAGATCGTTTTCAGCCTCAGGAACATTCAATTGTGTCTCTGGTATTTCCTTGTTCAACGTTTCTCTGAAGTGCTCTGCCCATCTTGTTTCCTGTCCCTCTGCTGTCTTGATGAGATTTCCTTGCTTATCTCTTACTAATGTAATATTGTTTGCACCTTGTTTTCCGCTGATGAATTTAGTTATTTTGTATACTGTGCTTTGTTCATTTCTCATTGCTGCCTCTTCTGCCTGTTTTGCAAGATCGTCTAGGAAATTCCTTTTGTTGGCTCGGGTTTGGCGTTTAACTTCCCTGTCCAGCTGGCTGTACTGTTCGCTATATAGTTGCTTTAACCTGGGGGACTTCGCTTCTGTTTTCTTTCTTTTCATTTCCTTTCTCATCTTTATGGTGTTTAGTATTTCTGGTGTTATCCAGTCTTGCTTCTTCCTTTCCTGGAATCCTAAGTATGATTTGCTACTTTCCTTATATATTGTTGAAATGGTGTTGAAATTCTGGTCTATATCATCAGTCAATGTCTTTTCCTGGCTTTTGGCAAATTGATATCGTTTCTTAATGTCGGCCGCAAAAGCTTTTCTGGTAAGGGGGTCCTTCAATTTGCTGATGTCAAACCTTTTCTGTGTAGTTACAGTTGGTCCAGCCCTTCTTAGTTTCACTTTCAGTTTTGCTACTACTAAATGGTGATCACTTCCCACATCTGCACCTCGTTTTACCTTCACATCTTGTAATGCATGTCTCCATCTGCCGTTAACCATGATGTGGTCTATCTGGTTTCTGTCCCGACCATTTGGTGATTCCCATGTTAACTTGTGAATTTCCTTATGTGGGAAAAGTGTTCCTCCAATGACCAGGTTGTTAATGCTACAGAAACTTATTAGCTTATCCCCATTTTCGTTTGCTGTTCCGCTACCGCATTTTCCCATTGTTCTTTCATTATATGTATTGTGTGTACCAACTTTCGCATTGAGGTCTCCCATTACTATAACATGATCATATCTAGGGGTGTCTTCCATTTCTTTCTGCAGTTGTTGATAGAATTCATCCTTGACCTCCTCATCGCTATCATTCGTTGGTGCGTAGCATTGTATTATTGTAGTGTTGGTGAATGTCTCTCTCAATCTCAATCGTATCATTCTGTTGTTGATGGGTTTCCATTCCAGTAATGTCCTTTCTATCCCTTTCTGTAGAATAATGGCTACGCCTTCACTGTGCTGTCAATCCTCTCTTCCAGAGTAAAGTACTGTTTCTCCTGTTGCTATTTTAACTTTTCCTGCTCCTGTCCATCTGCTCTCACTTATCCCCAGGATATGTAACCTATAGTTTCTCATTTCTGCCGTGACCTGTCTTAGTTTACCTGTCTCGTACATTGTCCTGACATTCCAAAATCCTATTCTTGTATCCTGTTTTGCGGTCAGGACATCCGTTTTCATGTCAGTGGCTTCCTTTCGGCTTTCACCACTGACAGTCATACGAGCCACAGACTCCGAATGTCCATCCCGCAGCAAAGTTTGTTCATTTGATGTTGTTTCCGTAACTTCATTATTTTTTTTTACATAGACAGGGGTGTCAGCCCTATGCTAAAACCCCCAACCTGGAGGACCAGGGTACCAGCTTTTGTCTGACCCCTACCCACACAGACCAGTCCAGCTTGGTTGAACCTACCAGGAGTAAAACTCCCACTGGCATAGCTCTGGGGATTGTCAGGGTACGCAAGCTGCCATACCGCTACAAGGTATAGGTACCATTGATGGCAGTTTTATACATTAAAAGACGCAAAGTGTCCTGATAACTATCACTACCTCTAAGTTTGGGGGTCAGGGTTTGCGCGTCGTCAAACTCAAAAATGTCTATATTTATCTTAAAACATTTTTCTAACGCGGGAATATCTGTTAAACTAACCCCGGGGAAATCGATGAGGGACGCTAGTCCCTGCTGTGTTTGCCACTGTTTTAGGAGCCGGCGCGTGGCTTTTCTTACATCTTTAACGGCAGCACCCCTAAAATGGCTAAACACCTAAAAAAGCAACAAAAGTTATCACCGTAAGGTTTGGCGTTCGAATTGTGTTGTAACGTGTTGATGTGCATATTGTCGTTGATGAAGGAGGGAATATTTTGTAAGCAACAGCCGATTGGGAATTCTTGAATATGGTAGACATAGAAGGACGTGGCTGGAATAGATTCAACATAATATTTAGTGTTTGATCTGTTTATTTGTGCATGTGTGAGAATGTCGCTGTCGTGTAAGTTTGAGACAAAAGATTTGAAATCTGTAATGTTGTTGACTAGATGAGGCTGTTCTAAAACACATGCGTTATTGTGTGAAGCGTGATAGAAACGTAATTCTTGGGTTTCTCTGTGGCGTAAAACTGCGTGATGGCTGTAATTAATCTTAAAGCGTTTTGTTTGTTGTGCAAAGACAGGGAGCAAAAGAATTTCCCAGTCGATGGGGTCTGTTCTATCTGGACTGTGAAAGAAAGTGAAGGTGGATAAATATTTGTGTTTGTTTGTATGTGTCTTGATCGCGTGCCAATTATTTGTATAGATTTGTCGTATGTCAGCTGGTAGGTCATAGTCAGAGGACAGTCGGCCCTTCTTGGTAGGGACTTGTTGGGTACTGGACATTGGTCGTTTCTTGTTGGTCTGGCCTGCATTTGGTGGTGGGTGAGATGCGATGGGGTCGGGTGTTGAAGAGAATGCTGATGAGGGTATTCTGGAAGAGTCTGGTGTTGTGGCGCCTGCTGCAGCAGATGATGGTTTATAGTAGTGCGCCAGGTTGAGGCCAGTTGTCTGTGGGTAAGTCAGGGTGGAGGGCAATGTTATGAAGGGCGCTGATGTTGTAACTGCTGTTGTACACGACGATGATGATGAGTCTGTCGTTGCTGTGGTACCTGGTGGTAGTGTCTGTTGATCCACCGATGAGGATAACGTTTTGGTGCCTGCGGATTGTGATACTGAAGAGATTGGTGTGGCACCTAGTGTTGCTGTGGGGCTTGATACTGGAATCTCCATAGGGACCGTGGGGTGTTTTTGTTTTAGGTGGGCCCGTAAGCTGGTGCCTTGGGTAAAGAGGTTACCACAAATGTCACACGAAATCCGTGGTAGTGAGTGAGCTGTCTCTCTGTGACGTAAGTAATTGTCACGTCGGGCGAAAGTCTTCCCGCACCGGGCACACATCAGGCTATGTTCTACTGATGTGGTTTGTACCCCCAGTGTAATGTCTGTTCTTGGTGCCCCGGGTCCATGTTCACTCTCTATGTGGTGTTGTAGCGCATCGGGGCCTGTGAATACTTGAGTACAGATACGGCACGGGTGTCTCTGCTCTGCATGCACTGTCTCATAATGCCGAGTGAGGTTGCGATCCCTGGTGAAAGACCGATCGCACTCCGTGCAGGCATAGCGACAGCTCTTGTGTTGAGTTGAAGTCATCTGTGGAAGAGAACAGGAACAAAAAGAAGTTAGTCACACATAAATAAAATTAAATATATAACAAACTGATAGAGACAGAAAGAGAGAGAGAGAGAGAGAGAGAGAGAGAGAGAATAAACAGACTTATAGACAGGCACATACCTATGTAGGTATATAAGCGCACATACAAGTGTACATCTCTGTCTGTGGTGTTAACATATCAGAAATGCCCCGCGTGCGCTGTGGAAGTCTGATTCACAAAAACATTTGCGTTTTATGTCTTTGTTCTTTACTACAGTATGGTTTGATAATTGTTAACATTCACAAATCTCCCACCCACCACGGAGTTTGCGATGTGTAAAGTTGTCAAGTTCAAACTAATTTCACGAAAAACCCCATATCAATTGTTAATTATTCAAATGTCATTTGGCTCATGCGCAGGTGTTTCACCAGAAAACAGGACCCATAAACACGCGAGATTGATTTTATCTTTTGTTTCGTCAAACAGCACCAGACTGGTTGCTTTGATGTAATTATTTTTTCCCCGCTTTATTACCCGCCGTGGTCTTTCTAGTCGTTTGGAACCAAATGATATCGATTGTCGATCTCTCTTTTGTTCTGTAATTATTTGAAATAGTCAGGCTTGGACAAGTTGTAATTATGTTTTTGTCAGAAAGAATTGCATTCGGTGGAGCGATGAATGAGTCACCAGCAGACAACGCTCTCTCGCACATCGAAAAAACAAAGGTGTGGTTTTTACTTTTACACAAGAACTAAAAACGAACATATCGTTCATTCTCCAAGTCTTTTAACACTGTCTAGTACATATACAACTATTTTTTTAATACATAAATGTTATATATTTTAACTATCTAGTAAAAAACATCCATATAAAGATATATATTTAAAAAAAAAAATTAATTAATTTAGGTTTCCTAACGACAGTAGACAAAGACAAACACAAATACCGAAAAAATAAAAAAACAAAGACACGAATAGAAACAAACAAACATCCGAGTTTATATCTTTGTTAAAACAGAGATAGAGCTAAACTCTGCACGTCTTTTTAACATTTTATTATGTATTTTTTAAATTTTATTATTTGCTATGTTAACACACTGACATACCCCTCGCGCGCACGCGTGTTGTAGCGACTTGGAATCAAATCAATTTATCGATCTACCCACCCGTTGCAAGTTGTAAGTATCACTGACAATTTTTTCGAAACCCAAATATAATTTTATTTCGTACGAGTTTAGTTTGTAGATCAGAAAGTATTACAAGTTGTGGTGTAATATCGATGATGACTCACCAACAGTCATCCTGTTTGCAGAAAATGAACAACGCACTTGCTTAAAAATAGGCGAGAAACGCAGTTAAGTTTTAAACTAAGGCAATTTTTCAGAACCAAGACTTATTCCTAGTACATATACAAATATATATATATTTCTTTTTTTTAAAATAAAAAATGACATGTAAGAATGGATAGAAAGAGAAACGAAAACAAACAAGCAAACAGATAAAAACATATATTTTTTAAATACCTACTAGTATTAGTGTAGACAAATGATAATTAAGTGTATGTCTTAACTTACACTGGCTAACAAAAAAATTTTTTTTTCTTTCTCTAACATTTCTATGTTTTTCTGGTCAATTTTAATGCGCTGTTTTTAAATCTGCAAACCGTTTTTCTCTATCAAACCGGGATCTCTAGAAATACGCAATTGAAGTTTTTTTACAACGCATACAGTATTACAACATCATTCGTACAAGAAGTATGACAGTTATGAGTTATGTAGGCTTGAATTTCTTTGCAGTCGACTTTCGTCGGTGAATGGCATGTGGCACATCGCGATGAAGCATCCAACAATAATCGGCAAGCATGGTCACACTCCACCGTCCTTGATAACGTGACTCCATTACGGCGATATCTTGATGGAATGATTCTCCATGTTCATCGCTGACTTCGCCAAGGTTGTCAGGGAAAAAGTCAAGATGCGAATCGAGCAAATGGGTTTTGAGGGGCATGTTACAGCCCACAATTCTGTATGCATCTAAGCACTGCTTAACAATATGCACATAGTCGACAGATTTGTAATTTCCCAGAAAGTTATCGACGATCGATTTGAATGCATTCCATGCGCGAATTTCACTACCATGTAACAAGTTCTAGAATTGTTTGTCTGCAATAACTTTCCAAATCTGAGGTCCTACAAAGATACCTTCCTTTATCTTTGCATCGCTAACTTGCGGAAACTTTTCTCGAAGATAAGTGAAAGCTTTGCTCGTTTTATCTAGCGCTTTTACGAAATTCTTCATGAGCCCCAACTTTATATGTAACGGTGGTAAAATGATGCTGTCTTTGTTAACTAATTGCTCGTGTATTACATTTTTATGCCCGAGCTGCATACGATCCCTGATAGGCCACACCTTTCTTGCATAATGTTCCTGTCTGTTGCGGCTGTCCCATTCACATAGGAAGCAACAACATTTAGTATACCCAGTCTGCATGCCCGTGAGAATTGCAATGACCTTTAGGTCTCCACAAATCCGCCATTGGTAGTCATTGTACTTTATTTTTGCCAAAAGTATAGCCATATTGTCATAAGTTTCATTCATATGAACAGAGTAGGCGACTGGAATTGATGAAAATAAATTTCCGTTATGCAATAACACGGCTTTTAGACTAGTCTTGGAAGAGTCGATGAAAAGCCGCCATTCGTTGACTATGTACTCATGACCGAGGTGCACCATTAGACCGTTTACATCTTTGCAATAGCAAATGTCATCATCCATCTCATAGTATTGAACAAGTTCTCGGTGTCTATGACGAAATTTATATATCGGAGTATTGGGCGCTAAAAGATTCCATTCTTTGAGTCACGAACCGAGTAATTCCGCTTGTCCTTTGGTAAGAGCGAGATCACTTATTAGATCTGAAAGTTCTGAATGGTTAATTAAGTGAACACCATCATTTACCGGTATATAATCCGAGTCAGAATTAGTTTTTAAAGCAGGTAAACTATCACTTTCTGATGGTTCATTCACGTCCAACGGATATTGTTCTGGTGGAACTGGGATCAGACACGTGATTGGATCATGAGGCACTGGTTTCGAAACTGATTCAATATTTGGATAAACCACAGACTTTCTAGTTTTAAAAGTGAAACCATGGATATTTGTCAAGCAGAAGAAACAATCAGTAGCGTGATTTGTCGGTTCACGCCATATTACTGGCACTCCAAAAGGCATCGTCTTATGCTTTGACGATTTTCGTAACCAACCTGCCAATGTATTTGCACAAGTCGAAACTACTGCATTTGGCTTCCAAGATTTATTTGCATCATCAACTTTCGAATCGAAATAAAGTTCATATGCTTTCTTTAGTAATGGTGTAAAGTTTTTCTGGTGAACACGATCGGTAAAATATCCGCACATGTAACAGAACAGATCAGCCGAATTTCTACAACTTCTAGAAGCCATATTTCGCTCAGAAATATTTCAAAATACACTAACTATTTGAAAAATAGCGTAACATATGTCATGCATCTTTTAGCAGTATAAAAAGTAAAATTATTTTGCATTTTATTAATTTTTAATAAGTTATATAGTAAAAATGAAACGGAGCAAATAACAGTTTCCCAAAAATATATTTATTCACAGATATCTTAAGAACCCGATGTGATAGAGATAAACGGATTTCAAATTTGAAATCAGCGCAAGAAACCGACCTAAGAACACTTATTCTTATATAAGAAAGAAAAATGTTGTTTGTCAGTGTTATCGAAAACAAACACACACATTCTTTAAAAATGACGTGTAAGAATTTAACAGCTTAACAAAACACACACAGATAAAAATAACAGAGATATTTATATTTAACACCTTAACACAAAACACGAAAACAAACGAATACAACCAAACCGACATTTTTAAACATAAAGATATTTAGGCTATATATATATATATATATATATATATATATATATATATATATATATATATATATATATATATATATATATGGTGTTGTGGTGTTTGTTCAATCCTTTTGATGTGCATATTGTCGGTGATGAAGGAGGGAATATTTTGTAAGCAACAGCCGATTGGGAATTCTTGAATATGGTAGATATAGAAGGACGTGGCTAGAATAGATTCAACATAATATTTAGTGTTTGGTCTGTTTATTTGCGCATGTGTGAGAATGTTGCTGTCGTGTAAGTTTGAGACAAAAGATTTGAAATCTGTAATGTTGTTGACTAGATGAGGCTGTTCTAAAACACATGCGTTATTGTGTGAAGCGTGATAGAAACGTAATTCTTGGGTTTCTCTGTGGCGTAAAACTGCGTGATGGCTGTAATTAATCTTAAAGCGTTTTGTTTGTTGTGCAAAGACAGGGAGCAAAAGAATTTCCCAGTCGATGGGGTCTGTTCTATCTGGACTGTGAAAGAAAGTGAAGGTGGATAAATATTTGTGTTTGTTTGTATGTGTCTTGATCGCGTGCCAATGTGAGCAACCCTGAGCCCATATCAGTAAGGAATCAGCAACTGGTACAGACAGATACCTTCACATACCTAGGAAGCATAGTAACACCAGACGGTGGGGCAGGCAAAGACATCAACATCAGAATGAATAAGGCAAGAACAGCCTTCTTTAGCCTAAATAACATCTGGAAGTCCTCCCAATACAGCACAAGCACAAAATTAAGATTATACCAGAGTTGCGTGCTTTCTGTGCTTCTCTATGGTGCGGAATGCTGGAGAGTCACAGAAAAGGAAATGTCAAAATTGTCCTCTTTTCACACAACATGCCTAAGAAAAATTCACCGCATCTTTTGGCCGAATACCATCACCAACCAAGATCTGCTTACTCGTAGCAAGCAAGAGGACATGCACACCATCATAGCTGGCAGACGCTGGAGCTGGGTTGGTCATGTCCTCAGAAGAGACCCCGATGCCATCACAAGAACAGCTATGTTTTGGACCCCTGAAGGAAAGCGAAATAGAGGCTGACCAAAAACAACTTGGCGGAGGACTGTGGAGGCTGAGATGCAAAGAATGAACCAGAGTTGGGGCACTGTACGAAGGATGGCCACCGACCGTGCAAGGTGGAATCAATTTGTTGTTGCCCTACAAGACGCCACTAGGCGTGATGGCTACTGACTGCTTTGACGGTCGGTGGTTACGGATCGAAGAAGAAGAAGATGTAGAGGTTTCGTACATGACGGGAGAGGGTACGTCGAAATTAATAAACTGCCCCCGCTTTAGGAAAATGACTTTAGTGACGGATGATATTTTTTAAGTAGAAATAACTTACTTACTTACTTACTTACTTAGTCGTTCCCCTTCTACCGTGAGGTGTAGAGGTTTGGAAGAGAGAGCGCCAGACCATTCTATCAGCTGTCTTCTTCCTGGCCTGGTTCCATTCTAGTCCTCGGTCCTTCAAAGATTGTCTAATGTTGTCCTCTCAGCGGACTCTGGGTCGTCCTGGAGGTCTGGATCCCTGGCTCTTTGTTTCCCATGCTTGTCGTGGTAGCCGATCTTCTCCCATTCTGCAGACATATCTAAACCATCTTAGTTGGGACTGTTCTATTTGGGTCTGCAGCGGATATGATTTTAGGCCTTGACGCATCGTCTGGTTGCGGACCATGTCTCTTCTTGTTACTTCAACCACTTTCCTCAGATACCTCATTTCTGAGGTTTGGATCTGGCTTTTGTGGGTTGTAGTCATTGCCCACGACTCGCATCCATATGTCAAGACTGGGACATAGGTGGAGCGGTATACAGCCATCTTCGTTTTCTTACCAACCTCTTTCTTGCTGAGGAATCCACGATTTATGGCCTGAAAAAGTCTCCCAGCCGCTGCTTTTCGAGTGGCCAACTCTTCTTTGATGCCTCCCTTTCGGTCTATAATAGCTCCGAGATATTTAAAGTGGTCGACCTGCTCCAGGACCTGTTCTCTCAACTTAATCTGATGTTTTCTTTCTTCTCGTGATATCACCATGGATTTTGTTTTAGAGCTGCTTATGACCATCCCTCTCTTCTCCAGCTCTTCCTTCCAGACTTGCAGGTTGGATTGGAGATGTGCCTCTGATTTAGCAATCAGGGCAACATCATCAGCAAATGCCAGCTCCGAAATATAGACCTGTCTCATCTTCCAGTACCCCACTGAATATTTTCTTGTTCTCTCCTTACATGCCTTTATGACATCGTCCATAAGGAGTATGAAGAGGTAAGGTGATAGGATATCACCTTGTCTTACACCAGTGGTGGTCCTGAACCCTTCTGACTTATGGTTTGCTGTCCTCACATAATTTCTGCAAGACTTGTAGAAGCTCTGTATAGCATGAATCAGAGGTGCTGGAATATTCTTCCTTACCAAACAGTCCCAAAGTTTGTTCCAGGGGACCCTGTCAAACGCCTTTTCCAGATCTATGAAACAAAGATGGATCTCACTCTTATACTCAAGGGCCTTTTCACTCAGCTGTCTGAGTGTGAAGATTAGGTCTTGAGTACTTCGGTTTGCTCGAAATCCGCACTGGACCTCATCCAATTGTGGCTCAGCTAATTGTCGGAGTCTCTGCTCTAGGATTCTAGAGTAGATTTTACCAGGGACACTGAGAAGGGATATGCCTCTATGGTGTCCACATTGTCGATTGTCACCCTTTTTGAAAATTGGTGTTATGATGGCAATCTCCCAATCCTTTGGTATGGTCTTGTTGCACCATGCTGCCTGTAGGACCTTTAGGAGTAATAGGTCGCCTGATGCTCCCATGTACTTAACCATTTCTGGTGTTATACCATCATGCCCTGCTGCTTTGCCCATCTTGATTTTCTCTAGTGCTGCCCTCAGTTCTTCCATCTTTATGTCATCTTCACCATCATTGGTTTTCTCTTCTGTGCTAGTGGTTATCATTTCTGATGCTTCACCATGCTCACCATCCAGGAGTTCTGAGAAATATTCTTTCCATCTTTCCATTACTTCCTTCGGGGCAGTAAGCAATTTGCCTTGCTTGTCCTTTATAAATTTGAGAGGGCATTGTTAGTAGAAATGACTTAAAAGAAAATTAGTTGGGACCTGCCCGCGCAGATACGTTTTTTCGTTTATCAGTACGCTAAATTGAGAATGTTAGAATTTTATTATGACTGTTTAGATAAATTTGTATATAGGTCAGATTTTCAGTTGTGTGAGACAGGCACAGACAGTCTTTACTTGGCCCTTAGTTCAGACAACTTAGCGGACGTTGTTAAGCCCGCTATGCGACAGGAGTTTTATAGCTCCTATGACCAGTGGTTCCCCGCCGAAGTATGTCCCGACCATAGAGCCGACTTTGTAGCTAGCGAGGGTAAGACGCACGTAGTTTGTCAAAAATGCCGCGAACAACAATTATACGACAAACGGACACCTGGCCTTTTTAAATTAGAGTACGAGAGCAGAGGGATGGTTTCCCTCTGTAGCAAAACGTATCACTGTTTTGGCGATTATGACACGATAACATCAAAAGGATTGAGCAAACACCACAACACCATCGACAAAAACACATTTTTAGAAGTCCTCAACACACAACAAGCACAGGGTGGGAAAAATATTGGGTTCAAAACACACAACTCTACCATATACACATACGAACAACACCGCAACTCTTTGTCTTACTTTTACATCAAACGACAGGTGCATCCCGACAACGTCACCACATCACCCCTCAACATATAAACTCTCTGTACACAATACAACAACAACAAAAAATCCAATACAATACATAAACTCCCTACCCAAAAATCTCTCTTCCACTATGTACACACACAATACACCCAACACACACCTCTTTGTCCTATTTTTACGACGTGACGACAATGTGACGACACTCCTCCCTCAAGGTCTGGTCTGCAGCTGTACTCCGGTGCTATATTTATTTAAAAAAAACCTTTGTTTTATATATATATATATATATATATATATACATACATATATATATATGTATATATATATATATATATATATATATATATATATATATATATATATATATATATATATATATATATTGTATAAAAAACTACACCAATCTGTGATCATATGCTGTTATTTTGAAAACACAACTCTTACCAATGTAAAAACTGTCCATATGTGATCCTATGTGTTACCATATATGCTCCTATATGTTTTGTTGCTACAAAACAGTATTGAATATAAAATACAATTTATTAACTAAAATTCTTTGTTACCTATGTCTATATAACTGTTGTAATATATGTATAACTGTTGTCATATATGTATAAATGTTGTAATATATGTAAATATGTCTAACTGTTGTATGTATATCGTCTAACTGTTGTACTCTATATTGTAATATATGTCTAAATATCGTATAACTTTTGTAATATACGTACGTATAACATACATAAACAACACACAACAACCTACATGCTGTAACACATAACCTACCAGGACACCAAGAAGTCACCCCGGTTAAAATATATCGCTATATAAAAAGTCACGCCCCGCCAGAGCGCTCCGCCACATTTTCCTTATATAAAAGTCACGCCCCGCTAGAAATACTACCCGGTTTGCGCATTGTATACTACTTATAGGACAGTGATACGGTACTGTTCTTTGCTCCCATTCTGTACCCTGGTAATACACGTGTGAAATTTATATGGTGTCTGTGCAGCAAATTTTAACAAAAGCTTTTCTATGTTTAAGCGAAACATGTCTCCTTCAGCCTAGAGAAAATACGGACAAGCCTGTTGGTTATATTACTGTGTATGCCCAAATATAAACGACCTTTCGGCCTGCCGGTAGTAGGTAAATAACATCACAGTACCTGTGAAGGAACTAGATTTGATTAATTGGCTCCAGCGTTTTTGGTTGTTTTTTGTTTGTTTTTGTTTGACGATTTAAGCTGTGAATGATCACCATGCTCTTTTTATGACTGCATCATCTCTGACATAACTTGTACACGCAAAAGCTCACTTAGAGTAAACGTACTTGTGCAAGTTTCTCTGTGCCTACCTCTGCTCGCATTGTCTCTCACCAATGAATCCTTAAGCAGTACTTCCAGCAGTAATCATGTATGTTTATACTTGAGCACACTCTTCTTTCTCACCTTCACCCTTTCAAATGCCATTTCATGCATTATTCCACACAGCAGTCGCGCACGCGTATTGCGTAGCAGCTGAAGGTATGACTATTCCCCTACGAAGGCTTCGATGACCTAGAACGTTAGGCTTTTGTCTTTTAAGATTCAGTAAAATGTCTACTTAAGTAATGATGATAAGTTTTGCACAATTAAAACAGTATTTCCTCCTTCCGACAAGTAAATGTTAAATTAATTAACACATTTTATATTAATATTTGTACGGACTTTGTCGCTACTATGTAAACTATTAGCATGGCTTCGTAGAAAGCTGTTTAAATTTCTACCATTGAAAACGAGTTACTCCGTTTTTGTTTTAGAGAGCGTTCGCCAACAAAAAACAAATTCTTCTTCATCACACAGTTTGACCTGGTCCCTACTAATATATACTTCTTTATCATGTCAGCACGCAGATGTCGTTTATGTTTATTTTATTTTTTTTTTTGTCAACACTTTTTCTATTACAGTGTTTCTCAAACTTAGAAGCATGTGGACATTTCAAATGAGGTTTACAGCCAGAGGAAAATAAAAGGTAGACATTAAAATGTCATATCCTAAAATCAGAATGCCTTTTATCCTACTGTGTACTCTGTTTCACAAGTAATGATGATACCTTGTTACCCAATGAAAACAGTATTTCATCGTTCCCACAAATAAATGTTGAATTATGTTCATGCGCGTCTAATAAAAGCACGCAAAACCAGCACACATATTGTGATTTAGCATGTAGAAGATATAATAAGGATACACGTATGTGTCACACTTCAAGTTTTCTTCCATGCATCTTGGAGAAAGAAAAAAAACTATAAACTTACATCTAAGAAATACAAAATGTACAAACATACTAGATATAGCAGGGATGTCACCTGTGCGGATTCCTCGTTCAAATGTCAGATTTCTCAGCTCGAGTACAAACTGTAAAATTACCCTTCACATTAACTATACCGTAAGCTTGTACTTACACCTAGAAAGGACTGTTGTGTTACTTCTATTTCCCTATGTTTAAAGATCTTATTTTGTTTAAGGTTGCAATTAAGTTTGTTCAAAA
This sequence comes from Oreohelix idahoensis, assembly GCA_024509875.1. NCBI lineage: Eukaryota > Metazoa > Mollusca > Gastropoda > Stylommatophora > Oreohelicidae > Oreohelix > Oreohelix idahoensis. The sequence continues at coordinate 262,799 of JAMPIV010004685.1, read as the reverse complement.
ATTAATACGAATGAAGTTTACTAAATGTATGTGACCAAATATTGTTTTACAATATAGCTTTTGTATCCGAGATTTAATTTTGCGCTGAATATTTGTAATAGGCACATGTAGTTCCCGTGTTTAAATTAGGCATAACAGAAGATGATAATGATTATTATCTTTAAATTAGGTTAAACAAGGAGATGATAATGATTATGATCTATAAATTAGGCTAATCAAGGAGATGATAATGATTATGGTATTTAAATTAGGTTAAACAAGGAGATGAAAATGTTTATGACCTTTAAATTAGGCTAAAGAAAGAGATGATAATGATTATGATCTTTAAATTAGGCTAACCAAGGACATGATAATGATTATGATATTTAAATTAGGCTAAACAAGGAGATGATAATGATTATGATCTTTAAATTAGGTTAAACAAGTAGATGATAATGATAACGATCTTTAAATTAGGCTTAACAAGGAGATGATAATGACTATGATATTTAAATTGGGCTAAACAAGGAGATGATAATGATTATGATCTTTAAATTATGCTAAACAAGGACATGATAATGATTATGATCTTTAAAATAGGCATAACAAGGGGATGATAATGATTATGATCTTTAAATTAGGTTAAACAAGGAGATAATAATGATTATTATCTTTAAATTATGCTAAACAAGGACATGATAATGATTATGATCTTTAAATTAGGCATAACAGGAGATGATAATGATTATGATCTTTAAATTAGGTTAAACAAGGAGATGATAATAATTATTATCATTAAATTAGGCTAAACAAGGAGATGATAATGATTATGATCTTTAAATTAAGCATAACAGGAAATGATAATGATTGTGATATTTAAACTAGGCTAAACAAGGACATGATAATGATTATGATCTTTAAAATAGGCTAAAAATGATAATGATTATTATCTTTAAACTAGGCTAATCAAGGAGATGATAATGATTATGATATTTAAATTAGGCTAAACAAGGACATGATAATGATTATGATCTTTAAATTAGGCTAAACAAGGAGATGATAATGATTATTACCTTTAAACTAGGCTAAACAAGGACATGGTAATGATTATGATATTTAAATTAGGCTAAACAAGGATATGATAATGATTATGATCTTTAAATTAGGCTAAACAAGGACATGATAATGATTATTACCTTTAAACTAGGCTAAACAAGGACATGATAATCATTATTATCTTTAAACGGCTAAACAAGGAGATGATAATGATTATTATCTTTAAACTAGGCTAAACAAGGACATGATAATGATTATGATCTTTAAATTAGGCTAAACAAGGAGATGATATTGATTATGATCTTTAAGCTAGGCTAAACAAGGAGATGATAATGATTATGATCTTTAAATTAGGCTAAACAAGGACATGATAATGATTATTACCTTTAAACTAGGCTAAACAAGGACATGATAATGATATTTAAATTAGGCTAAACAAGGACATGATAATGATTATGATCTTTAAATTAGGCTAAACAAGGACATGATAATGATTATTACCTTTAAACTAGGCTAAACAAGGACATGATAATGATTATTATCTTTAAACGGCTAAACAAGGAGATGATAATGATTATTATCTTTAAACTAGGCTAAACAAGGACATGACAATGATTATGATCTTTAAATTAGGCTAAACAAGGAGATGATATTGATTATGATCTTTAAGCTAGGCTAAACAAGGAGATGATAATGATTGTGATCTTTAAGCTAGGCTAAACAAGGGGATGATAATGATTATGATCTTTAAACTAGGCTAAACAAGTAGATGATAATGATTATGATCTTTAAACTAGGCTGAACAAGGAGATCATAATGATTATGATCTTTAAACTAAGCTGAACAAGGCGATGATAATGATTATGATCGTTAAACAAGGCTAAACACGCAGATGATAATGATTATAGTTTTTAAACTAGGCTAAACAAGGAGATGATACTGATTATGGTTTTTAAACTAGGCTAAACAAGGAGATGATAATGATTATGGTTTTTAAACTAGGCTAAACAAGGAGATGATAATGATTATGGTTTTTAAACTAGGCTAAATGTTGCGGGTCTGTTTTATATTATTTATATGAGTAGTAGGTTTACTCGGGCCAATGTCCATACAGGGGTATGTAGTTAGTCCCCGCACACAGCCTATCTCCACCAACGAATAATATCACCACGAAGGCCAGGTTGGACGATTTCACATATACAGTTTAATGACATCCACAATGCTCCTCAAATCTCTTCAGTAAAGCCATACAATACATTGGCTAAATATGGAAATACAGTCCTCAGTAAACTTCCATGTCGTCCGTCACACAACACTGTCCTTGACAGATTTCTCATAAATATATTTGTACTCACTTTCCTGTCATCCATATGAATTAATATCAGACATAAACTAGACTCATCACACGGAGATGTATGGATGAGCTAGTGGTCGAACAATGTAGGAATCGAGAGGGAAGTATAATAATTCTCAGGAGCTTATAACACACACGTCCGCCTGCCTTGAAGAACACACAGCGAAGAGGCCCAACAATAGATCGCTGACTTTAGCAAACGGCAACTCTAGTCGTCTGCTACTAGGCCAAAAGGCAATGACGTACTTCCTGTAACCAAGGGTCACCGGTCATAAACAAATATGACGACTTGTCGAACCGTATTGATATCGACATACATGTTATGAATTTTAATCATAACATTTACTCCCCCCCCCCACCCCCCTCCGTCAAATAATGGAAACGAAGTTTGCATTATTTACATAGTGTGAGTATAACATCACTGGAGTGAAACGATGTATCATTAAATTTCACTGTTAGAATGAAGTAGCATAGCACCCAGGTTTGTGCCACAGAGTAGGCAATTAAACACTTAATGTGTGGACAGTAGCAAAGAATGCTAAAACCATTGACGTATGACTACAAAGGACAGAAATCGTTTAAACAACAATGTGAGGTAGTTATCACAAAACATCCAACATCATTTAAAAAAATGATGGTATCAGTCCAGGCATTCCCATACCGCACACCGTCCAAAAAAAAACACCTATCTGTCACGCCAGGTAACAGTAGTCTCATTCGGGCCGAAAAATTTGTCGGACGGGTGGGGACCTCTTCTGATGATCAGATTGCTTCCTGTTGTATCGCTCTGTAAAGAGTTTCCTATCATAGTCATAATGCAAAGCATTAAAATTAATACAAGTATGTAATAGAGACAAAAGATGACATGAGGCAGACAATCAACCAATGAAATGAGTGAAGGCAACATTTTTGTGAATTGATCCAAATTATGTGTACCTCCAAATTATATGCCATCAATATAACATATTAATGGTAAGAGAAGCAAGGTAATCTTGTATATGACACATTTGTTGGAGCAATAGATAAGACTATGCTTATGTGTTGTACCAATAGATAATAGTATGGGGTATTAGCCAATTAATATTGCAAAGTTTAGTGTGAGTTTGACCTAGATTTGTGTCAAAAGACGCAACAATATCTGGTGAATTCACATTAATCACTAATTAATATTACACATAGTAGTTAAAGTCTATAGGGAAATGTCATTCCACCAATTAATAAATGTTCATTCATCGTTGACAATGTCCATGATTGTTCTCCCTGCGATAGTATGTCCGTACGAATCCAAATGTTAATATACACAGTAATCAGCAATCAAAAACTAGTTAAATAGGGAATTTACTTGTTATGTCCACTTGATACTTCGAGTCAGTCATCTCAGAGTTGTGTCCCTTAATATGGAGACGCTGGTTATTCGAATTAAAATGGACAATACATGTCCGCACGAAACTGTCTGGAAATGACAACATTTTCAACATTTCATGTAATGTGTATACGTAGGTTTGTACGTAGACCATAAACATCGTCATTAAGGCACAACATCTATACGGAGTGCGCTGAGTTCAACAAGATATTACACCATTCTAAGCATTGGGGAATTCATCATCATCCTGTTGCTGTGTGAACCACTTACTCATAGCAGCAATGTTATTTCTTTGAAAATGCAACCATGTAGATTTGTTTCCAGCATAGTTAGCGTACAAAATATTATAATATTCTTCATCGTAGTATCATACGAACATGTCATCATACACGTAATACGTTCTTGATCAGGACATCATGAAGTGTGTTCATGAGTTAGTTGGAATTCTGTGAGTCACCTGTATTTGTAGAGTTGATAGGTGATATAGGGTCTTTTATGCAATGTGACATTTTGGCTTCCCTTAATGGCTTTGATGTCATAATCGTATGGTTGAAGAGCGAGCGAGGCTCTGGCGGCCCTCTCGTTTTTGAATCTCGCTGTCGTGAGATATGACAATGCCTTCTGGTCGGTTTCCAGGGTGAATCGGGCTCCCATCAGGTACCGTTGCAGCTTGGTGAAACAAAACACGATTGCCAGCAGTTCCCTTTCCACAATGGGATACCACTGCTCTGTGGGCGACAATTTACGGCTGACATACATAGTTGGGTGCATGTAGCCTTCAAATTCTTGCATCAATGTTCCACCAATGCCTGTTGCAAAGGCGTCTACTCTGAGGGTAAAAGGAAATCGAGCGTCAGGTAATCTCAATATTGGTGATTTAGAAAAAGAGCATTTAAGTAAATTTAAGGAGACATCGCACGCATGCGACCAAATGATCTTGTTTGGCGAGTTCTTCTTCACCAACGAAGACAGAACTGAGGTAATATCTGAAAAATTAGGCAAGAATTTTATATAGAAATTTACCAAGCCTAACAGACTGCAAACCTGTTTCTTAGTTCGAGGAATTTAAAGATTCAAGATTTTCGAGATAGTAGAATCCTCAGGTTTAAGAAACCCACCTCCTACTTTATGACCAAGAAAAGAAATTTCAGTGAATCGAATTCTGGTTTTTGAAGGTCTAGCAGTAAGATTATGAAGACGCAAGGTATTCAACAAAGACTGAATTCCCATAACTTGTTTTTCCCAAGTTTGATGGAAATAACAAATATCATCAATATAAGTGATTAAATCCTCACGGTCAAAGAAAAGTTTACGCATCATGCGAACAAAGGTAGCAGGAGCGTTAACAAGACAGAACGACACAAAATTGAACTGAAACAATCCTAGAGGTGTAGCGAACGCTGTATAAGGCTTAGCTTTGTCTGATAATGGCACTTGCCAATAGCCTTTTGACAAGTCAAATTTTGTAAAGAAAGTAGCAGTAGCTAAATTGTCCAGAAAAGAATCTAACAATGGTAATGGTTCCGCGTCTGGAATAGTCAGGGCATTTAAGCACCTGAAATCTATGCAAATACGAATAGATTTATCTTTTTTCCTCATAAAGACCATAAGAAAACTATATGGCGAATTTGATGGGGCAATGATATTTAACTTGATCATTTCTTTTATTTCTTCCTGTACCTGTGATTGTAAATGAATAGGTATAGGATATGGTTTCAGTTTAATAGGTCTGAAATCTGTTAGCAAGATATCATGTTGAATGATCTCCGCATGCCCAGGAACATCCGTGAGCATCAGAAAAAGATTGCAGTAATTGAGAAATCTTCTGCTTCTGATGAGAAGCAAGAGTTGGTGCAATAGAAACATCTTTCCAACTCTCAGTAGCTAAAAGATGTAAGATCGGTAATGATAAAAGTAGTTCAGTACCATCAGATAAGTCAGACCCCTCCTCCTGTATTACCGCTAAGGAAGAGCGACGATCAACAGATTCGTCAATAGCTTCATAGACTGGTTTAAGATGCGGAAGACGAGCATGAAATTGCTGTAACATATTGATATGAAAAGTTTTTTCCTTCCCATTAATAGATGCAAAATAGTCAACATCTGACAATTTATCAATAAGTGTATAAGGTCTTCTCCACGACACAAGTAATTTATTGTCTTTATTAGGTAGTAATACATAGGCCTCATCACCTGGCCGTAATTGGCGCAGTTTCCTAATTTCGCATTTTCTGACGCCTCCACTGCTATCTGGCATGCGTCGATAATCTTTTTTCTCAAATTGACAACATATTGGTAAGAGGTTTGAACATCTTCATTCATGTCAGCTCCAACCAACAATTGTTTTAAAATGGGCATAGGTCCTCTAGGTTTAGCTTTTCTTCTTCTTTTATCCTTAGCCGCCGACCGTCAAAGCAGTCAGTGGCCATCACGCCTAGTGGCGTCTTGTAGGGCAACCACAAATTGATTCCACTTTGCTCGGTCGGCGGCCATCCTTCGTACAGTGCCCCAACTCTGGTTCATTCTTTGCATCTCAGCCTCCACAGTCCTCCGCCAGGTTGTTTTTGGTCGGCCTCTCTTTCGTTTTCCTTCAGGGGTCCAAAGCATAGCTGTTCTTGTGATGGCGTCGGGGTCTCTTCTGAGGACATGGCCAACCCAGCTCCAGCGTCTGCCAGCTATGATGGTGTGCATGTCCTCTTGCTTGCTCCGAGTAAGCAGATCTTGGTTGGTAATGGTATTCGGCCAAAAGATTCGGTGAATTTTTCTTAGGCATGTTGTGTGAAAAGAGGACAATTTCGACATTTCCTTCTCTGTAACTTTCCAGCATTCCACACCACAGAGAAGCACAGAAAGCACACAGCTCTGATATAATCTTAATTTTGTGCTTGTGCTGTATTGAGAGGACTTCCAGATGTTGTTTAGGCTAAAAAAGGCTGTTCTTGCCTTATTCATTCTGATGTTGATGTCTTTGCCTGCCCCGCCGTCTGGTGTTACTATGCATCCTAGGTATGTTTAGCACCAAAGACTAACTCGAATGGCGGAAACCCGATGTGTTCGTTGGGAATTTCTCTATATGCAAAGAGAATTGCAGGCAAAACGCGATCCCAATCCTGTGGATAATTAGTCGTAACTTTACGCAACATCTGTTTCAAACTCCTGTTGAGCCGCTCAATTTTACCATTCCAGGCGGCGTGATAGATTAAACTAAGAGAACGATAAATATCGAGCTCTTTCATCACCATTTTCATGACGTCAGAGACGAATTGAGTTCCCCGATCTGATAGTATGTTTTCGGGAAAACCCAATCTGCTGAAAATTAAAAATAGCGCATCCGCTACGTCAACAGTTGATATAGATTTAAGAGGTATCGCTTCTGGCTAGTGTGTGCACATATCAATGCGTGTCAGCACATATTTATGCCTTCTAGCTGACGTGACCTTTAATGGGCCAAATAGGTCAATAGCCATCTTTGCGAAGGGACGCAAAGAAATATCGGATGCCTGAAAAGGCGCATTATGTTTTGGCCTTTTAGTTGCCACACCTTGGCAAACAGTGCAAGTGCGACAAAAAGTCTTCACATCTTTTGTCACACCAGGCCAAAAAAAAAAAATGCGACAAAACTCTTTGTTTTGTTCTAGCGATACCCACATGACCTGCACAATTAATATCGTGGGCATGTCGTAAAACGAAAGGTCGAAAACAAGCTGGTACCATGATCTGTTTTTTTTTACAGATGTAGAATCTTGAAAATTTCTAATAAAAATACCATTTTTTAATGTGTACCAATGCTTAGCATTATCACCAAACATCCATTCATCTGATTTTGCAGCCTGAAAAAATTTCTTTAAAGACTCATCATCATGTTGTCTCTGAATGAATGAATCTTTATCAATAAGTTCCACCTGTAGGTCATCATCATTTTCCTCTTCCTCCTCATCATTATTTTCCTTCACCTCATCATTATTTTCCTCTTCAGTCACCATCTCCACAGTTTCACTCTCATCATTCATCACCTCATCTACCTCATTCTCAATTTGATTGTGATGATCCAATTCAGCACGAGATTGAGCTCTGGTTATGACAGCATTTGGACTGATCAGATGCTGTTGTTCCCATTTTTCAATATCTTCTTTTGTGCATTCACGAAGAGCAGGAACATTTCCCAATGTTATTCCGGTAATAGGGTTATTCAACAGGCACAAGAGAGTTCTCCCTGCCACTTTGCTCGGTCGGCGGCCATCCTTCGTACAGTGCCCCAACTCTGGTTCATTCTTTGCATCTCAGCCTCCACAGTCCTCCGCCGGGTTGTTTTTGGTCGGCCTCCCTTTCGTTTTCCTTCAGGGGTCCAAAGCATAGCTGTTCTTGTGATGGCGTCGGGGTCTCTTCTGAGGACATGGCCAACCCAGCTCCAGCGTCTGCCAGCTATGATGGTGTGCATGTCCTCTTGCTTGCTCCGAGTAAGCAGATCTTGGTTGGTAATGGTATTCGGCCAAAAGATTCGGTGAATTTTTCTTAGGCATGTTGTGTGAAAAGAGGACAATTTCGACATTTCCTTCTCTGTAACTTTCCAGCATTCCACACCACAGAGAAGCACAGAAAGCACACAGCTCTGATATAATCTTAATTTTGTGCTTGTGCTGTATTGAGAGGACTTCCAGATGTTGTTTAGGCTAAAAAAGGCTGTTCTTGCCTTATTCATTCTGATGTTGATGTCTTTGCCTGCCCCGCCGTCTGGTGTTACTATGCATCCTAGGTATGTTTAGCACCAAAGACTAACTCGAATGGCGGAAACCCGATGTGTTCGTTGGGAATTTCTCTATATGCAAAGAGAATTGCAGGCAAAACGCGATCCCAATCCTGTGGATAATTAGTCGTAACTTTACGCAACATCTGTTTCAAACTCCTGTTGAGCCGCTCAATTTTACCATTCCAGGCGGCGTGATAGATTAAACTAAGAGAACGATAAATATCGAGCTCTTTCATCACCATTTTCATGACGTCAGAGACGAATTGAGTTCCCCGATCTGATAGTATGTTTTCGGGAAAACCCAATCTGCTGAAAATTAAAAATAGCGCATCCGCTACGTCAACAGTTGATATAGATTTAAGAGGTATCGCTTCTGGCTAGTGTGTGCACATATCAATGCGTGTCAGCACATATTTATGCCTTCTAGCTGACGTGACCTTTAATGGGCCAAATAGGTCAATAGCCATCTTTGCGAAGGGATGCAAAGAAATATCGGATGCCTGAAAAGGCGCATTATGTTTTGGCCTTTTAGTTGCCACACCTTGGCAAACAGTGCAAGTGCGACAAAAAGTCTTCACATCTTTTGTCACACCAGGCCAAAAAAAAAAAATGCGACAAAACTCTTTGTTTTGTTCTAGCGATACCCACATGACCTGCACAATTAATATCGTGGGCATGTCGTAAAACGAAAGGTCGAAAACAAGCTGGTACCATGATCTGTTTTTTTTACAGATGTAGAATCTTGAAAATTTCTAATAAAAATACCATTTTTTAATGTGTACCAATGCTTAGCATTATCACCAAACATCCATTCATCTGATTTTGCAGCCTGAAAAAATTTCTTTAAAGACTCATCATCATGTTGTCTCTGAATGAATGAATCTTTATCAATAAGTTCCACCTGTAGGTCATCATCATTTTCCTCTTCCTCCTCATCATTATTTTCCTTCACCTCATCATTATTTTCCTCTTCAGTCACCATCTCCACAGTTTCACTCTCATCATTCATCACCTCATCTACCTCATTCTCAATTTGATTGTGATGATCCAATTCAGCACGAGATTGAGCTCTGGTTATGACAGCATTTGGACTGATCAGATGCTGTTGTTCCCATTTTTCAATATCTTCTTTTGTGCATTCACGAAGAGCAGGAACATTTCCCAATGTTATTCCGGTAATAGGGTTATTCAACAGGCACAAGAGAGTTCTCCCTGTAAAGTATGGGGTATCCAAAAATACTTCCGCAGTTGGATAGTATTCCACTGTGCCACCGAAGGTAATGCATTTCACCTCCCTTCCTGTATAATCTGACTGATCTACCAACGACCTGCGCACACCAATCGTTGTGCATCCAGTGTCCCTGAGAAGTGACACAAGTTGGTTGTTCACAAAACCCTTATTAAATACCAGTGAACCTGTTCCATCATATGAGGACATGACTGGTAAAGGATGTCCATATAAAAGCCTAGGGACTCCCGCTAGCTGAAACAAAGAATTGAATTCAGGACAATTAGTACTGTTAGATAAATCCACACTACATGCATTTGCATGAGATATACTGTTATTAGTCGGAACTGGATTATTGTCACTAACATGTACGGCAGCATTTGAACTTTCAGGATTCCATGACTGTCTGAAGTTATTGTTCTGTTGAGAACCTCTGTTATTAAAAGAATTGTCATTATTTCTATAAAATGACCTTTGTCCTCTGCCTGATCTGGCATTATATCCTACTCTGTTCTGATACTCATTAGTCCGAAATGATAATGGTTAATGAAAATAACCATAATCATAAGAGTTATAATTTCTTTGAGGCTGTTGCGATCTTTTGTTAAAATTGTATTTGTATCTGCTAGTGTTATAATTATGATCTCTATTTAGTCGATAGTTCCTATCCATACTGTTTGATCTCTGCCTAGGTGGATTATAGTTTCCAGTCCTAGCAGATGCTAATGGTAAGGAATCCTTAATGTTATTTCTACTAAGGTTCCTACCCGGATGAGCGATTTGATATTGGCGTCCGAAATTTTCCATAGCGGAGTATCAGGTTTCCTCTCCTGTAGGAATGACAAAAAGTCGAAACTAATTGAAGACAACACCTTGTCTCTCAGAATCAAATCAGCAACCCCTCAAAAGTTTTTTCAATCTTGGACAAATTAACAAATCAAGAAAAGTACAGCTTAATAGATGAGATAAATTCAGTAAAATACTTTGCTGAATCTGGTAATAATGACTTAAATTTCATCCTATAACCATTTTCATCTAACTGATACTTCTTTAGCAAGAAGGCTTTTACAGCCTTATAGTCCTTTCTAGTCTGATCAACCATAGTACAGACTGCAGTAAGAGCATCACCCACCAATAAATTCTTGAGCCTACTAGACCAAGTAGCTCTATCAATTTTAAACTCTTGGCAATATGTTTCATAACTATTTAAGAAGCATGAAATATCGTCAATATTTAAGTAAAGTTTTGGCAAATTGACCTTAAACGTTGAAGCATGGTCTTTATTTTCCAGCTTCACCATTCATAGGATTAACCTGTGGTTGTTGAAGCAATGTTTCCAACTCAAATTCTGCCATCCTAAGCTCTTTTTGTGCTTTTATTTCAGCCTGAGCTTGTTGTGCTTTTAATTCAGCCTGAGCATAGGCCATTTTTTTTTCTTCAAGAGCCATTTCCTCTTGTCTTCTTTTTTCAGCCAATTGTATTTCTCTCACTTTCCTTTTTTCAGCCAATTCTTCTTCTCTTTCTCTCCTTTTTTCAGCCAATTCTTCTTCTCTCGTTTTTTCAGCTAATTGTTCAGCTTCTTCCTCTCTAATTTTCTTTGATTTCTGAGCGCATTGTCTGCATACGTCCTCAAAGCTTCACCCTCCATTCCAAATTCTTTACCAATTTTCATAAAATACTCCAAGGTAGCCATAATTTACAATTATTGTGCTTTACAATAGTTAAACAATAATGCAAATATTATATAATGAATATGCGAGCAATATATTCAACAAGTATTTCACCACTTCAAAATCACCGAACTGCATGTAATAATAGATATTATTATAGATGTTATACAAGGAGCATTAAAAGAACAGAGATACAAACAAGATGACTGAATACAGTGAAAAGAGCTAAATGAAGATAATGCAAATTGTCAACCAAGGCAGAAATGTATAAATTGTGCTACAAATAAGCAAAATGCAGCCCTATCACACTTATGACAAGACAAGCACGAATTTACAACATATATGACATCTAATAAATGAGGGATAGCAAGGTTAGGCTAACAATTTCACAAACAATAATGAAGGAAAACTGAATAAAAAAATTACAATTAACTTAAACACAAAAACAAACTTGCCAATTAACAATACTTTTACAACTAACAAACAGAGGTAATGATAATCTCAATAGCAGCAGATAACTCACAGCTTTGTAATGCCGGCCCCGCTATTTGAGAAAATCATAAACCAAACCCTACAGAACGCTCATGAATCTTTCTCGACCATACATTCGAGGTATTGAAAAAAAAATTCATGAGTCCCACCAGCCTCCCACTATTCACACAAACATATGGATACGAAAATACATATGAGAAAAAAAAAACTCTGGCAAACAAGACCATCAGCATCTCACGCTGCATGTAACATTAAATGTACTTATCTGTTTGGCCAGTAAAAAAAAAATCCTCCTGGTTTCAACGCCTCTTTCTCCAGGGAACGATGAAAACTTTCAGTGCAGACCAGGTTAGGTCTAGAATTCACAAACAGCTCCCTCGAACAGGACTACTCTTTGGTCCGTCGTATTCTCGAAATTAGGTCATCCTCGGGCATAAAACTTGAATATTTGCAAGTAAAATTCTGCAGAAAATACTTGATACTTGAATATGTTCAACTTCTGCAGTACACTGGAAACTATGAACTGCAATTAATGTTCATATAACCTCACACAGGTTAGCAGACGACATGCACCGCCATCTTGGAAATTTTCGATACTTTCGAAAAATGAAGTCCACTGACTTGAAACATATTTCTTGATAAAAGTGAGCAATATTCCCTTCAGGATCTCCGGCTTTTGGCAAATTGAGCTTAAAAGTGGAAGCATGGTCTTTTTTTCCAACTTCACCATTCAAAGGATTAACCTGTGGTTGTTGAAGTCGCAAGTTTTCCAACTCAAATTCTGCCATCCTAAGCTCTTGTTGTGCTTTTATTTCAGCCTGAGCTCGTGCTTTTAATTCAGCCTGAGCATAGGCCAATTTTGTTTCTTCAAGAGCCATATCCTCTTGTCTTCTTTTTTCAGCCAATTGTATTTCTTCCACTCTCCTTTTTTCAGCCAATTCTTCTTCTCTTTCTCTCATTTTTTCAGCCAATTCTTCTTCTCTCGTTTTTTCAGCTAATTGTTCAGCTTTTTCCTCTCTATCTAATTTTCTTTGATTTCTGAGTTCATTTTCTGCATAAGTCCTCAAAGCTTCACCCTCCATTCCCAATTCTTTACCAATTTTCATAAAATACTCCAAGGTAGCCATAATTTACAATTATTGTGCTTTACAATAGCTAAACAATATTGCAAATATTATATAATGAATATGTGAGCAATATATTCAACAAGTATTTCACCACTTCAAAATCACCCAACTACATGTAATAATAGATATTATTATAGATGTTATACTAGGAGCAACAAAAGAACAGAGATACAAACAAGATGACTGAATACAGTGACAAGAGCTAAATGAAGATAATGCAAATTGTCAACCAAGGCAGAAATGTATAAATTTTGGAACAAATAAGCAAAAGGCAGCTCTATCACACTTATGACAAGACAAGCACGAATTTACAACATATATGACATTTAATAAATGAGGGATAGCAAGGTTAGGCTAACAATTTCACAAACAATAATGAAGGAAAACTGAATAAAAAAATTACAATTAACTTAAACACAAAAACAAAGTTGCCAATTAACAATACTTTTACAACTAACAAACAGAGGTAATGATAATCTCAATAGCAGCAGATAACTCACAGCTTTGTAATGCCGGCCCCGCTATTTGAGAAAATCATAAACCAAACTCTACAGAACGCTCATGAATCTTTCTCGACCATACATTCGAGGTATTGAAAAAAAATTCATGAGTCCCACCAGCCTCCCACTATTCACACAAACATATGGATACGAAAATACATATGAGAAAAAAAACTCTGGCAAACAAGACCATCAGCATCTCACGCTGCATGTAACATTAAATGTACTTATCTGTTTGGCCAGTAAAAAAAAATCCTCCTGGTTTCAACGCCTCTTTCTCCAGGGAACGATGAAAACTTTCAGTGTAGACCAGGTTAGATCTAGAATTCACAAACAGCTCATCGAACAGGACTACGCTTTGGTCCGTCGTATTCTTGAAATTAGGCCATCCTCGGGCATAAAACTTGAATATTTGCAAGTAAAATTCTGCAGAAAATACTTGATACTTGAATATGATCAACTTCTGCAGTACACTGGAAACTATGAACTGCAATTAATGTTCATATAACCTCACACAGGTTAGCAGACGACATGCACCGCCATCTTGGAAATTTTCGATACTTTCGAAAAATGAAGTCCACTGACTTGAAACATATTTCTTGATAAAAGTGAGCAATATTCCCTTCAGGATCTCCGGCTTTTGGCAAATTGAGCTTAAAAGTGGAAGCATGGTCTTTTTTTCCAACTTCACCATTCAAAGGATTAACCTGTGGTTGTTGAAGTCGCAAGTTTTCCAACTCAAATTCTGCCATCCTCAGCTCTTGTTGTGCTTTTATTTCAGCCTGAGCTTGTGCTTTTAATTCAGCCAGAGCATAGGCCAATTTTGTTTCTTCAAGAGCCATATCCTCTTGTCTTCTTTTTTCAGCCAATTGTATTTCTTCCACTCTCCTTTTTTCAGCCAATTCTTCTTCTCTTTCTCTCATTTTTTTCAGCCAATTCTTCTTCTCTCCTTTTTTCAGCTAATTGTTCAGCTTTTTCCTCTCTATCTAATTTTCTTTGATTTCTGAGTTCATTGTCTGCATAAGTCCTCAAAGCTTCACCCTCCATTCCCAATTCTTTACCAATTTTCATAAAATACTCCAAGGTAGCCATAATTTACAATTATTGTGCTTTACAATAGCTAAACAATATTGCAAATATTATATAATGAATATGTGAGCAATATATTCAACAAGTATTTCACCACTTCAAAATCACCCAACTACATGTAATAATAGATATTATTATAGATGTTATACTAGGAGCAACAAAAGAACAGAGATACAAACAAGATGACTGAATACAGTGACAAGAGCTAAATGAAGATAATGCAAATTGTCAACCAAGGCAGAAATGTATAAATTTTGGAACAAATAAGCAAAATGCAGCTCTATCACACTTATAACAAGACAAGTACAATTTCACAACATGTATGACATCTAATAAATCAAGGATGGCAAGGTTAGAGCGACAATTTCACAAACAATAATGATGAAAACTGAAGAAAAATTACAATTAACTTAAACACAAAAATACACTTGCCAATTAATAAAACTATTACAACTAGCAAACAATGGCAATGATAGTCTCAATAGCAGCAGATAACTCACAGCTTTGTAATGCCGGCCCCGCTATTTGAGAAAATCATAAACCAAACTCTACAGAACGCTCATGAATCTTTCTCGACCATACATTCGAGGTATTGAAAAAAAATTCATGAGTCCCACCAGCCTCCCACTATTCACACAAACATATGGATACGAAAATACATATGAGAAAAAAAACTCTGGCAAACAAGACCATCAGCATCTCACGCTGCATGTAACATTAAATGTACTTATCTGTTTGGCCAGTAAAAAAAAATCCTCCTGGTTTCAACGCCTCTTTCTCCAGGGAACGATGAAAACTTTCAGTGTAGACCAGGTTAGATCTAGAATTCACAAACAGCTCATCGAACAGGACTACGCTTTGGTCCGTCGTATTCTTGAAATTAGGCCATCCTCGGGCATAAAACTTGAATATTTGCAAGTAAAATTCTGCAGAAAATACTTGATACTTGAATATGTTCAACTTCTGCAGTACACTGGAAACTATGAACTGCAATTAATGTTCATATAACCTCACACAGGTTAGCAGATGACATGCGCCGCCATCTTGGAAATGTCGATACTTTCGAAAAATGAAGTCCACTGACTTGAAACATATTTCTTGATAAAAGTGAGCAATATTCCCTTCAGGATCTCCGGCTTGAGACTCTCATTTTAGTTGTAACCCAGATCCCGGCTTCCGGCCTCCTTTTTAGGTGTTGCGGGTCTGTTTTATATTATTTACGAGTCGAGAGTGAAGTATAATAACTCTCTGGAGCTTATAACACACACGTCCGCCTGCCTTGAAGAACACACAGCGAAGAGGCCCAACAATAAATCGCTGACTTTAGCAAACAGCAACTCTAAGCGTCTGCTACTAGGCCAAAAGGCAATGACGTACTTCCTGTAACCAAGGGTCACCGGTCATAAACAAATATGACGACTTGTCGATCCGTATTGATATCGACATACATGTTATGAATTTTAATCATAACACTAAACAAGGAAATGGGGGAACGTTTGGTCTTTCGAAATTTCCATATTGGGGGGGGGGGGGGAGGGGGGGGGGGGGGGGGGGGGGGGCGGGGAGGGGGGGGGGGGGGGGAGCTACAGGCCAATAAGTTTGAGGAAATTTGGGTAAGTATATGGAAAGTTTATGTTACAACTAAAGATTGCAACATCACGAGCTATTTGTCTTTTCAGTAATCTTATCTATCTCTGCGCCCCGGCATTGTATAAATTGTAGTGCTTCTTTGAGAGTGAACAGTACAAAGCGTCACTTAAGCCAGGGTACTATTTTGGTGAGGGATGCATTTGTGGCAGTGAAGGAAGGTTGTTTTGATACTTCTGTTTATTAATCGTATGAAGTGAGCGACGGCATATATTACATTTGAGCTACCTATGGAAGTCAGGCCTTCAACACACTTCAAGACTTCCAGTCATGTGACTTCCGTTCAAGGTCATTCCATGTCTTCTTTATCCGTTTCATGTCTGTCACCAGTTCTCTTCTTCTTGAAATTTTTTCTATCATCCTCTTCTGTCTCTTACCACTGGGATACCTGAATAGAGAATGGCTTGTAATGCGATCAACAGATTGTCTTAACGTCTTTCCTGTCCAAGCTCAGTTTCTTCTTCAGCGAGTCCATCATTTGTAAAACGTCGGCATGTATGGTATATGTGTGGTACACTGGCGTGTATGGCACAAAGCTCCCACGTTATTTAATAGCAGTCCATGTCTCCGACTATATAAGGAAAAGACGATGGTCATATATCGGCCATGTCCTACGAATGCAAAACAACAGAATACCACTACAGGCGCTCACTTGGGTTCCTGAGGGTAAGAGGAAAAAAGGAAGACCAAAAGAAACACTCAGAAGAACAATAACAAGAGAAGGAAGAACGTTGGGCCTAAATAATGTGCAAGAGTTAAGAGGAGTGGCGTCACAACGAACAACCTGGAGAGCAATGGTTTCTGCCTTATGCGCCGTGTTTGGTGCTTAAAGAATTTATTATTATTATGTATTCCGTAGTGTTCCAATAGTGACAACAGTTTATTCCTATCCACTCTACCAAAAGCCTTCTCCTGGCTGTAAATGCTATATTTAGTTGTTTGTCATCATCTAGACTTCTCTCCCATAACTGTCTTAAATTGAACAAAGTATCTATACATTCCATTCCTTTCCGGAACACAAAATGGGTCTTACTAAACTGTGGTTCGATGATGGGTCTTATATTTTTGTTCAGTTGTTTTCGCATATATTTTTCCAATGTGACCAAGTAGTGACGTACCTATGTATGTGTCACACTCCCTTTTAACATCATTTGTTTTCCAAATTGGAACAGTTATGAGTATTTGCCAATCTTTCTATCCATGCTGCTGTAAAAAAACTTTTTCAATTATTTAATTCCTATCAATCTGATAGGCATGAATAGACTTGGATGTTATTCCTTTCATGCGTGATGATTTATTCCGAGGACTGTTCTTCGATTTCATAAAGCAACATATCAGGTTCTTGCCTTTCTTCACATACCGGGATTTTCTCTGGTTGCCTACCTGGTTGAGATGTTCTTGGAATTAATTTTTCTATCTGTTCTTTCCTCCGTGTATATTAGTGTTTTGTTTCTATCATTAATGAATTTAATAAGATTTATGCCGTCATCGCTCGACCTTACTGGTGTGTTACTTTTGTAAAAATCTCGTGGACATTACTTGCAGATGTTGTTAGTTCTCATAATTTTTGTCTAATAGTCTATTTTTGCTCTCTCGATTAGCCGGTGGTATTCCTTCTTGTTTTTCGGTATTTAATATAATATTCTTGTGCCTTGGATTATAACCAAGTTTTATAAACTTTCTCTTTAGTCGACACTGTTTCCTTGGCTTTGTCGTTCAAACATGTGTGAAATATTATGATAACAGCTTTCATATATCTATTTCATTATCTACATTTTTCTTTCACCTGGCTTTCACCTTCACACGTTTTGTTAACATAAAACCCTCCTACACTCAGAGATCTGTCTCTTTTTCTAATTTAGCACGCCTATTTTATTTTCTGTTTTCTATTTCCTTAGGAATATTTACCAACAGACCTATTTAGCTAACGTTGAGCCGGTTACCTGTAATTATAAAGCCAGCGATTGGAAATCGTCGTAATAGGATCAAACAGGGAGAGACGGAACGAGTAGAGAACCAAGGGCGACTATTCAAAAAGTCGTACTTTTGGCAAAGGAAGATAATTTACAATTACCTCCCCCTTGTCCGTACGTTCCGTGAAAACGCAATTAAGCTACGGATCGACGAGATCAAAGAGACGATATGATCGTGGGACCACGTCTACTCAGCGGCGATGGTGTCAAAATTACCTTTCATACAGAATTTGAACGAAGAATTCTCCAAAGGCGTTAAAAGTAACAAGTCTGAGCGAAGTTCTGGAAATTTTATATATATATATATATATATATATATATATATATATATATATATATATATATATATATATATATATATATATATATATATATATTTAGGTAGACTGTCTGACTAACAAAGTTCTGTTGTAGAAATAGGCTGATCGAGAGGATCTTCTCGTGTCCAGGGACAGACTCTACCTATTTTTCCACCATTTCACTAGTGATAAATCTATTTCTTATCTTATCTCTCATTGAGTCACCACCTGTCTAGTTCTAGCCAGAAGGGACCAAACTATGTCGTAATTCCTCTATCGAAAATCTACGACACCATGTTGTTCTTTTTCCTTTATTTTGTCTTATTTTCTTTGTCCGGCATGTCTTGTTCAGTGTCTCCAACGCTGCTATTTTGAAGATATTCCATTCCTTATTTACATTAACGATATCCTTAGACAGAGTGTAAAAAAATTTTTTTTTCTTGACAAATGTCTTTTCTGATATCTTCCTCACGTAACTTTTTTTTTTTCTTCAGATTTGCAATAAACACTTTATGCTACTGTTCCTTTATGATATTGTTTGAATAAATATGATTGGTCGGCGATAGGTATCCATGCTGATATTGGGGATGATTCTGGCATCTGTTGTGTGCTTCCTCTGCATTTGTCTTATTAATATGTAATCAATCTGAGATGCGTGGGCATTGTTATTTCAACGGAACCATGTTTTTTAATATGACTGCGACGATGTTGGAAGAGGGTGTTGATTATTGTTAGTCCATGCTCAGTGCACAAGTTGATTACCAATCTGATAATATTAGATCACAAGGTATTTTATATTTTGACATGCGCCCTAATATAACCAACAGGCCTTGTGTTTTAGATTGAGCGGAGCGCGTGGCGCCGCGCTAAACCGAGGCAAAACTCCAATTAAAAAAAAAAATAACCTTTCCTCCACTGATGTAGAGTTCTTTTGAGGTTTCACTGAACGTTCCTAAGTTGCGCAGATTTAAATCAGAATGAAATTTTGAAATTACAATTGGATAGCATAACAATTTACAGAATCATTTGTGGATATTGTTGCTTTGTAAGGCTAGTGTGGGATTACTTTTTAAGAATACTTTTACAAAAGCAAGATTTGATAGAGTGGAGATAAATTTAAACGAGCAACAGCAATTAATATAACGCTAGTTTAATTTTACTGTGGTTCAGAATCGATATAACTTTGACGTGATTTGGTTTGTCTTACAACGCGTCATACCGAAAGCCTTACCGTGGGAAACTGTCCGATACAATAGCAAATCAAAACGCTCCTTTCGTGGTGTGTATACTGGAACATTTTAGTCTTAACATAGAGGCCCATTTTGTGTAAATGATAGTACGAATTTATTTAATTTCTTAAGGACTAAAGATGTTTAAACGGAAAGGTATAGATATTTCAACAACGGTAATGTTACTTTAGGGGTAGGTGCAAAGACGTCCGCAAATAGTAGTTCCTTTAGAAAGAGAAATCGTTTAAAATGACGTCTATACATCAGGATAGTTAGTTAAAGCATGCATAGATTAAAATGCATTTAGCTACCAAAACAATTATTATATAGAATGGTAGAGATAAATTCACAGTATAATTCTAGCTTTAAATGATCAAAATCGGTCCAGAATTAAGAAAGATAATGAATATTACAAAATTTTGCTAATTGAACTGAAGGCAAAAATACGCCCCAATTTTAGATTCCTAACACCGCTTTTAACCCATGCCATCCGAGAAGGACGATGGGGTACTATATAAGTCTTTGAACTTGGCTGAATTGAGGCCACAACATTTTCAAAACCAAGCTGAACAGACGAAGAGCGGTAAACAGTGTTATTGCCATTATACTTTGCCACTGCATCTGACTAGCAGACCTAGATGCCTATTAACAGCCTATTACAGCTTGTGTGTATTGCCTGAGGGTAAGAAAGAATATATATATACGAGGGTCGTTCAAGTCAAACCGGGACTTTTGTTTGTACAAACTAAAAGAACAAATTTTTAGGAGTGAAATTGCCATTTATTTTTCGATATAATCCCCTGCAACATTTATACACTTATCCCATTCTTTAATTAATGCTTGAAAAGCTTTAGCGTAGAAAGATATGTCAGTACTCCTGAACCATTGTAGGACATTGCTTCACTTCGTCATCAGTGCTAAAATGCTGACCTCCCAGGAACTCTTTCAGGGGTCCAAACAAGTAGAAGTCGCTTGGAGCAAGGTTTGGGCTGTAAGAGGGATGTGGCAATACCTCCCACCCGAGTTACTGTAATTTGCACGTGGTGCGGTGAGCGGTATGTGGTCCTGCGTTATCCTGTAGAAATAGGACGCCTTTTTTTTATCAAACCAGGCCGTTTTTTCCGCAGATGGTTATGCACATTACTTAGAATGCGACAGTACTCTTCACTGTTGATAGTGGCACCACGGGGTAGAAAATCCACGTGAATAATACCACATTTGTCCCAGAAAACATTCGCCATCACTTTCCCAGCAGACGCAATTTTCCGAAATTTTTTGGGTGGTGGTGAGTCCATATGCTTCCACTGCATGGATGCTCGTTTTTCATCACACGTAACGAAGCGATTCAGAAAATTCTGGCCTTCCCTGCCAAAACGATCCTTCAACTCAGTGCAGACTTGAACTCTTCTCTGCCGGTCAAAAGCGGAAAGCTGTCTTGGCACCCAAAGTGCACTAACTCTGTTGTCCGCCATTTTCATTATCTATCAGGGACTGACCCGTGACGCGTACGCCACCTAACGGTAATAACGGTAATGGTAACGGTAATACGAGTAGGTCACACCTGTTACTAACTACTGTCAGTAGCACCACCACGCTAACATTCCTTCCTGTACTTCCAGAACAAAAAGTCCCGGTTTGACTTGAACGACCCGATATATATATATATATATATATATATATATATATATATATATATATATATATATATATATATATATATATATATATATTTATATATATATATATATATTATATTATATATACATATATATATATATATATATATATATATATATATATATATATATATATATATATATATATATATATATATATTTGCTGTGTTTTAATCCAATGGACCTTTTAGAGAACAGGTTAAGCTTCTTTTTTTATTTGCAAATTAGTTTTTTTTTTAGTAGAATTGGGAATCGTTGGTACAAAATTTTTTTTTTTTTTTTTTGGACTGTACAGTTTTTTGTTATAATGTATTTCTTGGAGTCATTTTCTTTTATAAGAGAATTTTTTGTTTTTATTTTCAGAGAATCCTATTTGGATTGGCACTTGCACTTGGTATTGTTTGTTATGTTAATCGATCAAGTTTTTACTTTCAGTTTTTTTTTTTTACTTATACCACAATCATTGTATGGTTATAGCTATGATCTTGAGAATACAACTTTGTTCTAAATCTTAGAGTTTGTATTAAGAAAATTGTAGTCCACTCCAGTGACATGGACTGTTTTTTACGTCTCGATGTTTAGTGATGGTATATTGTACCCATGTGACACTATGTTTAGAACTTTATGTCTGGACACTGTTTGTTTTCATCTATTGTATTATTTTTTTAATAGGACCGAATTGTGCTGTGACAATACTAGAGGTTTGTGCAGTTTTTTATATTTGATTTTACAGGTTTTTTTTTTATCCTGATTTTTTTATTCTACCATTTTAGATTGATACGATGATTAATCCGGCATTTGGTACGATTGACTCATTGTGAGTGCGATTGTTCTTTGAAGTTCTTACGAACTGGTTACCACTATTTTTCCCATTGCCAGCTAGCCGATCCCATTTTGACATTGAAGTGTATTTCCTGGGCATTTGCAAAGTTTGGATGAATTTTGCATTTCACACCCCTTTTACAAGATTTTTAAGATGACGCATTTTTAGATATTTTTCAATTCTGGGTTTTATGCTATTCTGGATCTTCTTAAAACTCTAATATTAGAATATTTAAAAAAGATATCATGATGCCCACAGTGATATGATGTTATCCTTGTGTGATGCGATATGAATTTCAGTGTCGACTTTTTTTTTTTCAATTGGTTTTTTTTATGTCATTGCAAGATTTCTTGATTCAGTTTGACTTTTATAAACACCAATTTTACGATCGACCGTTGTGACCGCTTTCAAATAAATTGTTTTTTTTTTGCGGCCCCCACGTTTTTTTTTTTTTTTGTTATCAGCTGAAATGTGTTATACGGGACAGAGGATACATCGGCCAACGGTTAAATAACAACATGCAAGGGACATCAGTATGAAAACGGATTATTAACATTTCTAGGTTTTTTTTATAAGTGGCATGGTTTTTATAAACCTTGCCAGATTAGATGAGGAACAACTGACAAGGCTTAGGTTCTTTTATTATTTTTTACGGAGCATATTTTTTATGTATTTAGGTTATTTTCGGATGCACCACAGTTACGACTATATGCATGCTTATACCCATCTTTCTGTTCTAATATTAAAATCAAAAAATAAACAGTTTTCGCGAATTTACATGCGATTAGGTTTTGTTTAGAAAGTTTTATCCAGCTGCTATTTTAAACATAGATAAAGATTGGTTAACCAATCATGCGATATTATATTTGCCGAGAATGATAAAGGCAAAATTTTCCAGTTCGCACGCATACAGTATTTCGGCCGATATTCAATGTTTTCGGGCCAAGGGATTTTTCAGGTTTGTATTTAGGCCTTTTTTTGTGATTTTTTCACGTCAGACGCTACACTCTCACCGGATACGTTTACCGCGCTTTGGCTTCTATAACGATTGCAGAGATCGGTTTTTATCTTTTTTCTTGAGCAGATCGCATACAACAAACGAAAGAGGTTTGAGCCAGTAACTGGAGGGATGTTTTTCGCAACATCTATACCCATGATATTCGTGAGCACGGCCTTCCGCCATTTGAAAACATTTTTAAGGTCCCGTATATACTGAAGTCTGACGGAGTTTTAAGGCTTTTTGACAATTATGGTTTTCATTATACTACCGTGTTTATTATTTGTTATTTTTCGGTTCTTATTTTTTTGATTTCATCAAATTTTGCCTGTTTATATTTATTAGTCATTGACTTTTTAATGCTATCTTTTTGTTTTTTTTATTTTATTGATTTGTTCTTTTTTTGATATTTTGCTGGTCTGATTGTTTGACATTTTTTTGTATCAAAAATTAATCACCCTAATAGCCACCTCAGCCAACATTTGAGAGTTATAACTTATCATCATTGCTTTATCAGATTTCGAACGATTAAAGGCTCAGTCCCATGGATTTTTGATGAGGTGTCATAGGCGAACATTGACACCAAGTAAGTTAGATACTTCACGCCATGGAAAGGATCCCAGTTTATCGAGGCTATGGTAGGCTGTTTATTGTCCCCTTCCTCGCTGACCTTTTGCTCTTCCACTATGTTCACGAGGCGCACAACTTTTTTATATTTTACCCATATTTTACAGCTGGTACAAACTGGAGTGTTCCACCTGGCCAAGGTTTTTTTTTTTATTTCAATATTATAAATTTATGCTATTTTGTACCTACAGAAAAAAGCATACCTTGATCACGTTGGTCACAACTACACTTTATTATATTTTTTATGTATTATTTATTTTGTGGCTAGTTGCTAATATTATTTTTATCAGTATTTGAATTTTTTGTACTTTATTTATTATTGTTATTTTAGTTTTAAAATGGATTCAAGATTTATTTGATCATGGAAATAGGATGTTATAGGAGCTAGATGATTTTAAACAATGATAGAGTGTTTTTTACTGATTTAGGTTTAATTTTTTATTAGTTCTCGCCTAGAATTGTAAATGATGTTAGCTTCGCTTTAAGACTGTATAACTTTGACCACCTGATGGACTGACTTTTTTAATTGTCTTTTTTTGATAACTTATGCACGCTTGGTCAGCTTACACTTATTTGAAATGTTATTATTAATTGACTTATTTCACTGATAATGATACGTGCTCCTTAACGTTCTATAGTTTGAATTGTATTAAATCGGGTGTTTACCCCATTTATGACTTCGATTAGACTGTACTGGTGCTGACATCTGTGGCTAGTCAGATCTTTACTAGTTTTAGCAAACATGGATTTTAGCCTTTTTAGGGCTGATATGCTTGCTTTGTTACATGGAAATATACCACTCCAAACCAGTACCTGTCCAGTATCAGATAGGCCGACGTGCCAAGTTTCATTCCGAGGACTATCCACACATAAAGTGACCCAGGTAACCCCCAAATGAGCCGTGCCATCTTCTAACTGGTTTGTCAATTTTTGCTTACCCTACTGTTGGGCCTTTGATTTTTATTAAAGTCTGATTATCAGCATTTGGTTTTTGTTTTCTTGCAGTATACAAGTTTTTGGAAAAGTTATTTAGTTGTCGCTGTTTGACACTTTTTTCAACCTTATACTATTTACTTGTGATAAACAGCCAAATTGTTTGATTACATACAGATTAAGTACACCATTTTGTTTTTTTTTCTCACTGTCTATTTTGTTGAACAGCTTTTTTTTCTTTTTAATTTACACAATTGAGTACCTTATAAACAGTTTTTTTTACATGATAACTCTGATATTTTATTTTTTTTTTTTCGTTTGTTTTAACTGATCAATAATTTTTTTTTGTGTGTTATATTTTACCAGTATATATTTGTGTTATTTGTTACTTTTCCATTTATTTGTCTTTTTTTCTAGAATAGAATATTTTGTTGTAATTATTTTATTTTTTTTATTTTTAACTTGTACCTGAGGTTCTTTATTCACTCTTTACCAATTTCCGTGGTTTTGCAGTTTTATTGTTCATTTTTATTTATTCATCCCCTAGCAATTTATCAGTATGATCAATTAAGATAGTCACTAGGGAGGGAGTCACCATTAAATACATCATGGTGATGGTACTATCACTATTCTTTACCAAATGACTTGGACCAGAAGAGTTTTTTACGGCTCTTGTCACTATTTTGATATTGTTAACAATACAACCATCAGTGCTTATTTCTATATCTGACTGGTACGGTAATTACTTTGTATAGCGTAAGGAATCTTTACTAGTGGCATAACTCTTACCTAATATTATTTATGTTTTATAATAAATCCCCTCACCGCAAATCTACAGGTGCAGACGACTAGCAGGCTCCGAACCCGGGTATATATCTTTGTTACTCCCTCCGGGGAGCCCCAAACTTTCTCCCCCCCCCCCCCTATGCATGCTGATGTGTAGAATATTTTTTTTTTGTATTTTGAAATTTTTGGAAAAGAGTTAACATAGTAGGTAATATATAATTTTTTAGGCGCCTATTCGCTATAGTACCATTGAGATCTACAGATTAAAGAAAGACTGTTTCTGAATATGGTGTGAAGTCAGGTTTAATTAAACTTTATATTTTATATAAGTTAATTGTATGGTTCCCCCCCCCCCCCCCCCCCCCACCCCCCCACTCCACCCACCCCCCCCCCCCCCCCCCCCCCCCCCCCCCCCCCCCCCCCCCCCCCCCCCCATAGTAACATTAAGTTTTGAGTAACGAGCGCACCCTTTGCTCTTTTACGTAACCTAGACAATACCAGAATTACCCACTCATGGCTTTGACCATTGGTCTAATTTACTATGACCGTCTGCTACATTCAGGTGGGGGAATAAGTAGAACTCCTTGGCATGGCGATGGTGTTCAGTTCTCGATCCGGTTATGTCACGAACCGGAATGTGGAAAAAGTACTCCCGAGTGAAGAGGAAGCAAAGCAATTGGAAGCAGAAAGAGAAGTCCTAGAAAATTGGAAGCAGAAGAGTGAGAACAAGTGAATGCCCCCGAGATTGGAAGCAGAAAGAGAGCAGCAAGATAATTTGAGCATGCAGAATAAGAACGAAAGCCAAAGAAATTAACTACCAACAACAATTGAGCAAGCCAGAAAGTACGAAGCCAAGATAAATTGCGATCGCAACAGACAAGATGAAGCCAACGTAAATTTAGGAATTAGAAGCAGAGAGACGTAAGAAGCCAAGAAATTACGAAGCTGAATCGACCGAGTGAAGAAAGGAGCAGTTACAAGACATGTGAGAGAGACACATAGAGCATGAAAATGAGGACAGCTTCGATACTTGCTCACTTCAGGCTTGGGAATAGCAACCACCATTATAGGTATTCAGCTTCAACCTCATTCTGCGAAATAGCTTCTTTTCAGAACAATCAGCAAATGGGGCGCATGAACTTCTTGACTCCTAGGATTACAATTTGTTGTAACATTGTAGGACAGCGACGCATTGTGAGTCGTACCTGGATTTGGTATGAATGGCCCTATAGCCTCTTACATATGGAACTGCGAAAAGCAAGGAAAAATGGAAGTGTGCTAAAGTTATCAACAGGGCAGTTGACGAAGGTACTTAGCATATGATGTGTTTCTTGAAACTATACCCAAAAAAGGCAGAAGAAGCATACAGGATATAAATTCATGATAAATACTATAAGGCCCATGCCTTACTGATCCGGTTTGTATAGAGTACTCATGCAGGCATTCAGAGGATGTAATTCTAGAAAAACTTCACTAAAACCTCCTTTACCTGGAGAAAAAGAATACATATATCCAGTTCTCAGCTTGAGGATAGAAACTAAGAAAGCGTAAATTTGTTAGAATTTGTAGTGTAGTTTGTTTAGGTATGTTTCAGAATAACATTCGAATGGATCTGCAAAGAACCATGAAAGGAGTTATGTTCCTTGAGCATATAGTGAGCATATGATTTCCTAATGGTATCAAGAACTTCATGAGGAATATATCACCTTATGAGCCTACAAGGAGCAACGAGAGGCTGGACAGACTTTTTGAAATGTGCAGCAGAGATACACATTGCAGCTCAATTGCTGAATTAGGTAGGAACAAAAAAGAAAGCCACCGGCCTAGTTAACGCGATATAAGCCATCCCAACCGCCAGAATACCGATTTTTTGACTAGATGAGATACAAACCATACAGTTATACAAAGCAAAGATTTGATAAATAAGGTACAATGAAACCCTCCACTCTGCAATCAGGAAAAAAATTAAACACTTCTACCAAACAGGGCAGTGAGCTAAAGTGCGACTGCCTAATTTCTGGTAATGATTGAGCAACACTACAAACACTGATTGAACCCGTGTTGGCAGGAAAAAATTATAAAAAAAAAACCACTTCATTTCATATGCTGCCATGTACTTACAGGTGTGGGGACTTCTGTTAGGTAGGAACCTGATATGTGTGACAGGTCAAGAATTTAGCCCTCCATACCCACCCTACCCAGGCAGATATGGTGCCTCGTGTAATGCGCACAAAACAAGTCACAGGAAATGTATGACACAGGTTTGTCCTTATTGGAAGCGAAGTAGTTTGTGTGCATCTCCTGGGGTGATCGCCCTCGACGATCTGAAACATATTCACACACCACAGAAACAGTAGTACGAGATTCAAGGGCCAACTTAAAAGGAACAATCACCCTTACTTACCACTTACAACATAGCAATAGATTCAATGGTACAGTTGTCGCTATGTGGCAATACGCGGCGAGGATAAATGCAGGCATGTGTATAAGATGGATCCCATTTTACCCCCTCTAATGTTGGGGCCGCTACTAATACGTAAATATGTTTTCATTGGGGCCAGACCCTGAAAAAACCTATGGATATGGTTTCTTCTTTGCGAAGAAAAACGCAGAACCAGGTCTGACTCCAGGAACATACCCGATGAAGGGACACCAAACTTAAAATTTTCCATATCGACTGAAATGAAACGCGAGCTCAAGAAGCATGACAGCACATTGAAGGCCTTGTTTTGGCAACAAATTGGTCAAATGACACATATACCCAACACACCATTGGTTAAGGGACAACTATCTATAATAGGGAACATGGGACCTCTCAGTGCTACAGGAAAAGCTGGGCAGAGAGGCAGAACCGAAAAGTCCATGAGTCAAATTTGTCTGATACCATACACCTTTTGGAAGTAATGGTTATTGGCCTGGGGCGACACTATATCATTCGCTTTGAGTGATTACACTATCTGGGTATTGGGTTGCCACAAAACATAAAGATATACGACCACCCAGTTTCTACTGGCCCCATTGTTTTCTACGGAAGTCTATATAATATCAGTATGTAAATTCCTGCTCTCCAGAGTGCACCTATGTTAGATTCAGAAAACGTCGTCGGCACAGTAGTCCCTTCATCAAAAAAATCTTACACGCATACCAGGCATAATCTGGGGTATACTCCCGAAGATTTGTACGGGGAGGGGTAAAGAGAAACATTCCCACAACGAGCGTTCATATTGCCAGTAACCATGAACCCCGTAGGCGATGGAAAAAAGCGAAACAAATCTCGCTATGCGAAAATCAACCACCTACGGATTTGCGAGGGAAATACCAACTATCCAACTATCAAACGTAAGAAGAGTGCGCCAAAGGTATAAACCTCTCAAAGGCGTAATACCCTAACCAGGACCCCGTTTCACCAGCAGTATGAGCCTGGATGATATGGGCCGACACACAGCGAATGTGAGAGAGATTAGTAATAAGGTTGGAATATATTCCGGGAAAACAGAATGACTGGCGAAGATTTTCTTAGTCGTCATCCCACAGAGCGCTTTTGAGTGTGGATAGATGGAAGAATGGAAACACTAACCTTCAAGAACCATTCGGTCGAATTGGTGCAAATTGTCTTTAGTAACTACCCATTTGCTCTTAATGCTAGATATCATCCAAGCTCTGTAAAAAATATGGCAGGGTGGAAGCTATGTCGCGTACGAAATTGGTTTCAATGTCATTGACAAAATGAGATTCAGTTAGAAAATTTATTTATCTAAACACTTCTACGATCGAGGGTGACCGGCTGTTCACATAATGGGGCGTCATCAGACGGTAATGTGTATCGGACCAGACGGAAATTTCGCCAACGTCTAAATAACAAACAGAAGGGAATCCGTATGAAATAGGATTTGTTACATTTCACACCTGCCTACACAGGGAATTCCGGATGGTGCATTATTAACTGCATATTAATCAAGTTGCGCAACAAAGCTAGGAAGTATCTCATTTACGGAGAACTATCACCCATGCGTATTTGCGGCTCCATGCCCCACAGTTACGCTAAAAAGCATGGTAAATACCACACTTCTGTTCTAAAATATTTAAAATTCACATCAAATAAAACAGTTGGGGAATTTTACATGGATAGCCAGGAAGATGAGAGATTTTTTATCATGCTGATATAAAAACTAGATTAGATATGTAGACCAATATGCCTGATATTATATATTGTCATGAGAATGATCAAAGGCACAAAATTTCAGGTCGGACGACACAGATCGGCGAAATCACTGTTCGGGAAGGATTTTTTTCAGGTTAGGTTTAGGCTGTGTGACGTCGCTGGTACATCTCCGATACTACGTCCGCGCTTTTGCGTTATAGTAGCGGATCGGTCGTAAACTGCGAGAGAGAATACAAACGAAAGAGAGTTTTGAGCCCAGACTGGAGGGATGTTTCGCCACTATCCATGAATTGTTGAGGGGATCGCACAGAATAAAACATTTTTAAGTCCAGTATCTGAAGTTGTCCTCGAGGGTAAGTAGCGGAAATTCCCATTGTGATAACTACCGTGTATAAATATTTGTTATTTCATTCCCCCACCCCACCTTGGACCCCTCATATAAGAATTCACAAAAATATTGCCTGTATAATAGTCATTGATATATTGTTATTGTATTTTTAATATGTATCTAACATTGTTACATTGTGGTTGATGTTGATTTGTACAAAAATTAATCACAAATAGCCCTCACAGCCAAATGAAGATATAATTTATCATATTGCTTTATCGATTACGAGAATGATAAGCATAAAGGCACCCCGTAGTCCCATGGCGAGAGAGTGTCATAGGGAAATAAATGAAGTGTTCAGAAACTTCATAGACATGGAACTGATCCCAGTTACGAGGCTTAAGGTGACTAGTCCCCACCCTCCTCGCTGCCTTTCGCCTTCCCTAGTTCTCCGAGCGCACAACTTTATGTACATTTCCATTTATACGAGTTAGGTAAAAATGGAAACTGTGTTCCACAGCCCAGGTTATCAATTCAAAAATACTATGTAATTGTACTACCGAAGAAAGCAACTTGATCACGTGGTCATCTCACTTTATTTATTTTATGTATTCTAATTTTGGGTAGTTTGCTAAAACAGCATCAGTATTTGAATTGTACTTGATATGATTATAGAAGATTGGATCAAAGTTATAGATCAGGAAAAGGATTGTATAGGAGCAGAGGGTTAAACCAGATGATGTATGATGTTTATTACTGATATGTTAATATTATATTTCTGTATAATATGAATATTGATGGTAATTGATGTTACTTTGCTATGACTGTATCTAACTCATGATGACCACCTGATGATCCCTGACTTGTTCTCATGACTTAGAGAGCTAGTCAGTTACACTTAATTTGAAAAATGTTAATATTAATGCTATATATCACTGAAATGATGTCTCTTCACTTTACTAATGCATTGTATAACTCGGTGACATTCTGATTGACATGACTGGTCTGACATCTGTGCTAGTCCAGCTACAAGTCTAGCACATTGATATACTAGCCTCATAGGCTGATATGTTGCCAGTGGTTCCCATGATAATAACTCAAACCAGACCTGTCCAGTATTCAGAAGCCGCTGTGCTAGTTCATCCCCAATTAGAGGCAAAGGATCCCACAAAAAAGTGCAGGACCCCAAAGAGTGTGAACTTCAACTGGTCTTTGGCATCCCTACTGTTGGGCCTAACCAAGTCTGATATCAGCATAAAGGACAGTTTCTCAGCAGTATTCAAGTTGGTAAATGATTTAAGTGGTCCTGTTTGACACTGACCACCTATACATGTGAAACAGCCAATAGTTGAAAACAATAAGTAACCATACATAAACTCAGTCAACTGATGACAGTTATCCTAAAATTCAAAGGACTAATAACAGTGATTTCAGTAACTGTATTATTTAAGATCTTGAAGTCTAAACAGACAATAACAGTAATTGTGTGAATATTTTTATATATATGTGTATACTCTTTTCCAACTAGTAGAAATAGAATATTAGTGTAATTATTAAACTATTTTAACTGTACCTGAGGATTTATTCACTTCTTCCATTTGTGGTTTCAGTGAATGTTCATTTTATTATCCCCTAGCATATAAGTAATCATAAGATAGTCATAGGGAGGAGACACCTTAAATCCTGGTACTACTTCTTACCAACTGGACCAGGGTTTTTACGGTCTGACTATTTTTATGATAACAATACACCAGTGCTTATTTCTAAGACTGGGGTATTACTTGTAAGGTCAGAACTCTTTACTGGCATACTCTTACCTAATAATTAATTTTAAATAACCTCCCGCTACATATAGTACTACTTTCATAGTTCACCTCAGTGACACAATATAGTGTATTATAATAATTAATCAGTGTAGAGAAAAATAGAACTTTCAAGACAGGATTCTGTTTGATAATTAAAGTTTCTATGTTTATTTATTTTATGTTGTAAATACCTTTGAATTTCTTTAAATTACCTAACCGAAAAGAGAACCGGTATAGGTTTAATAAATTGTAAATATGTACCAGCAGACTTTCTGAAATTATTGACATTGAGTTACAAGTTTTGTTGGATACATATTATAGTTATAGAGATAGAAAATAATTAACACCCCTAGAACAATTAGCCAACATAATCAAATAATAATACATAATATCATAGGCGGATCTTGAAAGGGAGCAAATAGACTTTCAGGACACATTCTTTTTTTACTTGCTCATCACTCGATGGAGGTTTATATTACAGCTGATTCTAAACCTTTGATGGTCGATCTACACTCTTAATTGCTGTTCAGAAAAGGGGGTATTTCTTGTAAGACCATTCTCTTACCTGGCACTATCCTGGTATCATCTGATACATCTTTTTGTCCAGGATAACTTTATTCTTTACTACAATAAGACCCTTTCGCTACACACTTATAGCTGGCAAAAACATAGGTGCTCAGTCTTCCTCATCAAATATTCAAGGGTTTGGATGTTGATTGTTTCTGTAGCACGCGGGTTGTATACTCATCCTCTTATATATCTATCTCTGTTAGTTTTACGTTTGATGCCGAATTCCAGCAATCTTAGTTTTTTTTGATTCATCGATTGTGGGGTTTTTCTCTAACAGGCGATCATTAATTGTCCTTATAATCTCTTCCTTATCCATATCTTCTTCTTTGTTCACTCTTAGACGTCAACTTGAATATGTTCAAAGAAAGCAGTGGTGTATCTGAGGCTGTTGAAATCTCCGTAGAGCTTTTCTATGAATGGTACTGGCGATGGCCATATGCACATTTTCTGTTCCTAATATGTTAGGTGCCTTTTAAGTAGATGCTTATCCATATACGATGTCCCACTATGGGTCCTCTCCAGCTCAGTCTGTCAGCTCTTTCTTTGCTGAGTACTGCTGCAAGACTAGGAAAGCAGATTCACATCAGTTGTTGAAGGGTTAAGGCCACTGTTATGTTTTCCATTCATGTCGTAGCCCTCCATTTGGGTCCCTCTGAAGCATTGACTGAGAGTCCGACATAGTATGTGCCCTGGTTAATGTAGTTTTTGACAGCCACCTCACTAGTCGCTGCCTTTATCTCCATTCTCATGCTGGAGGCTGTTGTCATGTAAACTCCTCCTGTTCAGCAATGACTCTGCCAATTACTCTAGCCGAGAAGCCCCACTCTGATTCCTTATCACGAAGAACAGACTCACATGTGTATACTAGGGGTCCTCTCCAGCCCATTCGCTTTCGTGTGATGATCGTTTATCAGTTGACCAATTCCCAGTTGGACCAATCTCTATATTTCCCGCCAAAGCTGATGATGATGTGCTGGTAGTTTGTCCAGTTCTCACCAGACTTACTCTATTCTTCCCTGATGAATATATTTTCATCTGTGGTAACCTGCCCATCTGTTGCTTCTGCTTGTGCCATCCATGCTATCCCTCACTTTATTGATAAAGCTAAATGAATGGAGCTCTTCGTTGAGGCAGCATCTGTCCATCTGGTAATCCACGGGTTTACATTCTAATGTGTGAATAAGAACTGTATATTTCAAACAGACAAAAAATAAAAAAATTAAACTGAACATAGTGAAATGTTCATGATTACTAAAATGTAACTAGTACTAAGAAGTGTGTATGTTTCCAAAATGTCCAGACCAAAAGAAGGCTCTGTTCCAAGTTTTTTTTCTATTTTGTGATATCCTTTTGATTTATTGCACGCCCTCTCTCATTACTCGGACCGTTGGCCTTCCTTTCAAGGGTACTGTAGAGGGAGAGATATGATTAGGTGTAACTGTCGAATTTTATTTCGTGCTTCCTGTAGGTATCTACATTAGATACACGGTGGCATAGTTTCTAAAGTGAACAAGTGCACACAAGACATCATGGTTTCTTTACGGCGCAGATCAACTGAGAAATCGCAAATCCTGTGACATCACTTGAAAGCGGTCCCAACCGACCGTCACAACAGATTTCAACTGAATGGGGGTTGTCATCTTGTATTTATTATGTACTTCAGGGGAAACAAGTACAACGGGCATTTATTTTTCAGACTTGTTTCGGCTACTATATCCGAACCATTTTCTTCTCATTCTCTTCCTTTAATGTCGCCAGTCTTATATTTATGAAAATTGCTGAAAAAAAAAAAAAAAAAAAAAAACAAACACCATAAGTTTAGAAGAATCATGATTTACAGTACGCGATTGTCCAACTTTGTCAAAAAGAAATACATTCGTTACCATAGTGATGTATCAATCAGAAACTGGATCTACGGCCTTACTATTTGTGTTTGCATATCGCTGGATAGCCCAGTTCCTGATACCAGACAACAAGTACCATCAGCTCGAAGTTAACATGTTAGGGTGTGTTCAGATTAAATGTCTTGTTTTCAAGTGTCTTCTTTTCCATGTTTAGTGCTCTTTTTTTTCGTCTTTGCTGCATAACAGTCGTCGTTACCATCATCAGTAACATCATCAGTTTCTTTTTTATTTTTTAAAAATTCTGCCTCCTACTCTTTTCTTTACTAACATTAATTTCAGCGACTGGAGCTCATCTCTCCGTGTCCTCTCTGTAGAGTATCATTCCTGTAGACATTTTCCTATTTTGTTGTGTAGGAACAAATTATTACTTTTTTGTGTAGGAACACAATTATGTTGACTGTCTATTTTCTTCATTGTGTTATTACTAATTACACTGAACCTGTCTCGTTACATTCCTTTTGTAATTATCAGTTAGGTGGTTTATTATTCGTTGGTATCGTCTTATTAACACCACGTCTGGGATGACTCATTTGTTTTTATTGTTTATTATTACCAGTTAAGTGGAATATTTTTCGTTGTCACCATCTCAATATCATCATGAGGTATTACTTCGTTGTCACCATCTCAATATCATCATGAGGTATTACTTCGTTGTCACCATCTCAGTATCATCATGAGGTATTACTTCGTTGTCACCATCTCAATATCATCATGAGGTATTACTTCGTTGTCACCATCTCAATATCATCATGAGGTATTACTTCGTTGTCACCATCTCAATATCATCATGAGGTATTACTTCGTTGTCACCATCTCAATATCATCATGAGGTATTACTTCGTTGTCACCATCTCAATCACCATCTCAATATCATCATGAGGTATTACTTCGTTGTCACCATCTCAATATCATCATGAGGTATTACTTCGTTGTCACCATCTCAATATCATCATGAGGTATTACTTCGTTGTCACCATCTCAATATCATCATGAGGTATTACTTCGTTGTCACCATCTCAATATCATCATGAGGTATTACTTCGTTGTCACCATCTCAATATCATCATGAGGTATTACTTCGTTGTCACCATCTCAATATCATCATGAGGTATTACTTCGTTGTCACCATCTCAATATCATCATGAGGTATTACTTCTTCGTCACCATCTCAATATCATCATCTCGTTGTCAATAATATCATGAGGTATTACTTCGTTGTCACCATCTCAATATCATCATGAGGTATTACTTCGTTGTCACCATCTCAATATCATCATGAGGTATTACTTCGTTGTCACCATCTCAATATCATCATGAGGTATTACTTCGTTGTCACCATCTCAATATCATCATGAGGTATTACTTCGTTGTCACCATCTCAATATCATCATGAGGTATTACTTCGTTGTCACCATCTCAATATCATCATGAGGTATTACTTCGTTGTCACCATCTCAATATCATCATGAGGTATTACTTCGTTGTCACCATCTCAATATCATCATGAGGTATTACTTCGTTGTCACCATCTCATATCATCAATATCATCTCATATCATCATGAGGTATTACTTCGTTGTCACCATCTCAATATCATCATGAGGTATTACTTCGTTGTCACCATCTCAATATCATCATGAGGTATTACTTCGTTGTCACCATCTCAATATCATCATGAGGTATTACTTCGTTGTCACCATCTCAATATCATCATGAGGTATTACTTCGTTGTCACCATCTCAATATCATCATGAGGTATTACTTCGTTGTCACCATCTCAATATCATCATGAGGTATTACTTCGTTGTCACCATCTCAATATCATCATGAGGTATTACTTCGTTGTCACCATCTCAATATCATCATGAGGTATTACTTCGTTGTCACCATCTCAATATCATCATGAGGTATTACTTCGTTGTCACCATCTCAATATCATCATGAGGTATTACTTCGTTGTCACCATCTCAATATCATCATGAGGTATTACTTCGTTGTCACCATCTCAATATCATCATGAGGTATTACTTCGTTGTCACCATCTCAATATCATCATGAGGTATTACTTCGTTGTCACCATCTCAATATCATCATGAGGTATTACTTCGTTGTCACCATCTCAATATCATCATGAGGTATTACTTCGTTGTCACCATCTCAATATCATCATGAGGTATTACTTCGTTGTCACCATCTCAATATCATCATGAGGTATTACTTCGTTGTCACCATCTCAATATCATCATGAGGTATTACTTCGTTGTCACCATCTCAATATCATCATGAGGTATTACTTCGTTGTCACCATCTCAATATCATCATGAGGTATTACTTCGTTGTCACCATCTCAATATCATCATGAGGTATTACTTCGTTGTCACCATCTCAATATCATCATGAGGTATTACTTCGTTGTCACCATCTCAATATCATCATGAGGTATTACTTCGGTATTCACTTCGTATTACTTCGTTGTCACCATCTCAATATCATCATGAGGTATTACTTCGTTGTCACCATCTCAATATCATCATGAGGTATTACTTCGTTGTCACCATCTCAATATCATCATGAGGTATTACTTCGTTGTCACCATCTCAATATCATCATGAGGTATTACTTCGTTGTCACCATCTCAATATCATCATGAGGTATTACTTCGTTGTCACCATCTCAATATCATCATGAGCATGAGGTATTACTTCGTTGTCACCATCTCAATATCATCATGAGGTATTACTTCGTTGTCACCATCTCAATATCATCATGAGGTATTACTTCGTTGTCACCATCTCAATATCATCATGAGGTATTACTTCGTTGTCACCATCTCAATATCATCATGAGGTATTACTTCGTTGTCATGTTCTTAGTTTTCCCAGACTTTTCTTAGTCGTCATTGTCTTTTTACCACCAGTTATATTGCAGCTTTTTGTATTTTCTGATCATTAGAAATGAGGCATCTTCTGCAGTTTTATTTCCTTGCTATCACTAGTTATCTCGTCTGCCATCAGGGTTTACACCTATAGCCTTATTCCTCCAACTCTTGTTGTCTACGTGGTCAACCATATTGTTGTAGTCGTCACTAAAACACGAATGTGGTTTGCAGTGGAAGCTTCTGTGGCAAATAGTTTTCCAGCCCCATGCTGAATTCACCTGAGTCTGTCTGCGACATGCCCGGTGTGAACAGTGGACCTCATCTTTCTTTGTCTTATTACCACAGAGACTCACGCGGGGCTGTCTTATGGTGTTATTTATTACGATGACCTGTACAACGCACCGTTCCTTTTTCGTCTTAAGTGGTGTATTCATTGGACTGTCTATAATTATGTCTGTTCAGTTAAAAAATTATTTTTTTAGAAACCAAATATTGCCAGATAACACTGTCGGTTTGTTCACACAATGTTAGAAACCAGTGGCCGAGTTTTCATTGGAAGGAATAGTAGCGTCGTGTCTCTTTCTTTATTATTCATCTGTTCCAGTGCCGGCCTTTTTTCAGATTTAACCTTTTTGACCCAAGTGGTCCCAGCACTCGCTTTGTCACTGTCAGCTAAAAAAAAAAAAAGAACACTATGCGGAAGAAGTTGGATTGGAAGATCCTTTTCAAGATTATTCACCGGGATGAAAATTGGTGAATATTAATTAAATCATTTCTTGCTAACCGTGTCCTATTTTTGCTCTAATTAATCTCATGGTCACAAAGCGAAAGACGGCGAGACTGAGACAGAGAGCAAGAGAGAGGTCGATGGATAAATAGCTACTATAGATTAGCAATTAAGAAAAACGAACTTGTCAAGTCTATAAAGATTGCAGATTAAGACGGTCATATGTTGGCTGAGGAAAAGGAAGTGCTGAAGCCAATTCTTCATACATTGGAAAGCCCTTAAATAGCCTGAAATACCATGCTTTGAATGAGAAAGCTACTTAATTTCAAATCATTTATTCTCTACGCATATTCCTGACTTGACCAGTCGCAGTGGTGTCAATCCAAATTAAACTTGATCACATCTTATCTAGGGTCAAGCATGCATCTAAATAATCTCAGCAGTCTTGCAATATTCATTATAGAATGCAATGAAGCAAGTAACATAAATTTTAACAATATTTTGAAACAGTTCTTTATAAATGTGTGGGTTTTGTTTGTAACATTTATTTTCTTTAAAAAAAAAACATAGCTAATAAATAACGCAATTGGTTTTTTGTTCATTCAGTGTAATATGTTCATATCTAAACAGAAATTATCTTGAGTCCAAGGGACCCCAACATAATGGTCCAAATCGGATCTCCAGGTACTAAGGTCGGCCTATTTGTCAGGTCTTGATGATGGTATCCGTTGTCTTTTCAGTTTTTAATTTTATAGTAGTTATCGTTCAAAAAAAAAAAACTGCTTTTCACTTAACTTCCTACTCTCTGTTTCTCTGTCTGTCTCTATCTCTCTCTCTCTACATCTCTCTTCTCCTGCCTGCCAGCCCATTAAGCAGAACAGACAAATATTGCGCTATCCACAAAAAGGATGCTTTTCGCTTTTGTATACATACATAATTCCACAAAGTAAAAACTAAAGTGAACTAAAGCATGTCAAACCTACAATATTTCCTCTCTTTATACATTAACGAAGATCCTTTTTTTTTTCCTATATTTAGATATTCATTATTGTCGTAGATTTTTAAAGATAAGTTAGAGAGATATTTGGTCCCTTCTGAGTAGAGGTGATAATGGTAAATAGGTGAGGTCAAAGGTATAAGAAAATAGATTTCACGAGTGAATAATTTAAGGGAGAATTAGTCTCTGGATTGAGAAGAAACTCTAATCCAGCCTATCTTTACAACTGTACTTTATAATAAGACAATCCTACTCTCCCTACATGTAACATATACGTTTAACCACTCTTTCTCTTCTTCTTCGATCCTTAACCACCGACCGTCAAAGCAGTCAGTGGCCATCACGCCTAGTGGCGTCTTGTAGGGCAACAACAAATTGATTCCACTTTGCACGGTCGGTGGCCATCCTTCGTACAGTGCCCCAACTCTGGTTCATTCTTTGCATCTCAGCCTCCACAGTCCTCCGCCAAGTTGTTTTTGATCGGCCTCTCTTTCGCTTTCCTTCAGGGGTCCAAAACATAGCTGTTCTTGTGATGGCATCGGGGTCTCTTCTGAGGACATGACCAACCCAGCTCCAGCGTCTGCCAGCTATGATGGTGTGCATGTCCTCTTGCTTGCTACGAGTAAGCAGATCTTGGTTGGTGATGGTATTCGGCCAAAAGATGCGTTTAACCACTAACACACACACAAATATGTGACTAAAAGACACACAAAACGTGAAAAACTATGGTTACTGGGTAGGGGTTCTGACCAAAACACAAAGATAGGTTTAGTTTTGTTTATTATCACTTAAACTTTACAACATCAAATATCTAGAAGAATCAAATACATCACAATTACAGACATAGGAAAATAACCCAATAAGTGCCCTCCCCTCTGGTTGAGAAGAAGATTCCCAAAAGAAGTTAATAACCCGAAAGATCAAAAGATTAACACTAGGTTACGGTATATAGACAGTAAAGTTAGGAAAATTCCTAATACGTGCCACCTGTAAAGTAAACAATTGTTAAAGCCAAATAAGCTAGTTTGTTACAAGCTACATTAACAAGCAAATCTTCAGTCTTTCTCTCTCTCATGCGTGGCGACACTCACTCTTTCCTTACCTAATCAGGTGTCATTTCCAGTCATGCATAATTATCATGGATATAGTTCTCGATATTAGAAATGTCAGGTTTCAGTGGCAAACTTGGCCCCAGCCCAGTGTCGTGTGGTGAGTC
Source organism: Oreohelix idahoensis (assembly GCA_024509875.1). Lineage (NCBI taxonomy): Eukaryota > Metazoa > Mollusca > Gastropoda > Stylommatophora > Oreohelicidae > Oreohelix > Oreohelix idahoensis. The sequence goes on along the minus strand of JAMPIV010004685.1, from coordinate 222,618 downwards.
ACTGGGGCAACTACTACAGTAGTTTTTGCCAGGAATAGTCTATGAGATATAGATATAAGGTCTCTTGGAATTGGCTCGTTAAGAAATAATAAAGACCTATTCGAGATAGGGACAAGAAGACAGGAATGCGAATGTTTTCCACTAGACAGTGTTTTCTAATTAATTATGGAAAGAGTTCTGTTTCCCCACGACCTTAGCTTCTGCCCTTAGATCCCGTAAAGAAAAAGCCCCCAACCTCATCTGAGTAGAGAAAGGTTCCTATAGGTGAATATGTAACACCGACAGCACGAGTGATATATTAACAAACTCTTGATAATGATCAACCGATCGTTGGGTTTATTAATGAAATATCCACACATATAGGGTTAGTAATGGTTAGAACGTGATGATGGTGAAAGACGATTCACACAAAACACACAGATGAGATAATAAAATTACAGTTAATTAAGTAATCGTTAATTAAGAATGAACTGGTGTAAAGTGAAATGATGATGTGATATAATACGTGTTACCAAAATGGTGAGTACTCTACACAGTCCATGTGTCTCTAAATGCTTCTCCAAGATATGAGGATTCACATGTATGCATAAAATGTCCCAAGTTGTTATACGTTATGTCGAGTGGGGTATCTCTAAGCTGAGGACGTTCTGATGAATACTGTTGTCGTACGGAGAACGCTGACGAGATATCTATGTATATTCCTTCACTGTTTGAGTATATCTCTGTAGTGTTGATCAACAGTTAATAGCTGTCATATGAACAAAAGGTCTGTTGTCTAATCTCCCGACGTTACTGGTCAGACTGGATATCTTCACGAAATGTTATTGATATGTAGACTCATAATCTTGCGTATGTAGTCGTGTTTCATATACTTTCAAGTCTGCTTCATAGAATGCGCTTAAGAGGGTGTTGCACTTGCTATAAATATGCGATTCCTCTTTTGAGCTCTTTTGCTTGACTTCAGATAATAATGATCTTTCGAGTGATTTGAATTTATGATGACTCTGTATTGAACTTGTGATAACTCTGTATTGAACTTGTGAGCAAGCAGTATATGGTGACGAAAAATGCTGCGTCCACCTTATGACTTGTGGGTGAGACAATATTCCCTTTTAATTGAGGAATGAAAGATGTCCTATGGCGAATTCTGCTAGCCAAATGTCCGTTTTTGATAACTTATTTCTGGTTAGACGTCAGACACGTTGCGTGTAGACTCAGACTTCTGATGAACTGAAGACACACAAAAGTCTTCGTAAGCTTTCACATTTAACATCACTGGTTGACTTGCATTTAAACTACTGCTCATTATTCATCTCTCTCTCTCTCTCTCTCTCTCTCTCTCTCTCTCTCTCTCTCTGAGTTCAATTCTAATGATGTTAAATATCTTGTGCACGAGAGTGTGTGCGCATGGGAGACTGTGATGATGATGAAGGTGACGTATGAACTATTAATTACCTCCTATCATCCTATCATCTTCTAGGAAAATCTTCTGATTTTATTAATCAGTTATGCCAAGAATTATTTGAAACTTTTTCTTTCGCACATTTCAGCTGTGAGGTTAAAATAAACCAAAATAAGAGAATGTATTAATAAGTATAAGATCTACTAACCTTCTTTTCCCTTCGCAAAATCCTTTAAGAACACAATTAATCACAGAACTGAATTATCATCCACTCTGAATAAACACGTGTATTAGGCTATGCGTTTTTGGGTTTAATCTTTTCCTCACAAGGTAAAAAACTGGACTGCCTCACTCTAGTAGATTATGCGGTATTATATATTTCTGGAAGTCACCTGGCCAAGCTGGGCGTCCAATGTGGTAAACTAACGCTTGTCTGAACCGCGGCCGACTAAAGATAACACCATTACAGCATGAGACGTTTTCCCCTGGCCAATCTGGGCGTCCAATGTGGTGTCACAGAAATTACAGCATGCCCCGATGTGTTTTTACCAGATTTATCACGATGCAATGTGGGCTTCAAACGATAATGTCAGGCATGTGGACTCAATCAAAGGATTTTATTTCCCCCGATGAAAGAGCAAATGTGGTTCTCTAGATACCGGTCGCGAGTAATCACAACAATGAAATAGCAAATGTGGGTCGCACATATGAGATGAAAGAGCAAATGTCGGAGAAAATACAATACGAAGGATGTAGGAAAAGATAGAGCAACAAGGCATTTGCGCTCGTTTATCACACCCAGCCGTAACAGTAACTTTATAACGGTGGACGCCAAGTTTAGTGAGGTAATCCTGGGTCGATATTGTCACCTTGACTAGTTAATGTTAGAAAAAATCGAGATAAAGTGTTCACCGGAAGGAATGGAAAAAAATGAATGCTTCTGTTATTTGGTCACAGCTAGTTGCTACAATTGTTACTGATGTTGGTATGCGATTGATTTGATAGATCCTACCGGCTAACTCTGGTGGGTTGCCGATTCTGAAATAGCACGAACGACTATCAGAAGTCAGGAGAACAGTTATTGTTATTTTCCCCCACAATGGGCTGATAAAATGCAATAAAATATATCTGGGTATTTGGTAAGTCCCCGTTATTATTTTTACTTATTAGAATGTTCATTCGTCTCTGTGGCCCGTCCTGTTCACAACTGAAACTTGGGGACGCGTCAGCCAACAGAAGACAACTTTACTTCCACTCAGTAAAAATCGAGATAAGGCACAAGATATAGCCACATAAAAAAACGCTGGTCGCCGTTGATCAGATTGCCTAGAGGATATAGGAACATTATGAAACACTTACTGCTAATAATGTCTACATATATATATACACACACGGAAAGGGGACGAGACATCTCTCATCCTCTCCGTCATCCTTGATTAAGTTAAAAGGCGCACATTATGTCTAGCTTATCCTGTCTGGTCAGTTATTATTTAATCTTTAATCACTTTAACAAATATCGCTTGTCATTACTAGCTATTTGTTTCGCCACATGATATTACACTAGTCACTTATATAATTACACATAATGAATTAGAAGTGAATTGTATTCCGTCAATTATCAGTCGCCTAGTGTATTTATTAGTCAACTAAACCAACTCTTTCTGGGCGATAGCGGGTGATTAAATCTACCTTACAACTGAAACATCTAGAAAAAAATAGCTATGCGTTATTTAATTCGCTAGTCTTAAGACATAGAAAATCCCAGTGAATTATAATGATAAACTTAACACTTTAAATCACGAAAAAGGCTAATTTCTATTACTACACACAGAAATGAAACAATCTCCACGAAATGCTAAATAGCGCACGTTCACAATGGCTCTAGAATAACGAGCTATATTATCCAAAGAAATCTGAGCGACAACTGATAATGGTTGGAGGCACAGGCGGTTTATATAGGATCATCGTATTTTTATCTCAGAAGGCTGTTATTTTTCACACTACTCGTGTATAGCGGACATTCAGGAAACTAGTTCCCCGATCAAAGATTCCTCGGTCACTTCCGTCGGCCGCTGCTAACAACAACAAAGCTTCGTCTATGTAGCGGACTCCGGTCTGCGAATTTCCTGTTTCTCGAGATCAAAGAGATACCTTTTCCTTGAATGTATAAACATCACAGGATTTGCTCCCCTCGTAAAGAAACTTCAAAAGGTGTTACCTTCCACGTGTTCTGCACGTGCTATCTGCCAGTTATCATAATATTGACAAATCAGCTCGCATGAAAGCCCAGGTGAACAAACGTGATTCGCTCCCCTGAATGAATGACGGTTTCGAAAGTTTGTTAACAAGCTCGCGAGTTCGTTTGGTATGGTCAAGTAGACAAAAATAGGCGTGGATTAAAAATATGAATCAGACAGTCAAAAATTGCGTGGTTTTTGCGTAGCAAATTATAAACCTAAACGCGGAAGCAAAGGTGGTCGGATAACTGAGGATTACTGAGACTATATTTACATATATATGTCCCAATTATCATGTTGATAACTAATTATAATTATACGTTGACCAAAAAAAAAAAAAAATTAAAATTTTTGTTTCTATTAACTACAAAACATATACCGTGGACGACCAGTTAAATTTATTCATATGTTTATACTGATTTATACCGCCATCAGATACACTTTGCATCTCTCTTAACATTTTATTGGAACACATTTTCTAAGATACTGCAAACAATCTTCCGACTTTATGCATGTAATATATGTCAGGTGTTTACGAGGAAAAAAGGTAACGTAGAAAGTGTATCCCAGAACAGATAAACATATATTTAATGCTAATAAACTTTATACAGAATGATAAAAATTATAAATTTTTCTGGGATTCAGTTTAGTTATGATACTAGATGATATTTTAGTTTGGTGCTTTCCGCTAGATGGTAGTCTTGACTGCGGAAGAAATTGTAGCGTTGGTTAACGCAGATATATGATGAGGCACTGTGGTAGCGGAGAAATATGTGGGGAAAGCCATAATCAGCAGCACGGACTACCATTACCAACTTATGTCACACATATGGGACTGATGTAACACTACAAAGTGTGAAGAACAGCAACTCTGGGAGACCTCCGTGTGATGTGAAAAAAAAACACGTCACCAGTCGTTGTCCATTTAGTATTGCCATTTATAAACTTAACATGCCTCTCCTTCTTACTTCAACTATCTTCCTCAGATACCTCATTTCTGAGGTTTGGAGCTGGCTTTTGTTGGTTTTGATCATTGCCGATGACTCGCATCCATACGTCAAGACTGGGACATAGGTGGAGCTGTATACAGCCATCTTAGTCTTCTTTCCAACTTTTCTTTTACTGAGGAATCCTCGATTTATGGCTTGAAAAAGTCTCCTATCTGCTGCTCTTCGGGTAGCCAACTCTTCATTGATGCCTCCCTTCCAGTCTGTGACAGCTCCAAGGTATTTAACGTGGTTGACCTGCTCCATGACCTGTTTTCCCAGCATAATCTGATGCCTTCTTCACTCTTGTGGTTTCACCATAGGGTTTGTTTTGAAGCTGCTGATTACCACCCCTCTCTTCTCCAGCTCTTTCTTTCATACTTGCAGGTTGGATTGAAGATGTGCCTCTGATTTAGCTATCAGGGCAACATTGTTGGCATATGCCAGCTCTCAAATACAGACCTGCCTAATCTTCCAGTAACCTCCCTTTCATGTCGTCTCCATACAGTCTTTGATGACATCGTCCATGAAGAGTATGAAAATGTAAGGTGACAGAATATCACACTGTCTTACACCAGTGGTGGTCATGAACTATTTTGATTTATGGTTTGAAGTCCTCACATAATTTCTAAATAAACGTGAGGCCTGTAAACAGTAAATAAATGAATAAATAATGCACAAAGGTATGTTTCAGGCACTCGTAAGAAATAAATAAGTAGAAGACTAGACGATTGAAAAACAAGTGATGGGCTTACCGGAAATCGAACCCAGAACCATTCGAACGACACCACCGCCTATCCACGGAAGCGAGTCGTTACTACCCTCTCTGCCAGCTAGGCACCACAAAAAATAGTGCTTCCGAGACAGAGGTCTAGCATGAACTCTCCGCGTAACCCGGATATGTACCTAAGGACGACCCAGATTAATTATAGACGCAATAACTTCTGCAGTTTTCCTATTTAACAGTATAGGCCAGATTACACAGGACAAAGACCTTCATACTGTTTCTAGTAAACGATAGAAGAATGAGAATAGTAGTAAAGGGCAGCGGGTATGTTTGGTATCGTATAAACGTGTAAACAAACAAGGATGGGAAACCCGAAGCATGTAAAGAGTAAATAAATAATACACAAAGATATGTTTCAGACACTCGTGAAAAATAAAGAAGTAGAAGACTAGACAGAAGTGATGGGCTTACCGGGTTGTCTCAGTAAAATATTACTTTAATAGCTCTGTTTATGGATATTCAAAATGACTGAGGCATACTAGTGCAGTTCACTCAAAAAAACGATTAAATCAACAATAAATTTGTATTTATACAGATGACAAATTTAACAATGAATTATAGTTAATAAAATAAAATAAATAAGGGTGGTGTCACGTAGCGTTTAAAGGATAAGAGAATTATTTAGAGAAAATAATAGATCTGATGTGGAAGATTTGGCTCAAGGAATCCCTGCTGGGTTTTCCCACTTCCGAAGGGTGACGAAGAGGGTAAATTCTCCTAACTCGACAGGTCTGGATAAGATTGTAAGGAGATATTTGGTCTCTCGCTACCGTCGTCCCCTTCTCAGTTATCTATTATATTATTCTTTAATTTATATTATATTTTACGAGCCCCCCCCCCTCCCTTATAAAGGAAGATAAACATAGACAATATTCAACATCTAATGGAAGGAACAAAGCATGGGGTACAGTATATACACCCAATTGGTTTATTGCAATAAAATGAATAGATGGTGAATGATAGTATTGTCGATGGAATTAGTGTCTGCTGTATGTATTATGTGTCTCACAATTCAAGTGTGTTTCATCATGGATGACGAAATTTTGTGGCATTGATTAGGTGAGTTTCCTTTTTCGTGGACTTAGCTTTTCAGCCCCTGGCTGATAGTGAAGTGAGGTTAGTTCTCCGGTCTCCTGACGTTGCCCCGGTAGGTCTTGAATGGTTCGGATTTGCCTTCTCTGTGCTCGACTCCGTATTCTGCGCTGAGATTGGACTGTCGTGCAAGGCTCCACCATAGACTGAAGACAAATCCGACGGCTTCATTAATTTACTAGCTTTAGAAAGCAGTCTTTCCCTAAGCCGTCCCTCTGCCAGTCATCTCAGATTTTAGTCTCTAACATCATATGTCTAGAGTCTAATCTTGAATTCAAGTTTCTCCTGTCTGTCCTTTATTATATTTCTCTGCCCCAGTGGCAGTATTATAATTCTTTAGACTGATTTATCGTCAGCTTAACCCGATGAATTATTATAAATGTCAGTTAAACCCACCAACATTTATCATAGAAATGTCGGCAACAGTATTCTAGTTCTGTGCCTCTAGCCTAATCGTCATGTCATTATGATGAATTTAACAATTAATTGGACATCCGTGTTTTAGAATTGTCTGACAACATTATCACACACTTCATGTCTGGTCGCCTCGTCATATAATTTATAATGAATATATGTCACGGTCTGTCAACATTATCGTTAATATTAATTTCCGTTAGTCTAAACGTCGGGTCGAAAATAATCAAATAATATGGAAATTAATAGCTATATATATTCCCCCCGTGGGATCATAAAATATACCCGATCACATGTGGCTGGATGTGATCGTAAAACAAAAATATGAATAAAGTAAACATACCAATCTTGCGTCGATTTTGCAAGGTACTACACATTTCATCACATTATATTCTAGCGAGATTTCACTTACCTACTCAAAGATGGACGCTAACCCGCAATTAGACACGTGGCTTCAGTGCTTTTAATGCGAGAATTCGCCGATAATTGGGTTAGACCTAGCTGTCTCAAGGGTTCCTGGGCAAGTGAAGAATGCTCGTGTTGGCGCACTTTTAGCGGGACATTTCCGCTTGGACACGTGATCCATAGCGGGCATCATGTGACATTAGCCTCGTTTTAGACGCTCCAATCAATAATGTTAAAAGTCACGTGATGTCTTCCTAAATGGCCTAAACTGGTTCTCCCAAGTTCAAGCAGTTCTAAATTAAAACAGGTTCCTAGCTACCGAGGTCATTGGTCAACAATGACGTCGTATCTAAAAATAGCATTAAACGCGAGGAGAAAATACCGAACGCTAGGAGAATTTCCGCAAGTGACACTTCCCGGGACTTTGCAATCATGCATTGAGGATGAGAAAAAATGATGTCACGTAAATAATAATAAAAATGAAGAGAAGATTGGGCAAGTTGTCACACAAGCCCCTCCTCAAGTTTGACGTTCCGTCCAACTCCTCTTGTCCTGTCTTCCTCTTCTTTTCCAGTTTCTCTTATCTCCTAGGTTGCGTCCGGATGTCTGCTCAAAAAATCTGCCCCTACGTTGTTCTTCCCAGGTAAGTATTCTGGTTTTCTTCCTAGTTTTCCTTGGATGCCTACATCTGCAGCAATGCTTCCCTAGGTCCTGTAACTGGTTTACCCTATGTGTTGAGGTTACCTGGTTACACTCTGAACAGGACTTCACATATCGAGCTATGTCTTCTGTGATGCCGGGCCAATAATAACGGGTGGCTATCCTTTGATTTGTGGCACCATTACCCAGGTGTTCACTCAAAGTAGCACCGTGCCCCCATTCCATAACTTTATTTCTATATATGGATGGCACCACAATCTGTCCATGACTTTTTAGCCCTCTGCCAGCCTTCCTGTGCAAGAGTCCATGTTCCATATAAAAGTCACCCTTTCTTCGAGGGTTATGTGAGTTTTTCAATTTGCCAAGCAAGGCCCCAATGTGCTATCAGCTGCTTGAGCCCTTTTCATCTTATTCGGATGAATTTCTAACTTAGAGTCCCTCTCTATGCGTTTGGAGTCAGACCTGGTCTGGATGGCAGCCATAACCACAGGCTTTACTGGTTCTCCTAAAAAGACATATCTACGCCCTAACATCAGGGGGTAGAAAGAATCCTCTAAAACTGCAGCATTGATCTCCCCTTCCACATAGCGACAACTGACCTGAATCTTCGCTATGGGCAAATTTAAGGGTAATGCTCCCTTGAGTGGCCCCTGGATATCCACTGTTTCTGTGGTGAGTTGTTCGGGGTGCACCAGAGATGAAGAAACGACCGCGTCATAAGACAAACCTGTGTCATACATCCCGATGACTTGGTTGCCATTCACGGTCACTGTCTCCTGTATAGGTGGGTGATGGAGGCTATTCTGACTCACTGTCAGTTCCTTCCTGTCAACAGCCCTCACCTGCAAACATGCAACATGATGTGGAGGGTTTTTCCTTCTGCACTCGGCAGTATTGTGGTTGCTCATTTTGCACGTCTTACACCACTTTTCTCCCCGCCTCTGATGCTGGAAAGCTGATCTCTGAGTAGTCTTGTAGTCTGGCTTGTCATGCTTTTTGAAGTTGTGGTAAGGTAGATTCATTTGGGGGTCGAAGTGTGTCTGAGGTGTCGGCCTCGATAATTCTTCCGGTTGGTTCCGTCGGGATGGGTCATTCTCCGTTAGCGCTGCCTGATAACGTTCCGCCAACTGGACGATAGATTCTAAAGTGCTGGCCCCATTCTCTGTCAGAAATCTTCTCATGTCGGAAGTCATGGTGTCCTTCAGTTGTTCAATAACGACCATCTCCTTCAGACCTTCCCAATCATGAGAAAAATTCCCTAGGGCACCCCACTTTTCCACGTAGGAATCCAGTCTCGCAGCAAACTGAGCAAAGTTCTCTCCGACTTCCCAACTAGAGTTACGGAACCTCTTCCTATAGGCGTCAGCATGTAGCTCATAACGTATCAGGAGTGCCTTTTTCAAAGAGTCGTAGTCATCCTGTAAACCTGGAGGAAGCTTGCTATACACGTCATAAGCGGTTCCTCTAAGCCCTTGCGACAGTTTCAGGTTCCACTTGCTCTTCTCCAAACCAAACGTGGTGGCAAACTTCTCAAATTTGTCCAAATACCTATCGATCGAGTCGGCTTGTTCCGAGAAAGCTTCAAATGGAAACGTCAAGGGTCCCAAAGTTGACATGTGTGAGGATGGCAAAGGTCCTATGCTCCCTGCGTGCAAGGAAGGCATATCATCTGACCGTGGCGATAGGTTGCCTGAGGAGGTAGATGCGGTCGCACCGGCTACCGGTTCAACTCTTTGAGCTTGTCCCTGCATCTCTAACTGCTTCATCTTCAGTGCATGCTCGCGTTCATCTCTCTCGCTTCTTTCTCTAGCGTCTACAGCTTTTATCCTCTCATCTATTTCTGCTAACTTTATTCGCTCTTCTCTTTCAGCTTTCGCTGTTTCTCGAGCGTAATACTTATCAGTCTCGACACTGACATAATTTGCAAGGTCCACCCCACTATAACCTAGATCTCGACCGGCCTCCCCTAGTGCTGCCTTAAGCTTAACTATTTCAGCCATCTTTTGCAGTTGAAGTCCACACTGAGTAAGCTAGTGCTACCTTCCAATAGTATTTCTAACAACAAGTAAATACTAATTATTTATCAGACTGCTGTAGAATGAAATTACTACAGTTATGGAGACTTAAGGTCTGTAATTCAATGAAATACAAAATCAAGAACTAACTTAATTAAACACAACATATATAAAGGGATTCACCAATCAATGGCTGAATTTCTAGAAAAAATGTTTTCTGTCTTTCTAGAGCTCACTGTGTGAAAATACATGTGTTAAAATGGTATACTGTAATGACTGAATGGATGATACTATCCCAGAGGTATGATAAAATACATAAGTTCAAATCCCGGACCGAGACACCAGTGTCACGTAGCGTTTAAAGGATAAGAGAATTATTTAGAGAAAATAATAGATCTGATGTGGAAGATGTGGCTCAAGGAATCCCTGCTGGGTTTTCCCACTTCCGAAGGGTGACGAAGAGGGTAATTTCTCCTAACTCGACAGGTCTGGATAAGATTGTAAGGAGATATTTGGTCTCTCGCTACCGTCGTCCCCTTCTCAGTTATCTATTATTATTATTCTTTAATTTATATTATATTTTACGAGCCCCCCTCCCTTATAAAGGAAGATAAACATAGACAATATTCAACATCTAATGGAAGGAACAAAGCATGGGGTACAGTATATACACCCAATTGGTTTATTGCAATAAAATGAATAGATGGTGAATGATAGTATTGTCGATGGAATTAGTGTCTGCTGTATGTATTATGTGTCTCACAATTCAAGTGTGTTTCATCATGGATGACGAAATTTTGTGGCATTGATTAGGTGAGTTTCCTTTTTCGTGGACTTAGCTTTTCAGCCCCTGGCTGATAGTGAAGTGAGGTTAGTTCTCCGGTCTCCTGACGTTGCCCCGGTAGGTCTTGAATGGTTCGGATTTGCCTTCTCTGTGCTCGACTCCGTATTCTGCGCTGAGATTGGACTGTCGTGCAAGGCTCCACCATAGACTGAAGACAAATACGACGGCTTCATTAATTTACTAGCTTTAGAAAGCAGTCTTTCCCTAAGCCGTCCCTCTGCCAGTCATCTCAGATTTTAGTCTCTAACATCATATGTCTAGAGTCTAATCTTGAATTCAAGTTTCTCCTGTCTGTCCTTTATTATATTTCTCTGCCCCAGTGGCAGTATTATAATTCTTTAGACTGATTTATCGTCAGCTTAACCCGATGAATTATTATAAATGTCAGTTAAACCCACCAACTTTTATCATAGAAATGTCGGCAAAAGTATTCTAGTTCTGTGCCTCTAGCCTAATCGTCATGTCATTATGATGAATTTAACAATTAATTGGACATCCGTGTTTTAGAATTGTCTGACAACATTATCACACACTTCATGTCTGGTCGCCTCGTCATATAATTTATAATGAATATATGTCACGGTCTGTCAACATTATCGTTAATATTAATTTCCGTTAGTCTAAACGTCGGGTCGAAAATAATCAAATAATATGGAAATTAATAGCTATATATATTCCCGTTATACATTATTATGAACATGTTGTACATATCCCGTGGGATCATAAAATATACCCGATCACATGTGGCTGGATGTGATCGTAAAACAAAAATATGAATAAAGTAAACATACCAATCTTGCGTCGATTTTGCAAGGTACTACACATTTCATCACATTATATTCTAGCGAGATTTCACTTACCTACTCAAAGATGGACGCTAACCCGCAATTAGACACGTGGCTTCAGTGCTTTTAATGCGAGAATTCGCCGATAATTGGGTTAGACCTAGCTGTCTCAAGGGTTCCTGGGCAAGTGAAGAATGCTCGTGTTGGCGCACTTTTAGCGGGACATTTCCGCTTGGACACGTGATCCATAGCGGGCATCATGTGACATTAGCCTCGTTTTAGACGCTCCAATCAATAATGTTAAAAGTCACGTGATGTCTTCCTAAATGGCCTAAACTGGTTCTCCCAAGTTCAAGCAGTTCTAAATTAAAACAGGTTCCTAGCTACCGAGGTCATTGGTCAACAATGACGTCGTATCTAAAAATAGCATTAAACGCGAGGAGAAAATACCGAACGCTAGGAGAATTTCCGCAAGTGACACTTCCCGGGACTTTGCAATCATGCATTGAGGATGAGAAAAAATGATGTCACGTAAATAATAATAAAAATGAAGAGAAGATTGGGCAAGTTGTCACAGGTGGTGATATAGGAAATACGAGGTATTCCTTTAAAACTCATCACAGGTGATGATCTGGTTTGAAATGTTTGTTTTAAGAGATCACTTAGCAGCTTTAAGTGAGTACTTAGCTGCCATTAAGGTGTCGGTTGGCTTCTGCTTCAGTCGATGCTTGTTTTTTGCAGGTTGTAGACTCTTGTCACTGGTCAAGTCTGGTGGCTGCAACACGTCCCTCGAAGTATCGTGGGGTAATTGCGAAGATGGGTCAGCGTCTGTTAAGATCCGTCTGCTTTGACTGCAGGCGACTTACATCACTCTTGTTCCACAGATGGCACCACCAATTGGTACCATCGACTAGTATCATAACTCCGCCAAGGCCGGTCCCAAGCCCGGCTGAAAAAGGAGGAGGGCGGCCTGCATGGAGGCCGTAAAGAGGCAGCCCCTCCACCATGCAAAGGCACAACATGCGAATCACCTGTTTGCTTTGAACAAAGAATAATAATAATAATAATAGCCCCTTCAGTCATAACTGACTATGGGAATGCGCCCCTGAGGTGACAGCCCTCAGCTGCTTATTTTCCTGGTGCTCCTTTCGACGTTTTCTCCTCACCTCTGCTTCTTGTGTGAGCCTCTCCTCGCCCAATCTGAGGTGGCGCCGTAAATAGCATCGCCACTTAGTGCGATCGACAGCTTCATCCTCCCATGTTGCTGGATCCATGTCCAGTGCCCTCATATCTCTCTTGCACACATCTTTGAACCTCAGCTGTGGTCGCCCAACTGTTCTCTTGCCATCTGCTAATTGTCCGTAGAAGATATCTTTTGGGATGCGACCATCATCCATGCGGTGAACATGGCCAAGCCAGCGAAGTCTGCGCTGTCTAAGAAGCGAATACATACTTTGAAGGCCAGCACGTCACAACACCTCGACAATGATTACGAGTAATATAAGAGAGAAAACCGGATTGATTCTAAAGGCGACGAACTGGAACGGACTACGGACTACGACGAATTCTTCGAGCTGCTTCAAAGGACAGTGGATGACTGCCTAGATGAAATTATCATGCTCGGAGATTTCCATGCCAGAGTTAGAAATGACCATGCTAGATGGGGTGGAGTTATCGGAAGATATGGAGAAGATACTCTCAATGACAATAGAAAGCGACTCCTTAGATTCTGTAGTGAGCAGAATCTGATCATTACCAACACAAAGTTCCCATATAAGCGCATACATGCATACACTAGGTGTGAACCAACAAAGAATGAGAAGTCAGTGATCGACTATGCCATTGTTAGGAAGAGCTCATTCAAATATGTCCGGGATGCTAGAGTCTGGAGGGGGCCAGAGATTGGAAGTGATCACTACCTGCTTACAATCAAAAGAACAACCGAAAGAGTTGCTCAGCCTAGGAACTGCCCAGCATCACGCAAGAAACCAAGTAAACGAACGGAAGAAATGAGCATTAAGACCTACAAGCTGAAAGAGCCAGATATTAAGACCAGATATCAGGGGCTTATTGCTACAGCGGTGAGAAACACAGAAGAACAACCTGATGACTTGGAAACCCTGTGGCTTAAATTCAAGGACATTATAAAGACAGCTGCTGCAGAAGCATGTGGTGAAGCCCGACTTGGGAACAAGAGAAAGAGGACACCTTGGTGGACAGAGGAAGTCAAAGAGAAAATAAGAGAGAAGAAAATGGCATGGAAACAATACTTAGGAGCTAAAAACACAGCAGGACAAATAGAGAAATATAGAGAATATGTGATACTCAGAACAGAAGCAAAGAACAAGGTGCTACCAGCAAAACAGAAGTCCTGGGAAGAATTTGGAGAAAAGCTAGAAAAAGATGCGCAAGAAAACCAGAAATTGTTCTATAAGACCCTAAAGAACATGAGGAAGGAAAAACAATACCCTCTCATATTTATAAAGGACAAGCAAGGCAAATTGCTTACTGCCCCGAAGGAAGTAATGGAAAGAGGGAAATAATATTTTTCAGAACTCCTTGATGGTGAGCAAGGTCAAGCATCAGAAATGATAACCACTAGCACAGAAGAGGAAACAAATGGTGATGAAGATGACATAAAGATGGAAGAACAGAAGGCAGCACTGGAGAATATCAAGATGGGCAAAGCAGCAGGGCATGATGGTATAACACCAGAAATGGTTAAGTACATGGGAGCATCAGATGACCTATTACTCTTAAGGGTCCTACAGGCAGCGTGGTGCAACAAGACCATACCAAAGGACTGGGAGATGCGATCATAACACCAATTTTCAAAAAGGGTGACAATCGACAATGTGGAAACCATAGAGGCATATCCCTTCTCAGTGTCCCTGGTAAAATCTACTCTAGATTCCTAGAGCAGAGACTCCGACGCCTAGCTAAGCCACAATTGGATGAGGTCCAGCGCGGATTCCGAGCAAACCGAAGTACTCAAGACCCTAATCTTCACACTCAGACAGCTGAGTGAAAAGGCCCTTGAGTATAAGAGTGAGATCCATCTTTGTGTCATAGATCTGGAAAAGGCATTTGACAGGGTCCCCTGAAACAAACTTTGGGACTGTTTGGCAAGGAAGAACATTCCAGCACCTCTGATTCATGCTATACAGAGCTTCTACAAGTCTTGCAGAAATTATGTGAGGACAGCAAACCATAAGTCAGAAGAGTTCAGGACCACCACTTGTGTAAGACAAGGTGATATCCTGTCACCTTATCTTTTCATACTCCTCATGGACGATGTTATCGTCATGTAAGCAGAGAACAAGAACGTATTCAGTGGGGTACTGGAAGATGAGACAGGTGTGTATTTCAGAGCTGGCATTTGCTGATGATGTTGCCCTGATTGCTAAATCAGAGGCACATCTCCAATCCAACCTGCAAGTCTGGAAAGAAGAGCTGGAGAAGAGAGGGATGGTAATAAGCAGCTCTAAAACAAAATCCATGGTGATATCACGAGAAGAAAGAAGACATCTGATTAAGCTGGGAGAACAGGTCCTGGAGCAGGTCGACCACTTTAAATATCTCAGAGCTATTTTAGACCGAAAGGGAGGCATCAAAGAAGAGTTGGCCACTCGAAAAGCAGCAGCTGGGAGACTTTTTCAGGCCATAAATCGAGGATTCCTCAGCAAGAAAGAGGTTGGTAAGGAAACGAAGATGGCTGTATACCGCTCCACCTATGTCCCAGTCTTGACATATGGATGCGAGTCATGGGCAATGACTACAACCCATAAAAGCCAGATCGAAACCTCAGAAATGAGGTATCTGAGGAAGGTGGTTGAAGTAACAAGAAGAGACATGGTCCGCAACCAGACGATACGCCAAGACCTAAAATCCCACCCCCTGCAGACCCAAGTAGAACAGTCCCAACTAAGATGGTTTGGCCATGTCTGCAGAATGGGAGAAGATCGGCTACCACGACTGTGGTGGATTAACACCTGGGAGGTTATTGATGGTATATAAAAGAAAGTATAAGTGTCAACAGCGTGAGGTCAAGCTATGTAAGACCCTGAGCCTAATAGTTGAAAATGGTGTTGAAAAGTTCTCAAGGGACCTAACGCTACCTCCCTCAGATCTCACGCTGTGCAATATTTTTATATCTATGGCTGAGGTTTGTTATATGGCTACGTGTCTAGGGTAATGCAAATGTAGTGATAAATGCCTGAAAAAACAAACACACTTTAACTCAATGAAAATTGAATAAAGAAGACTGGGGTTAAAGTTATAATAGTATCTTACAATTTTAATTTCCTGTACCTCAAATCTGTTTCGGACAGGAATGTTTAAAACTTAAAATGAAGTGTGTTTTATGTACAGCATTAAATAAATATGAAGGACATCTTGTCCATAAATGTCACTACTACAATGTTCATAGAATTTTATTCACTGCTGAAACCATACTGTCTTATGAAGTGTCACTACTTGGAAGGACTGGGTGTCTCATCATTTCACAAAACAGTTTATAGTAGCGTGTGGAGAATACAACGTGATGAATTGACATAAACCCGCAATCTTATGGCTTATCTTGTGGTTTCTTTGAAGATAGATGACTTGCTCGAAGTACCATACACTCGTTCACAACGGGGTCCTCTGGAAACTGCTAAAGTAACTAGACTTCAAAATATGGGCAAAACAGCAATTTGCCTCGAACTCTGCAGCTCCAGGTTTGTCTCACTTGATTTTAGGTGATGCAACCCTGCAACAAGAGGAACAATCCTCCCTAAGTACACTAGTTATGTATGTCCACCACTAACAATCAAACATCATTAAACATGCGTTGTGATCAGATAAAAGAGCTAACCAAAATAGCTACAGTCCCTAATTTTAATGGCGACTGCTTCATACTCAGGGGGTATCTTCTTCTCCCCACATGGTTTCAACGCCCCTGTCACTTTAAACCTTCGTTATCTTCAGCTGGGATACACTCTTTTCTTTTTCTCTTTCTAGTGATATGTTAATTCTTTTCATATGAAATCCTATTTATTTTTAAAGTTATTGGAACCTGAGGTCTGCCGAAGACTGCCAGCGGCTTCCTGGTCTTACAGTCGTAATATTTTATATATCCATTTTCCAACACAATGTACTTCCATTTGCTTCATAAGTCTACTTAGGCATGCCTGTGCTCCTAGTATGTCGCAAACTTCCACAAAGGCAAATGTCGCACAACCAAAATTTGTGGGCGCCCTATCTGGGTTGGCCTCTACATATTAATAATAATAATATACATCAATAAAATTGTTTATCTTACCGCAATCAATGAAATATTTCACAAGTATAAGGTTAACTAGCGATCAATGGCGCAAGTTCAGATCGCCGACTTCCAAACCGCAAAGGCAATTGGTTCTAATTGCTCTCCGTCTGCTCTTAACCCTTCTTGGAGGAAATATTTTGTCAAGTGGCACTTATGCTTAGCAAAGCGTTCGTTTATCCCCTCTCTTCCTAGACTAACCTCAACCAATCAAATCAAGTTAAGCCAATTTGACTTTCTTTAAAAAAAACGCGTTAGAAAAATGTAACCTCCGAAGATTTTCAAAGTTGAGCGGTTACCACTGTGTATGTCTGTCTGTCTTCAATTTCTATTTTCTACGATATCTCTGTTGTTATTGAAGCGATTTTAAAGATTGAAAGTGATTATTAACCGGACAATTGTCCTTTCATTTACTTCTTTATACTAGTTTTCATCTTTGTACTTTTCTTTCTTTCTTTATTCAGAACAACATACTTTTACTCTAAGGCAAGATAACATATTATACGGATTAATATGGTATTCCAATAAACAATATTATCTGTCCTTTCCTTTTATTTATCCTTCTATTAGAATACAATACATTATCTACGTTTGTCTTGCCCCTTTCTCTGCCTTGCACGCATTTGGTTTGCTAGTTTCAGTTTCACAATGCACAAGTTAGGTTATAATTTTTCCATGTTAACCCCCCTTTCCTCTCTTGCCCGTTCTTAGAAAACGAAACACGCGTTGGCCAGCTGCCAAACTGTCTAATGGTCGTTTTAAATATTAGGACGGATAATGCAAAAGCCTTGTGGTTTTTGGGGGTGGGTATCATACGCTTGGCATTAGTTAATTCAAATCGTGGACAAGCGATGGCCTTGGGCAAAAAAAATTTCAAACATGTTGTAGTTATTTATAGTTACAACCTGTCTCTAAATAATAGGGCGGGTGTCTATGCTGTTTCAGGGGGATAGGTACCCTCTTCCAACTTATGGTAAAAAAAAATCAAGGAGTGTCCAATTCTAAGCTGAAAGTTTGACCTTTGTCCTTAACATTTTCAAATATACTAGTGGGTTAAAAGTTGTAAAACTACTTTACTAGATTTCGAATTGAGCGGGAGGGGTAATATGGAGTAAATTTATCACATATCTCCGCTGTTAAGAGCCTGCATTCCAATGCAGCTTTATAAACTTTATTAACAATCCCGATCAAATGAACTCAACTAGGCTTTATGAGTATCCTGGGTTTCTGCAGGTGGGTGCCTACTCAAGAAATCTGCCCCAACATTCTGCGATCCAGGAATGTATTCAATGGTAAATGAGTAAGGTTGAATGAGAAGTGACCACCTTAACAAACGGGCATTACCATGTCTTGCCTGAGCTAGAAAAACCAGTCGCTGATGATCGATTTGTACCACGAAAGGTCTACCATTGTTGAAGCGGGCTCTTTGGTCGATCATTATTGAAGGTCACTGATTTAGGTTGTCTTCTAAAGTTGATTAGCATAAAGGGTGACCTCGTCTTTGTTCCTTGTGAACTTCAACTGGTTAGTAGTTTTATTAATGTTCTTCATTATAAGAGCTATCGTGCATAAATTAATAATCAATGAATATATATATATATATATATATATATATATATATATATATATATATATATATATATATATATATATATATATATATATATATATATATATATCTGCGCCAACTTCAATTTGATCGATTTGATAAGTCCTTGGGTTTTGAGTCCAATTAATACAATTTTAATACGATACATGAAAACAGCATAGTTATGGCATTTCAGACATTTCATCATAGTTCAGTCACAATATTACCGTCATTTCCAATTAATTAGTTGTCGTCAGAACATCATGGGATGTGTACGTGCACTGCTGCTATGCAGACAGTCAGAAATGATACCCATTAGTTTGGCGAATATAGCTCATAAAAAATGACCAACAATCCTTCCATAATGATTATCCAACAACCATAAATTCCATCAATTCATTATAATAATATGGACTGACCCTCTGTCCTCATCTCAATATAAAATTCGGCAAATATGAAGCCTAATACTGGAAGGAAATAAAACACGTCTTCATGGCTTGACGGTCAGAATAAAAAGGGTGAACTACTATAGTCACCAAGCGTGAACATATCAACGCTACCACGTCACAATCGAACTATGCGATTTGTGTTCACTGAAAAACCATGAAGCATAAAAGTATTCTATATTAAAAAATCTCTCAACCTCAAAATGCGTACTACAAACGTGCTGCCAACTGTAGCAGACGACATCGTTAAAACATGTCGTAACAATTCCCTGCCCAAAGGAGGATAAAAAATCTATTCTATAGATTTTTTTGAAATATCCTAATTAATCATCTGAAAAATTTAACAAAAACCAACATACGGCCTACGATGTTCTGTGTAGAACATTGTCGTAAGTCATGTCGATATAATATCAGTCATGTAATACATGGACATTATATTAAAGTAACTAAAGATAATGTCTACTGTCAGTAAATAATTAACTAACAGTATGTCTTCACCAAAATAATAATGTGTTGTGTACTAAAATTATCCTAACTAATTAAAAATTAACTAATTAATAAGTGTAATAGGTGTATGAAATAGTATAATTAAAACTTAATTACCTAAACTATAGTATTGTGTCATAGTAAAGAAAATAACGAAAAGTAAAGACAAGTGAAGTAAAGAAGAGAATAAAGCATAAGTTAACTAGTGAGATGTTGATAAATAAAAAAAATAAAAATAAAATATATGTGCAGACTCACTACTATCTATTTAACTGAATGTATAAGCTAACAAAATAATAATACATATAGTATTACGTAAACACATTTGCTAACTTCATATAGTAATTATCACATTTATGAATACATTTACTTAAATTATTCAATTGTGTGAGATTATTTTGTTTTCTCTTTTCTTTCTCTTATGTTTTTTCTTTATTTTCTCACATTATATTTTTATTTTATTAATAAAATACGTATTTAAATAACTAGTGTTCGTGATGAAGATCCAAACGTCGTTATTCCCATGTGTGGATCTACGAGTTTGTCCTATATGAAGAATAATTTGCATTTGACAAGCTTGATATACATGGTTCCTAATGAAGACTGAGTTAATAGTTTCAATCTGTATTTCGTGTAAGGCTGGATCAAGAATTTCACAGATTTCATTCAGTCAATCTGATTCCGAACGATAAGTCCAAAAATGACTCGAATATTCATATTCGCCTGTGTCAGAACGATCAGGAGAACGGATTGACACAAACCAAAGTCCAAATGTTAATAATTTCCAACATGAAATCAGTTTCGTCGAACATCGTAACGTTTTTGATTCGAAGGTAAATATTCGTTAGTTCAATACAAGATTCGTCGACGTGTTATTCGTATGACTCAAGTTCATAAACCATCAGCCGTGTAACTTGAAGTATAGTTCAATTTCATTCTTGAACACATGAATTCTAATTTCTTTTCACTTGACTTCAGCAGGATTTCGCAAGAGTGCGTCAGCCATAACATTTTCAGTCCCAGGTATTGACTCAATGACAAAGTCAAAAGGCTGCAGCAGGATAGAAAATCTGGCTAATTTAGGGCTTTTATGATTTGAGCGACGTAGTGAAGCGACCGCCTTTTGATCGGTCTGTATTACAAACGGTGCGCCTAACAAGAATTTTTCCAACTTCTGGATCGCCCAAATGACAGCCAACAGCTCTTTATCGACAGTTGAATATTTAGTTTCTGCCATCGTGAGCTTTCTCGAAATATAGAGGGTTGGGTGAAGTACTCCCTCGTGAAATTGAAGTAAACTCGCTCCTAGTCCGTAATTGCTGACATCTGTACGGAGTATAAACTTTTTAGAAGCATCTGGCAACCGTAAAATAGGTGGACTTGAGAAAAGTGACAAGATGTGATGAAAAGTTTTGTCGCAGTCTTCAGTCCACGTCACTTTCAGAGGCATGTCTTTTTTTTAACAGTGATGATAAGACAGCCGTTATGGAAGATAAATTAGGTACAAATCAACAATAATATTGGACAAGACACTAGCTCATGCTGCATTCGCTGAACATGAGTAGAACAGTCAACGATATTACTGTCTAACGTAGGCATGCAAAAAATCAACGTGAAGACAAAAATACAAAGTGTCATAGTAGACAAGATAAAGAAATGTTATATAAAAGAAAAGTTCACACTAATCAACCTATGTAAGAATAAATGACTAGGAAAGAAGATAAACGATGACTGCATATGCTGAGCCATCAAAGAATGTGATCCTAAATCCAAGTATGAATTGCTAATATCTGTGTGAAACAGAATCAGGTACCATCTGTAAATGGAGTGAATGGTGATGAAACCATACACCATTGTCTCGCTCGACAACCATACGAGCATCCCTATTGTTACAGAAGGTAACCAACGCCTTACTATACTGACCATTGAATGATGGCAGAAGACGAACAAACTTAACGTTTGCTGTATACTGAAGAAAATTACCAAGTGTCTGCCATGTAGTACCTTGTGGCAGATTGCGCACTAGAATGGTGCGAGAATATGCAAATTTTCCAATATAGGTAGTCTCATTGTCACGAAACTGTGAACAATGAAGATATGTATTTCTAGTCATATAAGAAAAATTGACTTTTCCTTTGTTTATACACGTAGTATTCTTATTAGCTGATGTATCATCCTGATTGAACTTAGGATGATACCTATCAGTATATAAGGCAGTAGGTTTCCTGCATGTCGGAGACACTTCCTTGCTGTGCAAAGTAAAAACTTTGCCGACAGACTTATTTGTCTGAACTTCATTATGCAGGTTCATCCTAACCCCAACATTATTTTTCAATACATTATTCTTTTTAGTACAATCCTTTCCCCTGTTGACAACATCAACAGATTTCTTAAGATCAGTTGTAATCTGATCCTGTCACCAAGATTTATTAATTGAATTAGCGATATTATTCGGTTGAGGGAAGGTGTACTTGCCTCGAAATGATTTCTTGATCTGTACTAGGTGTGTCGATCTGTTAACCTCACCCTTCGTACTATTGGCATGTCGTAAAATTGGTTTATCATAGCTGATGTTGGACAATATCTTCTTGTCCAATACCACATCTAGCAGACCATCAACCCCATTTCTTAATTTAGTACCTTTAGAAGTTAGTACTGCAATCTCTTGCCCCTGCTTCTTATTTATTTTATCCAAGTTAGTAGCTATCTTCCTCTCATTAATAAGTAAGGAATCAACTGCATTCAACTTAGTTGACAGTTCATTAATCTGTTGTTGCATTTTCCTTTCTAGTTCAGAATATTTAATATTTTCATCAATCAGTAATTTATCGAAGGCAATTAATTTTTCATCAGTAACACTCTTTGTTTGATCAAGCAATCGTCTTAATGAACTAAGTTCAGACCGTAGTTCACTATTTTCCTCATTGAGTGTATCTTGTTTCATTTTATTATCAGTTAATTCTACCTGATATATTTTCCCTTCTGATATATCACCCTGTAATTTCAAACGAGTAATCTCAGATTTCAGTTCTTGAATCTGAGTTGATTGTGTATGACAATCCCGACTTAAAGATGCACGGTTCTTTAACATTTCAACATTAAGACTCTTTTCTTCAGCATTTAATTCTTTTAATGAGATTACCTCATCCTCTAACTTTTTATTCTGTAGAGTAATAGAATTATAAAATTCCTTATTATGCGCTGTCAACAGCGTCATCTGATTCTTCAGTGAAGAATTTTCAGATTCTATAACTAAAACCTTCTTTTCGTACTCTATTTGCAACTGCTGCAGTTCACTAGTAAGGTCCTTCTCATTAAATTGATGATGTGTTCTTTTATGACCTTCGTGAACATCATCAAATATCGCATGATGTATGTTCTTTACTACATGATCATGCTCAACATTAATGTAGCGAATCAAAAATATAATAAAATTCTCCCGTAGTAAATCTGATAAATCTTTAGCCATTGCCATATGAGGCAAGGAATGAAAACTAACCTCAGCAAAATTCTTTAAATGTAATGCAGCTTGACATAAAAATTGATCCATTACATATTTCTCATGTTCTGGGCCATTTAATTCATTATAGAGCCAACCATCCTTATATATCTCCTCCAAAAAATTAATATGAAACAAATATAAAGGTATGTTATCAGGCACTCGCAGGAAATAAAGAAGTAGAACACCAGACAACAGAAAAACAACAGACATGAGTGGCTTACCCAGGATTTGAACACTGGACCTTCCGTGCGTCACGCGGACCTTTCGCACGGAAGGTCGAGTGTTCAAATCCTGGGTAAGCCACTCATGTCTGTTGTTTTTCTGTTGTCTGGTGTTCTACTTCTTTATTTCCTGCGAGTGCCTGATAACATACCTTTATATTTGTTTCATATTAATTTACTGTTTACAGGAATCGGGTTTCCCTCCCTTATGTGTAATAAATTTATATCTCCTCCAACACGGAACTCATGTCCACTGGATCCATATCAGAATCCATAGTGACTCACTCACTTAGTCAACTATTAATATTAATCACCAATCTAAATTAATCAATTAATTATATGTGTATACAATAAAGTATGGTCATTCAACATAAAAAATCAACTACCTCTCATGTTTCCTTACAGCTAATTGTAAGTTCAGAAATTATCTTCACTTAATAATTATGGGTATCATCTATCCCTTATTATATTATTCACTAATATATTCCCTATGGACAATATAGTACCTTGACTAGACCAATCAACAAATTTACCCTCAATATTCTTAATAAATTCAAGGTAAGATATAAATTTATAATATTTTATCAATATATTACGACATCATGCCATATGCACGATGGTAAAACAGTAGTGACTTGGACTACAAGTGCAAATTAATGCAATCACCTTTTTCATTAAGTAATTTTCTTGTGAAAATTAATTAAAATGTTTTATATTAATATTATATTCTTATTATAATCACAGTGTAACGAGATGGTATTTATAGTGGTTCTTGTCTTGATGACAGTCGATGATAGTTCAATACAGAATAATGAACTCCATGATATACCCCAGTCTCAGAAATGAGCACTGGTGTATGATAGCACAAATGATAGTCAGACGGTAAAGACCCCTGGTCCGGTGGTAATAAGAAGATCAAGAGCCTAGAGTGTCTTCTCGTAATAACTATTTTATGCTTTAAATAACAGTGAAATTCAAATTGAACTCAATAGTAACTTTATGAAATTAACAAAATCCAAGTAACAATTAAAATCAATTTAATTAGGATTCTCTTTTCTTCTGTTCTTGAAATAGATAGAAATGCTATATGTATATGAATTTTCTATTTTACATAGAAATTCATAGAAATCACAGTGATATTAAAGTAGTTACTTTACAGAATTGTAGTGTCTCTGCTTTTCTGACAAAACGTTAACCAGTCTTTTTCTTCATATGACTCGACTCTTCACACATAAATTGATCGAATGTTCTTTTGTTTCTGCACTTAACTGAGTGCTCCTTGAATGATGGTTGACAATGTTGGTGAGCTCCACATGACTAATAGACTCGACTGATCTTCCCATGTAGTAGGGATACCAGCACAACCAGGTAGACCAGCTGTAGTGCTCCGTGTCGCTATGCAGGATAACACTTGGGTTCTCACTTCTGGCTTATGTCTATATGTATGACCGAAACCTGAAAACAACATAAAGACTGGCTAGCCTCTTTCCAAGAGTTCCCCTAGCCTAATGTATGGTTGTTCAGTGTCATCATTAATGCATGTGTATGAATGCGCACATGTGTTTCTGGTTACATTGTTAGTTGTACAGATGTCTACTTGCAAACAAAAAATTCAAATGATATGATTACAATGTACATTATATTACATCATTCATTTTCATCACATATTGTTACATAGTCCATTCTTCCATCTGCTATCTTTCCATCCAAGCAGAATGATCCTGACATATATTGCTTATGGTTATCAAAAGTTTGAGAACCCCTGGTCTAATTTGTGCCCATAGAGCAGTCAAATCAATTTAGGGTCATTGGTACCAATGGGTTTAGAACAACTGGGATATAGTCTCCCATGCTGCTGTAAACCTGTAGGGGTGTACTTGCGGCCAGGGCTTAAGAACCACTTATTTACATGGTTGCTACTTGAGCATTACATCCATATGAGTGCGTTCCTGGTCTCAACCTTGAGAACCATTGGCTGTCAGTCAGATTATTCCGTTCATAACAGTGGCTATGGTACTGTTGCCCATCGTTACATAGTTCTATGTTGAAGTTATAAGCAATTATATAACCTGATATGATAATCATAGAGCAGGATACATGCATATAAACACATTAAAACAGGACAAGGATAGTTCAGAAATCAGTTCAGGATCGTTTCACAGCATGATTGTTCAATGAAGTGACATATTTACATTTATTATGCATTAACAAAATAGGTACTGTAGCCCTACTCACCCTCTGGTTTTCTCAGAAATAACTAACAGGACTACTTCTGGCAAAGGCAGGCCAGCACAAATACTCAATGTTGAAGGAATACGTGACTAGTTCTCTCCTTTTGTCTCTGCGTTCCTGGTCTCAACCTTGAGAACCATTGGCTGTCAGTCAGATTATTCCGTTCATAACAGTGGCTATGGTACTGTTGCCCATCGTTACATAGTTCTATGTTGAAGTTATAAGCAATTATATAACCTGATAGGATAATCATAGAGCAGGATACATGCATATAAACACATTAAAACAGGACAAGGATAGTTCAGAAATCAGTTCAGGATCGTTTCACTGCATGATTGTTCAATGAAGTGACATATTTACATTTATTATGCATTAACAAAATAGGTACAGTAGCCCTACTCACCCTCTGGTCTTCTCAGAAATAACTACCAGGACTACTTCTGGCAAAGGCAGGCCAGCACAAATACTCAATGTTGAAGGAATACGTGACTAGTTCTCTCCTTTTGTCTCTGCGTTCTTTCCGTTCGTGTGGGTCCTTTCACTTCCAACTACCTGCGTATTTATACGCTTGGTCGGCCGTCTTGCGAGAATCCGTGACTCCGCGCTGATTGGCTATTCCTTCAAGCAACTTCGGTCGAAATTATTTCTCGTCTGTCCTTCGTTTTACTATGCATGTTAAAACCGCACTATTCATCATTTTCCGAACTGGTTGACCCACTTACGTGATCATATCCCCAGAATTATAAAAGACATTGTCTTCCTGGCTATACCCACACCTGGGTCTACATTTCCTCTATGACTCGGTGAAATAGAACTGCCTTCTGTCAATCCGTTGATTTATAAGGAATTTATTACTGCGTGGTCCTAACACAGATTTCCTCCCTACCCGATTGTTAGGCCTAGACGATCTCCGTGTAGCAAGCTCTCGTTTCATTGGTCGAGCTATTAGCATTACACATGTTTCGACGGTGTTTACTTTGTTTTGATTACCTAGATATCGAATCCCAATCGCATTATGCGACATAGTCCCCCCGTTTTCTAAGCGAGAGATATCTCGAGCTTAAATTTGGGAACGATATCATTGTAATCATGCCTATAGGCGGTGAGTTTCCTTCCGTCTATCTTGAACCTGATCAGTGGGATGCCAACAAAAGGAATTTGCCCCCACCTTCTGCTTTCTTTGATAGCGATTTATCTTTTCTATTTCTCTTTTGCCCGTTCGATTGATCATCCAGGCTTTTACAGTTGGGTCCTCCGCAGAAGACTTTCTATTTTGCTCTATAGCATGATGAACTAGGGTCTGTGTTATTCATTTGAAAGGTACAGCCCTGTTTTGCATGAGATTTGATTGCGGGTCTCCCTCGCAATTTCCTGGACATTCGATTTTGGCAAAAGGATTGTTTCCTTAAATCCAGCTCCTGGTGTTCAGCATGTATTTTAGACTGTATGGGATATTTCTTCTCCCCTCTCTCGCCAATACCGAGAATACCTATGGTCGCTAGTTTTCCAGTAGATCTGTTGTGATACCGCTTACGTTGATGCACTGGATCTAGCTTGGTGCACTCTGGGCAGGAATTTAAACACCAGTTAATGTCCTCAGTAATACCTGGCCAGTAGTAATGGGTTGCTATCCTTTGTTTTGTGGCACCATTACCCAGGTGTTCACTTAAAGAAGCAACATGCCCCCATTCTATAAACTTGTTTCTGTATGTGGATGGTACAACAATCTGCCCATGGCCGTTTGGCCCTCTGCTAGCTTTCCTGTGCAGGAGTCCATGTTCCATATAGAAATCCTCTTTTCTGGGAGGGTTATGTGTTTTCGGCAATTTGCCAAAGCATGGCTTCAATGTACTATCTTGGGCTTGAGCCTTCCTCATCTCGGTTGAATGAATTTTTAAATGAGTGTTTCCCCTCTCTATTCTGGGAGGCTGACCTGGTCCGGGTGTCTCCCGCAACCTCAGGTTTTATAGGATTTCCCCAAAAACATATCTACGTCCCAACATCAGGGGGTAGAAGGGATCATCTAGTACTGCTGCATTTATTTCCCCTTCCACATAGCGACAACTGACTTGAATCTTCGCTATGGACAAAGTTAGGGGTAATGCTCCCTTGAGTGGCCCTTGAATATCCACTGTTTCTGTGGTGATTTGTTCAGGGCGCACAAGAGATGCACACACGACTGCGTCATAGGACACACCTGTGTCATACATTCCTGTGACTTGTTTGCCATTTACAGTCACTATCTCCTGTGTAGGTGGGTGATGGAGGCTATTCTGACTCACTGTCAGTTCCTTCCTATCAGAAATCCTCACCTGTAAGCATGCAGCATAATGAGGAGGGTTTTTCCTTCTGCACTCTGCAGTATTATGGTCGCTCATTTTACAAGTCTTACACCCTTTCTTTTCCTTTCTTGAAGGTTTATTATCGTATGCCAGAGGGTTTCTTTCATGTTGCTGATGGTTTCGGTGGTTGGTCTTATGGAAGTGGTTTCGAGTGGGTTCGTCTTCGTCCTGCTCGAAGTGGTTTTGAGGCTTCTGGAGAAATTCTCCTTATTTCCTTTTTACTCCTTGTGTTAGATAATGTGCCAATTGGTGACTTTCAGCATATTTGATTATGTATTTTAACCTATCCCATCTAATTTCTACCAGAAATTTCTTCGTTTCAGGGGTCATGGAATCTAAAAGTTGTTCTATCAGAATCATTTCCTTGAGTCCCTCGAAATCTTGTGAAAAATTTCCCAGTGTAACCCATCTCAGTATGTAAGTTTCCAACTGAGCTGTGTATTGTTGGTACGTTTCTCCAGCCTCCTTCTGGGCAGTTCGGAATTTCTTACGATAACCCTCTGAATTTTGCTCATAGCGAACAAGCAATGCTTGCTTCAGAGCCTCAAAGTCTTCCTGTTCCTCTTTGGGTAGTTTCAAAAACACTTCGTAAGAAATACCCCTCAATCCTTGAGAGAGCTTAACACTCCACTTTTCCTTCTCTAGGCCATATGATGAAGCAAGTCGCTCAAACCTGTCTATGTAGGCCTCAATAGAATCGTCCTTCTCCATAAAAGCATCCAAATGGAAGTTCATAACACCCTTTTGAGGACCTTGGCTAGCGCTAGTGTCAGAGTGAGGAGAAGGGCTACCATTTATACTTGCTTTTGCCTGAATTTCCAGTTGTCTTAACTTCAACTCATGTTCTCTTTCAGCCTGAATCCTTCTTTCCTCTCTCTCGACCTCTAATCTCCTTTCTTCAGCTTCCATTTTCTTAGCTTCTCTTCCAGCTTCTAATTCAAGCTTCTTGGTCTCCCTTTCGGCTTCCAATTTCTTAGCTTCTCTTCCAGCTTCTAATTCAAGCTTCTTGGTCTCCCTTTCGGCTTCCAATTTCTTAGCTTCAATGTCCATATACTTATCACTTTCCACAGTAACATACTGGATAAGAGCATCGCAACTTAGGCCAAAGTCCTTCCCCATCTGTATAATGGCAGACTTAACCTTTAACAGATCAGCCATTGTCTTGGTTTTGAGAGAGTGAATAGTCTTACTAACTAATTAATTCAAGCTTAATTAAATTAAACTTAATTATTGAATAATGTCCCAATCTATGTGAGAGTCTGTCTATTTGTACTCAATGGTACTTCAACAAAAAAATTTATTTAGATATTATTATTTATTTTATATATATAGACTATATATATTTTCACTGTTCAAAAAAAATATATTCAAAAATTTTTTTTTCTAAGAAAGAAGATAGAGTTTTGGCTCAGGACTATCAAGGATATCCCGTGAACGAGGCCCCATTGTAACGAGATGGTATTTATAGTGGTTGTTGTCTTGATGACAGTCGATGATAGTTCAATACAGAATAATGAACTCCACGATATACCCCAGTCTCAGAAATGAGCACTGGTGTATGATAGCACAAATGATAGTCAGACGGTAAAGACCCCTGGTCCGGTGGTAATAAGAAGATCAAGAGCCTAGAGTGTCTTCTCGTAATAACTATTTTATGCTTTAAATAACAATGAAATTCAAATTGAACTCAATAGTAACTTTATGAAATTAACAAAATCCAAGTAACAATTGAAATCAATTTAATTAGGATTCTCTTTTCTTCTGTTCTTGAAATAGATAGAAATGCTATATGTATATGAATTTTCTATTTTACATAGAAATCCATAGAAATCACAGTGATATTAAAGTAGTTAATTTACTGAATTGCAGTGTCTCTACTTTTCTGACAAAACGTTAACCAGTCTTTTTCTTCATATGACTCGACTCTTCACACATAAATTGATCGAATGCTCTTTTGTTTCTGCACTTAACTGAGTGCTCCTTGAATGATGGTTGACAATGTTGGTGAGCTCCACACGACTAATAGACTCGACTGATCTTCCCATGTAGTAGGGATACCAGCACAACCAGGTAGACCAGCTGTAGTGCTCCGTGTCGCTATGCAGGATAACACTTGGGTTCTCACTTCTGGCTTATGTCTATATGTCTGACCGAAACCTGAAAACAACATAAAGACTGGCTAGCCTCTTTCCAAGAGTTCCCCTAGCCTAATGTATGGTTGTTCAGTGTCATCATTAATGCATGTGTATGAATGCGCACATGTGTTTCTGGTTACATTGTTAGTTGTACAGATGTCTACTTGCAAACAAAAAATTCAAATGATATGATTACAATGTACATTATATTACATCATTCATTTTCATCACATATTGTTACATAGTCCATTCTTCCATCTGCTATCTTTCCATCCAAGCAGAATGATCCTGACATATATTGCTTATGGTTATCAAAAGTTTGAGAACCCCATGCCTAATTTGTGCCCATAGAGCAGTCAAATCAATTTGGGGTCATTGGTACCAATGTGTTTAGAACCACTGGGATATAGTCTCCCATGCTGCGGTAAACCTGTAGGGATGTACTTGCGGCCAGGGCTTAAGAACCACTTATTTACATGGTTGCTACTTGAGCATTACATCCATAAGAGTGCGTTCCTGGTCTCAACCTTGAGAACCATTGGCTGTCAGTCAGATTATTCCGTTCATAACAGTGGCTATGGTACTGTCGCCCATCGTTACATAGTTCTATGTTGAAGTTATAAGCAATTATATAACCTGATATGATAATCATAGAGCAGGATACATGCATATAAACACATTAAAACAGGAACAAGGATAGTTTAGAAATCAGTTCAGGATCGTTTCACAGCATGATTGTTCAATGAAGTGACATATTTACATTTATTATGCATTAACAAAATAGGTACAGTAGCTTTCTGGTCTTCTCAGAAATAACTAACAGGACTACTTCTGGCAAAGGCAGGCCAGCACAAATACTCAATGTTGAAGGAATACGTGACTAGTTCTCTCCTTTTGTCTCTGCGTTCTTTCCGTTCGTGTGGGTCCTTTAACTGTTGTTGTTGTTTTCGTCTACTATGTTGCTGTAATACCCTGTTCAACCTGTAAGTTGGTTATAATTGGGGTATATTGTGTGTTTAATGGTCCTTTCACTTCCAACTACCTGCGTATTTATACGCTTGGTCGGCCATCTTGCGAGAATCCGTGACTCCGCGCTGATTGGCTATTCCTTCAAGCAACTTCGGTCGAAAATATTTCTCGTTTTTCACTTCAGGTAGGTCATCTGTGTTAGTTTTCAACCAGATAACTTAGTCGTTCTCATTTCCTACCAAAGCTATCGCCTCTTGAGATATCTCGTTTTAATCGGACAACATGTGGCTTTCCTTCCCTATCAATCTTTCCAAGATCCGTCTGTCCTTCGGTTTACTATGCATGTTAAAGCCGCACTATTCATCGTTTTCCGAATTGATTGACTCACTTACGTGATCATATCCCCAGAATTATAAAAGACATTGTCTTCCTGGCTATACCCACACCTGGGTCTACATTTCCTCTATGACTCGGTGAAATAGAACTGCCTTCTGTCAATCCGTTGATTTATAAGGAATTTATTACTGCATGGTCCTAACACAGATTTCCTCCCTACCCGATTGTTAGGCCTAGACGATCTCCGTGTAGCAAGCTCTCGTTTCATTGGTCGAGCTATTAGCATTACACATGTTTGGACGGTGTTTACTTTGTTTTGATTACCTAGATATCGAATCCCAATCGCATTATGCGACACACAGTATAAATTATAAATGAATAAATACAGAAAATACAATAAACAAAAGTGTTACGACACTATTTTACGCCACAATTGACAAATGCAAACATAAAAATGATTATATGAAACAAGCAGAAAATCGGAAGTAGGGTCAAGGTTAAACCAAATCTAGGTTAAAGCACGTACACTGAAAACGGTGACGTCACAGGACTCTGTAGCTGACAAACATTTAATAATTATAAACTAAATGATAGAAAGGTTGAGAATAGATATAATAGCTTACAAACGAACGACGAAAAATAAATAAAACTGAAACTTAGTACAGAAAAATACACCAGATATCACATCACTTTACACCTACCACCTAATATTGAATTTTTTTGCAATTACAAGCAGATAGTTCCCAGGTAATTTATTTGGGGATCTCTTGTATCCAAAATTGCAAATATTCAATAAACCCTAGGAACGATAAGAACTGTTGCGGTCAGCCGAAGCGACATAACATCAGTTCTGATTCCCGCCAACCAAACCCGCTAAGTTGAACAAAACAACATATATGCATATAAAAAACATTTAACATTTAAAAATGGCATCAAGACACGCCTTTGAATAGACAACATGGACTAATTTTGCATACTGCACAAAAAGGTACTTATATTTTGAGTAGCGACTAACTCCGGCAGTGTCAACATGCGCCAACGTCCTTGATATATTTTGTTGAGGTATTTTGAATCGAATTCCATGTCGCAGACTTGTTGAATGAGTTTTTACAGCTGTTAGTCCTACAGTATTTGTTGCCAAGGTCGTGACGTCATTTGCGCATGCGTATCGAATTGTCAAGTCGATCGAAAGGAGAATTTGAAAATAAGAAAATTTTGATAGTTGAGTAGTTCTTTAAAGTGAAATAGTTTCACAACCACATCTGGCCGCCAGTTGTTGAAGCGGGGTTCTTTGGTCGATCATTATTGAAGGTCACTGATGTAGGTTGTCTTCTAAAGTTGATTAGCATAAAGGGAGACCTCGTCTTGGTTCCTTGTGAACTTCAACTGGTTAGTGGTTTTATTAATGTTCTTCATTATTAGAGCGATCGTGCATAAATTAATAATCAATGAATATATATATATATATATATATATATATATATATATATATATATATATATATATATATATATATATATATATATATATATATATATGGATTTCGCAGATGATGTAGCATTCTTAAGTTCAACACCAGGACAATCCCAAGAAGCAATAAATAATTTGTGTCATCTCTCGGTTAAAATAGGTCTCCAAATAAATGCCTCTAAAACTAAAGCTATGAACTTTTCTAACGAGACCTTTGATATCATATTGAACGGGGAAAAACTACAGAAAGTTGAAAGTTTCAATTATTTAGTCAGTAAAATGACTCAGGATGGTGACACAACAAGAGAAATCCATACTAGAATTGCTTTGGCAGCTAGCGCCTTCAATAGATAATCTAACATTTGGAAATTACGATTATTGAATATACATACCAAGCTTCGTCTGTTTAATTCAAATGTTATCTCAGTGTTAACATACGGCTGTGAGAGTTGGAAAATAACAAAATCATTAGAGAACAAGCTGAATACATTCGAGAACAAATGTCTTAGAAAACTCATGAACATCAGTTGGAAAGAATTCAAGATTAATCGACAAATAAGAGAAGACTCTAGGCAGAAATATGTCTCCGACTATATAAGGAAAAGACGATGGTCATATATCGGTCATGTCCTACGAATGAAAACAACAGAATACCACTACAGGCGCTCACTTGGGTTCCTGAGGGTAAGAGGAAAAAATGAAGACCAAAAGAAACACTCAGAAGAACAATAATAAGAGAAGGAAGAACGTTGGGCCTAAATAATGTGCAAGAGCTAAGAGGAGTGGCGTCACAACGAACAACCTGGAGAGCACTGGTTTCTGCCTTATGCACCGTGTTTGGTGCTTAAAGAATTTATTATTATTATTATTATTATTATATATATATATATATATATATATATATATATATATATATATATATATATATATATATATATATATATATACCCATATACATATACATATACATATATATATATATATATATATATATATATATATATATATATATATATATATATATATATATATATATATATATATATATATATATATATATATATATATATGTGTGGCTTAATATCTGCGCCAACTTCAATTTGATCGATTTGATAAGTCCTTGGGTTTTGAGTCCAATTAATACAATTTTAATACGATACATGAAGACAGCATAGTTATGGCATTTCAGACATTTCATCATAGTTCAATCACAATATTACCGTCATTTCCAATTAATTAGTTGTCGTCAGAACATCATGGGCTGTGTACGTGCACTGCTGCTATGCAGACAGTCAGAAATGATACCCATTAGTTTGGCGAATATAGCTCATAAAAAATGACCAACAGTCCTTCCATAATGATTATCCAACAACCATAAATTCCATCAATTCATTATAATAATATGGACTGACCCTCTGTCCTGATCTCAATATAAAATTCGGCAAATATGAAGCCTAGTACTGGAAGGAAATAAAACACGTCTTCATGGCTTGACGGTCAGAATAAAAAGGGTGAACTACTATAGTCACCAAGCGTGACCATATCAACGCTACCACGTCACAATCGAACCATGCGATTTGTGTTCACTAAAAAACCATGAAGATAAAAGTATTCTAAATTAAAAATCTCTCAACCTCAAAATGCGTACTCCAAACGCGCTGCCAACGGTAGGAGACGACATCGTTAAAACATGACGTAACAACCATACAGATAGATCTGGAATTTCTTGATCGCCCAGACCAAAGCCAATTATTCTTTTTCAATAGTTGAGTAATTTTGTTCCGCTCTGTTTAATTTGCGGCTGACATAAGCAACTGGGTTTAATTCCCCATCTGGTAAAGAGGACCTTCGTAACAATGTGGCCCCTAATCCCACATTACTAGCGTCCGTTCTTACCATGAATTCCTGACTCAAATCAGGTAATTTCAATATAGGCTTACTGGTGAGTTTTTCCTTTAACTCATTATATGCCAACTCGCATTCTGCTGACCATTCTATTCTATCTGGTTTTCCTTTACGTGTTAAATCCGTCAGAGGAGCACATACAGAGTTAAAATTTTTAATGTACTTTTGGTAAAAGCCACAAAGTGACACAAAGGATCGTACATCCTTTTTAGTCTGTGGTCTGGGTGCTCTCTGTAATTTCTCCAGGTTCTTGGGGTCAGGGGTCATGCTACCCTGATGTACAGTATGTCCCAAGAATTCTAATTCCTTGCATCCAATACACCATTTTGTTGGTCTAGCAGTTAAGTTTGCCTCTCTGAGTCTATCAAACAGCATATTCAAATAGTTAACATATTCTTCAAATGTTTCCGTAGCGATGAGGATATCATCCATGAAATTGGTAATACATGGGTTTTTCAGGGGATCCAACAATTTTCGCATCATTCTGGAAAACACACTCGGGGCATTTTTCAACCCAAACGGCAACATGTTGAACCCATAATGGCCTTCAGAGGTGCTAAACGCCAGATAAGGTTGAATCTCAGGCTTCACTGGAATCTGGTATTATCCCTTGCTGAGATCTACCTTAGAAAAATATTTTGCCTTATTCAGTCTGGCAAATAGTTGGTTAGTATTAGGTAATGGATCCACCTGACTTTCTGTGACAGCATTAAGTTTCCTGTAATCTATGCACAGTCTATGTTCCGCATAGAGTTTCCTCAACAATACCACACTGGAGCTATAAGGAGGTTCACTGTGAGAAATGATTCCTTCCTGTAACAGATAATCTATCTCCTCTTTTAAAGCTTTCTCTTTTGCGAATGGGATAGTATAGGCTCTCATACAGATGGGTGTTGGGTCTAGTAATTCCATGTCATATTCCAACATGTTTGTGTGCCCCGGTTTGTCCGTCAACACGTCTGTATGATTTTCTAGAACCTTTTGAATCTTCTCCCTATGACCTTTTGTCAAATGCTTACTGATCTTTACCTGTGCAGGAGTTTCACGGGGTTTCAGGGGGTATTCAAAAGAGGTGAGAGGTTCATTCTTCATCTCAGTAGCTATGGCCAAGGTCATTAAATGTGTCCCTTCCTGGTTTTGTCTATCATGATATTTCTTTAGGAGGTTCACGTGATAGATTTTTTATTTACCTTTCTTATCTATCTTATAGTTAGTTCTAGATACCTTTTCTAAAACTGTGTAAGGACCTTGCCATCCGATCTGAAGTTTGTTGCTGCTGCCGGGTAGTAGAAGAAGCACTTCTCCCTGACAGCAAGCTTCATATCCTTCGCTTTCTTATTGTAATATGCAGCATGTTTCTTCCTGGCTTGTCTTAGGTTATCATTTGCTGGTTTCCAGCCAGTTTTTAAGCGAGTGGTCAGCTCGTTCACATACTGATATGATGAGGTTACAGTCTCTTCTGCCTTCTCATCTGTCCACGTCCTCAATAAGGCTTCCAATGGACTTTTGATTGGTCTGCCAAATAACAGTGTTGCCGGTGCCATTCCGGTCGAACTATGTGGGACTTCCCGGTAAGCAAACAGGGACGCGGGTAAGTATTGATCCCACGTATCAGGTTTTTCATGGGCCAGCTTTCGCAGAATGGAAATGAGTGTCCCGTTAAATCTTTCCACCTGCCCGTTCCTTTGGGGGGTGATACGGACTACAGTGAAAGTGCCTGGCTTGGAATATCCTGAAACCTTCCTCAGTTAGTCTCCCCTTGAACTGTGATCCATTATCAGTCAAGATATGGTGGGGAAAACCTAACCTCGTGAATATTGTAAGTAATGCCTCTGCCACATGTTTCTAGTCGATTGATGGCAAGGCTACCGCCTCTCCCCACATAGAGCAAGTGTCCACCAGAGTAAGAATGTAACTGTTTCTCCTCTTGGTACGTGTGAGAGGTCCCGCAATATCCACTGCAACTCTTTCAAAAGGGGTTCCCATGATTGGCATCTCCCCTATAGTTGCTGGTGCAGTCCAATGTTTTGGAGCTACCCTTTGGCATTCTGGGCAATATTTGACATATCTTTTTATATCTTCCGTTATTCCTGGCCAGAAGTAATGACAAGCTATACACTGTCCTGTGGCGCTGATCCCCATATGACCACTGAAGGGGATAGCATGTCCTAACTCCATCACCTTTTCCCTATATGAAGTTGAAAGTACCAGCTGTCAATGACCATTTGAACCAGTTCCAGCCTTCCTATACATTAGCTTGTTCTTCATATAAAAATCTCCTTTATTTTGAGGGGTATGGCATTTCGGGAGTTTCTTGAAACACGGCTTTAGTGACCTATCCTCATCCTTTGCCTTTCTCATCTCCTCTGGATGAGTATTTATTGGGTTTTCTTCCTCCTTCCTTGCTTGTGATCTGGTCTGTACTGTTGCCATAATCACTTGTCTTTTGGGGTTTCCCAAGAAGACATACCTACACTCCAATATCAGAGGGTAGATTGGTTCGTTTATCACTGCTGCTCTAATCACTCCTTCCACATAGCGAGTTTTTACACTTATTCTTGCGATGGGAAAAGTCATGGTTGCTACTTCCTTGGTTGCCCCTTGTATTTCCACTGTTTCTGTGGTATATTGGTCAGGGTGCACCAGGTGAGAACTCACGACTGTGTCAAAATCCAATCCAGTATCATAAAGGCACGTAATAGTGGCCCCATTACATACTACGTCTTCACATACAGGGGGATGATAAGGTTCCTGCTGTCCAGTAGGC
This sequence comes from Oreohelix idahoensis, assembly GCA_024509875.1. Lineage (NCBI taxonomy): Eukaryota > Metazoa > Mollusca > Gastropoda > Stylommatophora > Oreohelicidae > Oreohelix > Oreohelix idahoensis. Next base: position 185,290 of record JAMPIV010004685.1, on the reverse strand, counting down.
TTTTCCTTCTGTCCCTTATTTAAAGTTTTAAGGCATGCAGCAGAATGTGGAGGGTTATTTTTCTTCTTACAGTCTTTTGTATTATAGTTATTTAGCTTGCAAATTTTACAATACTTACCAGTACTGTAGGGTTTTCTTTCATTGTATTGCGGGATTCTATCTCTAGGGTCAAATCTTGGCCTATCATAGTTGGGTTTACCTCTGTTTCCTTGATCTCCACTGTCAAATTTATTCTGGTGTTTGGGGGCTTTATTATGTTCTACCTGTTTCTTCTTTGCTCTAGCTACTTATGAATGAGCTGCCTGATACCTCTCAGCGACATTGAGCAATTCACCCAACCTCTCTGCACCTTGTTCCATGAGAAACTTTCTCAGGTCTAGAGCCACGGACTCTCTCAATTGTTCAATCATGATCATTTCCTTAAGAACTTGGGTTTTCCCCAGAGCAGTCCATTTCTCCAAATAGGTTTCCAACCTAGCAGATAATAGGTGGTATGTCTCCCCAGACAATAGCTTTGCATTTCTAAATCTCTTCCTGTAAAATTCCCAATTCTTCTCGTACCTAACTAGAAGAGCCTGTTTTAATATGTCATAGTCTTCCTGATCGTCTCTGCTCAACTTTGAGAACACTTTGTAAGATGTTCCCCTAAGCCCTTGGGATAATTTCAAACTCCATTTTCCCCCTCTCTAAACCATAATTTGTAGCTAGTCTTTCAAATCTAGAGAGGAAGGACTCAATGTCATCCTCTTTTTCTACAAAGGGTCTAAATGGAAGTTCATTGCCAAGTTAGAGGCCCCCTGAATTGCACTAGCATCAGAGGTAGATGGTCTGTTATCATTCTCTGGAGCATGGCCTTGCAATTCCAATTCTTTTAGTCTTAGTTCGTGCTCCCTTTGCAATCGTTTGTCTTCTTTCTCAGCCTCTAACTTCTTAGTCTCAGCCTCCAATTTCTTTTCCTCTAACTGTAATCTTTAAATCTCAGCCTCCATATCAACCTCTAATTTCCTAGCCTCCCTAGAATCTTCTAATTGTAATTGTATTTTCCTCTCCTCAGCTAACCTCCTATCTTCTCTCTCAATAAATTTATCACATTCTGATGTTACGTACTGAATCAGAACTTGCCCCTCCATTCCAATTTCCTTTGCAGTCTGCACTGCAGCAGATCTGAATTTGGCCAAATCTGCCATCTTTTATCTTGCACCACATTTAATTAATCCAACTGTAATTGCTAACAAATATTTCTAATTAACTATGGGCAATGCCAATTCATTTAGTTCTCCACACTGATTAATGTTATAAATTTTAGTACGATGGGGGTACCCTGGATCTATGATGTTACAATAAATTTAAATCCCGGACAGGACCCCAATATATGTGGTGGATTAACACCGGGGAGGTTATTGATGGTATAAAAGAAAGAATAATTGTCAACAGATTGAGGTCAAACTATGTAAGACCCTGAGTCTAATAGTTGAAAATAGTGTTGAGGAGTTCTCAGGGGACCTAACACTACCTCCCTCAGATCTCACGCTGTGCAATATTTTTATATCTATGGTGTGAGGTTTGTTATATGGCTACGTGTCTAGGGTAATGCAAATGTAGTGATAAATGCCTGAAAAAACAAACACACTTTAACTCAATGAAAATTGAATAAACAAGACTGGGGTTAAAGTTATAATAGTATCTTACAATTTTAATTTCCTGTACCTCAAATCTTTTTGGGACAGAAATGTTTAAAACTTAAAATGAAGTGTGTTTTATGTACAGCATTAAATAAATATAAAGGACATCTTGTCCATAAATGTCACTACTACAATGTTTATAGAATTTTATTCACTGCTGAAACCATACTGTCTTATGAAGTGTTACTACTTGGAAGGACTGGGTGTCTCATCATTTCACAAAACAGTTTATAGTAGCGTGTGGAGAATACAACATGATTAATTGACATAAGCCCGCAATCTTATGGCTTATCTTGTGGTTTCTTTGAAGATAGATGACTTGCTCGAAGTACCATACACTCGTTCACAACGGGGTCCTCTGGAAACTGCTAAAGTAACTAGACTTCAAAATATGGGCAAAACAGCAATTTGCCTCGAACTCTGCAGCTCCAGGTTTGTCTCACTTGATTTTAGGTGATGCAACCCTGCAACAAGAGGAACAATCCTCCCTAAGTACACTAGCTATGTATGTCCACCACTAACAATCAAACATCATTAAACATGCGTTGTGATCAGATAAAAGAGCTAACCAAAATAGCTACAGTCCCTAATTTTAATGGCGACTGCTTCATACTCAGGGGGTATCTTCTTCTCCCCACATGGTTTCAACGCCCCTGTCACTTTAAACTTTCGTTATCTTCAGCTGGGATACACTCTTTTCTTTTTCTCTTTCTAGTGATATGTTAATTCTTTTTATATGAAATCCTATTTATTTTTAAAGTTATTGGAACCTGAGGTCTGCCGAAGACTGCCAGTGGCTTCCTGGTCTTAAAGACGTAATATTTTATATAAATTGATGTCTCCTCCTGGGAGAATATCGCACATGATCGCTCTGCCTGGCGGACAAACGTTACTCAAGGCGCTCGCATTGCAGAACAGAATTTAGCTGATAAGGCCGAAGGCAAGCGTGCTGCAAGAAAAGTCAGAATGCGCAGCAACACTACTATCGACTCTAACCATGTGTGCCCCGTATGTGGCATGGCCTGTAGGGCCAAAATAGGACTAATTAGCCACATGAGATCACGGCACAGAGGTCTCACAATTCAAGTCTGAAGCTGTCGCCATCTTCGCTTGCGATGGGCAACTATTATTATTATTTTATGTATCCATTTTCCAACACAATGTACTTTCATTTGCTTCATTAGTCTACTTAGGCATGCCTGTGCTCCTAGTATGTCGCAAGCTTCCACAAAGGCAAATGTCGCACAACCAAAATTTGTGGGCGCCCTATCTGGGTTGGCCTCTACATATTAATAATAATAATATACATCAATAAAATTGTTCATCTTACCGCAATCAATGAAATATTTCACAAGTATAAGGTTAACTAGCGATCAATGGCACAAGTTCAGATCGCCGACTTCCAAACCGCAAAGGCAATTGGTCTTAATTGCTCTGCGTCTGCTCTTAACCCTTCTTGGAGGAAATATTTTTTCAAGTGGCACTTATGCTTAGCAAAGCGTTCGTTTATCCCCTCTCTTCCTAGACTAACCTCAACCAATCAAATCAAGTTAAGCCAATTTGACTTTCTTTTAAAAAAACGCGTTTAGAAAAATGTAACCTCCGAAGATTTTCAAAGTTGAGCAGTTACCACTGTGTATGTCTGTCTGTCTTCAATTTCTATTTTCTACGATATCTCTGTTGTTATTGAAGCGATTTTAAAGATTGAAAGTGATTATTAACCGGACAATTGTCCTTTATCTAGTCAGTATGTTTTCATTTACTTCTTTATCCTAGTTTTCATCTTTGTACTTTTCTTTCTTTCTTTATTCAGAACAACATACTTTTACTCTAAGGCAAGATAACATATTATACGGATTAATATGGTATTCCAATAAACAATATTATCGTTTCTGTCCTTTCCTTTTATTTATCCTTCTATTAGAATACAATACATTATCTATGTTTGTCTTGCCCCTTTCTCTGCCCTGCACGCATTTGGTTTGCTAGTTTCAGTTTCACAACAAGTTAGGTTAGATTTTTTCCATGTTAACCCCCCCCCTCCTCTCTCGCCCGTTCTTAGAAAGCTAAACACGCGTTGGCCAGCTGCAAAACTGTCTAATGGTCGTTTTAAATATTAGGACGGGTAACGCAAAAGCCTTGTGGTTTTTGGGGGTGGGTATCATACGCTTGGCATTAGTTAATTCAAATCTTGGACAAGCGATGGCCTTGGGCAAAAAAAATTTCAAACATATTGTTGTTATTTATAGTTACTACCTGTCTCTAAATAATAGGGCGGGTGTCTATGCGGTTTCTGGGGGATAGGTATCCTCTTCCAACTTATGGTTAAAAAAATCAAGGAGTGTCCAATTCTAAGCTGACAGTTTGACCTTTGTCCTTAACTTTTTCAAATATACTAGTGGGTTAAAAGTTGTAAAACTACTTTACTAGATTTTGAATTGAGCGGGAGGGGTAATACGGAGTAAATTTATCACAACGACAAGCATGGGAAACAAAGAACCAGGGATCCAGACCCCCAGGACGACCCAGAGTCCACTGGGAGGACAACATTAGACAATCTTTGAAGGCCCGAGGACTAGAATGGAACCAGGCCAGGAGGAAGACAGCCGATAGGATAGTCTGGCGCTCTCTCTTATAAAACCTCTACACCTCACGGTAGAAGGGAACGTCTAAGTAAGTAAGACTAGTATCATGAAATAAAAGAGAAACAAATACCCTCCTGAGTATTGGGTTTCCTGACACAGAATCAGGTGTCCCCCCTTTCCATTCCACCATCCCATCTGCCTCAGCACTTTACCTTCTTTGAGCATTAATGTTAATCCCAGTGAGCAGAAAACACCCATTGCATTTATATAAGCCATGTTTACATATACGTATGCACTGGTTCGAGCTGTGTAGAGATAAGAGCTCAGGGGCCGCTTTGGCGTGTCGTGGGTTATCTCTCTCTTGTGTCGACCTGTAGTCAATTGAGGGATTCCCAAGTAAGGCATATTTGCTCCCTAAAATCAGAGGAAATACTAAATCATCTACAACTGCGGCATTGATTGTTCCCCAGACAAACCGGGATGAAACTTCAATTTCCGTAACCGGAAGAATCATAGGCTCTATATTCTTCCGAGGCTCCTTTATTTCTACAGTTTCACCAGTGTACTGGTGGGCTTTCACCAAAGATGGCGAGACTTGAGATTCGAATTGTAATCCAGTTTCAAATAAACATTCTACAGTTTGGTTACCAACTGTGAGGTTTTCTAGAGTGGAGGGAGGACTGGGGTTTTGTTGGCTTGTCGGAATGTCATGTTTCTTTATCGACCTCGTTAGCAGGAAATGCAACGTTATAAGGACCTATTTTCGGCCTCTTACAGTCCGATGTAAAATGTGTGTCATTTTTACATGATCTACATCATCGTCCTCCAATTCTTGTGCTTGATTGCTCTGTTTCAGCCTGGTGCTGTCCTGTGGGTGTTGTGCCGTTTTGTGTGTTATGTTTATCGTTGCTGGCACTTGCATGAATGACCGATCTGTTTGGTGGGGGCGATTCTCGTGGCCGCGCTTCCTGACAGGGTTAATTTCTGCCTGGCCGCTGTGATACCTGTCGGCAAATAACACCACTGTTAAAGACAAAATATTAATGTATTTTTGTATCCTGAACACACATTGGCTATTACCAGTTATTTTGCAGTAATATATCTTTCTGTGTTAAATCATGTGTTTGCACGGGTTTTCACTTATATGGAACGCTAAATATTTAATACGTCACCGGTAGTTTATGACCTTATGCATTCTGCACTAATTTATGCTAACGGTTAAGATTCTTGGCTTTTCGTTATCTGTGGTCTTCGTGGTAAGACGTATTGTATTCAAGCTCCTGATATATTGGAGAAGAAGAGCTACAAGTGGTATGATATATTTATTCGAAAGCCGCCACTATTATTACGATGATGATTCAGAACCTAGTGAGAGGTTCGTGATAACTTGAGAAGTATTCAAATATAATTCTGCGTCTACATTTATCCGACCCACATTTCTTGGGTGGATCTCACCTCTAGTACAGCCGCCAGAAATGTATGTTGAGACGTGACTGTTGAAGGACAGGACGATATATGTGTATAATATGCCATGCCAATTCCATAATGTCGATTTCCTCAAGTGTTATTAAACGTCAACCATATTTTTGTGGACCCTCCACCTCATGACTTGGATTCGTCACAATTGATGTCATGTTCGTTTTACCCGTCTCCATTCGTGTTGTTAGTACGATGCTTGTACTTTCATTGAACTTCATAATATGCTCAACTGATTACTGCTAGAAGAAAATATCATCCGTAACAACCACCTGCTCACGAGTTTTGGTCCCGTGCTCCGCCAGGAATCATCTCATGTCAGGAGTGACCAAGACTTTGAACTGCTCCACGATTATCATCTCCTTCATAAGATTCATCGAAGGTTGGAGGTCGGAGTTGCTCAGAGGTATGACGTCCGCCTCGTATTTAAGAGGTACCGGGTTCGAATCCCAGTTGAGGGATTCTAATTTATTGAAAATTTTTTTTCAGAACCAGTGGTCCTAATTACGCCATACTCCCCCCTGGTCTCATGCGTATTGAGATCGGATGCCTAGCCTTCTCGCATAAGGGCGAAAAAAATAGGAGGTCCGTGTGCAAGTTCCGAACGTTAAAAATCCCACGGCAGTTGTAAATCGTAAAGAGTAGGCTTATCAGGCCGCTGCCCTGGCAAAATATAAAAATTATGACACCTACAAACCAACAAAAATATTTATAGAATGTGTTATTCCTATACATTATATTCACACATTGGGATTCTCGCTGGTGCTACGGAGTTCATGCACTGCGCTGAGATCATCCTTGTGTGATCTAAGGGAGGAGATCGGAGCACTGATGGCGTTGTCCGTGTGCAATGAAGATAGTGCTTAAAAAACCCAAACCAAACATCGAAGGTGCTGAGGAATCCCCACTTCTCCAAGTACGTTTCTAGTCGTGTAGCAAATTGCCTAAACGACTCATCCTGCTTCCTCTTAGCCTCACGGAACTAAATAAGAAAAGTTTCTGCGTTCAACTGAAAACGCTGGAGCAAAGCTTTCTTCAACATTTCGTAGTAGTTTTATTCCTTGGTCGGCATCTTAAGAAACACATCAAAAGCTGATCCCTTCAGACTCTGGGATAGTTTCATGTTGTATTTCTCCCTCTCTAGCTACTTATGGCTATAGGTAGCAGCTAAAGACTCAAATCTAGAGAGATGTCTGTTTCTTCAGAAGCCTCTGAATAAACATCTAGTTGGAATGAGGCCGAACTAGACGCTCCGCATGAGAGATTTTTCTCCCATCGCTGCCTTGAGAACTACCCAACCCACTAGCACTAGAACCAGATTCTGTTCTCCTTCCTTCATTGTCTAGTTCATTCAGTCGGATCCCATGGGCTATATCGTCCTGTTCTTTCTTTTTTTGGAATGCCCGCTGGTGTTCTCTTTCCGCTGCTTCCTTTTCAGTCTTCTTCTGTTCAAATGGCCCTTGCGCTTTCTTTGCTTCTGCCTCTTTCTCTGCTTTGGCTTTTTCGTGTTCCTGTGCTATTTTCCTCTCCTCTCGTTCTAAAGCCTTCTCTGCTTTCTCCTGATTGGCTTTAACCGAAGTAACCACAAAATCTCTCAGAGTTTGCCCCGACATACCTAGTTCTTGTTCAATATTCAGATAAAGGGCGTGGAGGTTTGGTTTATCGCACATTGTGAGCAAGAAGTCTGTTTACAAAGCTACACAAAAAATGCAATTGCTGCTTAACTAGTGTAACTTCAAATCACAACAATAAATTAGCCACAGCAAGTGAACTTCTTATTTATCCTTAACTTTTAAACCGAAAATATGTTTTTTTTTAAAATTATTCAGTTATTCTCTGTAAAATTATTTTACTGTTACTTATGAATGCACCGTATGCTCAGCTTAATCAAGAATATTCACACTGACAATATTCTTTCAGTAAATCTGAAATTTATGTCAGCCAAGTCTAGCGGATTAACTAGACAGGTTCTTCTTATCCGGGACGAGGTCCGCCAGTTGTCACGGGATTTACTCCCCTTGCTCTGCAGTGATGGTCTAACAATGACCAAAACCTAGAGTATCTTATTAGGGTCTTCAAAGGTATCTACCTTTTCTCAAGATTACTCATGGCAGTGTATTAACGTAATTAGAGTTTTCCTGGGATACAAGTCCTCAAGATGCTCAAACACGTTGTCTGGTCCTTTAAAAAGGAATACTAATCCTATTTCTTACTCTGGCTTGTCTCGATGTCTTCTGACGAGTTGAATTTCACAGTGCGGTAAACTCACAAGGCGCTAAGTTATAAGGAAACATTCGGCTCACATCAAGATTGCTACTATATAACAAGGCTCCAATCAGAAATGTTGTATTTTTACATTTTAAAGGTCAAGCCAATAGCATGCAAGAGCGTATATATTTCCTCTTCTCTCATAAAAAATTCTTACATAATAAACGCACAAATAAATGTGTTGTTTACAATCCCCATATATGGTATGCCAGCTTCCGTCTATTATCGCATTTTTAAAACGTCTCGCCAGATTGATATTATCTGTAATTATTCTCACAGGTAACTTCGAGGGAAGTGATTGCATCACTTATCAGACAATCCTAGTCGCTTGTCTTAACACTAAAGCGGCACATCCTGATTGACAAGTCTGTACGGAATTGGGTTGCACAATGGTAAACAAACAATTTTCGCCTGAAGTCAGTCTGATGCAATGTCTTCAGCGATTACAATTAATCCTTAAGAATGGTTAATGACGCCTTGACCTGACTCGAATCGAAGTGTGAAAATGTAAACAGTGACTGGAGCACAGATTTCTGTGCTCCGTAAACGAGAAATCAAAAGATAATGGCAAAGAGAGAGAAAATACATAAAAGAGAAGATCGATTATGTGACACTCATTCATAGCTCTGATGTTCCAGAATCCAGCTCTGATTTCGTGTTTTGCGATCAGAGCATCCGTTTTCATGGCAATGGCTTCCTTTCGGCTTTCACCATGGTCAGTCATGCGAGCCTCAGATTACTGATGTCCATCCCACCTCAAAGCTTATTCATTTGTTGCTGTTTCCACAACGTGGTTGGGTTTTTTATTACATAGACAGGGGTCTCAGTCCTGTGCTTAAACCCCCAGCCTGCAGGACCAGGGAGCCAGCTTGTCTGACGCCTACCAGCGTAGACTTATCCAGCGTGGTAGAACCTGCTGGTAGTAAAACTCCCGCTGGAATAGCACTGGGGGTTCTTAGGGTACCCACGCCGCCTTACCGATTCGAGGTATAGGCACCACTGAAGGCAGATCTATTACAAGTGGTCGTTAATATTCGTTACATCTTTCAGCTATTGGAGTACTTTGTATTTTTTCGCATATTGTGACCGTTCATTTGTCTCTTGTTTCTTAAATATCGTACATTCATCTGTTTTCTATAGATATGTACTGTTGTATATCTCTTGAGTTTCTTCATTTTCTTGTCTAACAGAAGATGGTAATATGATGTCACATATGCTCTTCTAATACTTTTACGAGTTGCAGTGATGATCTAAACTTCTTGTTTATACATATATGCTCAATGTGATCTTCTGTTTTGTGGTCTGCGGATATCTATATTGCTTTGTGTACTCTATTGTGTGGAAACATTCTTCCTTCTATAGTCAGTTGATTTTAAACACAGAAATTTGTGAATAGTTCCCCATTTTCATTGATTGTTCCTAGCCCGTTTAAAAAAAAATGAATTCTTCAAAGACACTATTGTCTGTACGTACCTTTGCATTTAGGTCATCCATCAAAAGTATGATGTCTCTTCATCACTTTTCATCCATAATATTTGTAGTCTGGTGTAAATTCTTCTTTCACCGTTTCTTCTTTGTGATTGGTTGATGCATAACATTGGATGATGTTTTCTTTTTAGCTGTTTTGAATGTTGCTGTTATAATTCTGGGTCATACTGCTTCACATTTTATGAATGCCTTTTCTGCTTCTACGATGTGTGCTTTCTTCATGTCCTGAGAACATTACCATTTCACCTGTTTATTTTTATTTTGTCTGCGTCCTTCCACACTGTTTGGCAGGGGTTGTCTTTTGTTATCGGCATATACTTCTTCTGAATCTAATCGACAGCAGTTCATTCAACAATCTCATCGTTACAAGTGGGATATCTCACCTATAGCCCAAAATTATACTCATCTTCATTTTGAATTCTTTCCATTCCGTCACACTGTGATATTGGCAGCATGAGTATTTTCAGCATATAAGTGACTAGAGGCCTTGCCCTTTGTTTGCACGGGGAATCTGTAAATAACTTTTTTCCGAACATAAAATTAAGTAAAGGAAAAAGTAACCAAAGCTGAAATTCTTGTTTAAATATTAATGTGGTATTTATTTAAACGGTGTGACATAGCTTTATATGACAGAACTTCCTATCTACAGTACTACTGATCAAATCTATTGTTGGCTTCTTTCCATGCCAGGATTTCAAACTGTCCAGAATATTCTCTCTTTGTCGTCCATTATCTCTTTACCCTTCTATCTTTTCTGTTGTCACGATATACTCCGGCTTCCTTCTTCTCATAACATACACTCGCTTCATTCTAGCCTCAATTATTGCTGTTGTAAAGTTTCTTTTGATAAATAAAACGTACATAAACTCTATTTACGTGTATCGGTCATCTTGTCCCAACAGATCCCCAATCCATTGATGTAGTTTTCACGTCTGTGCGTCTAACTGTCATCACTTATGTGTGTGTGTATGTGAGTGGTGATATATATTAATATATATTCTAGTAGACTGTCTGACAAACTAAGTTCTGTGGTAGAGATAGGCTGAAGGAGAGAAGTTTCTCGATTTCAGGGACAGACTCCAACTAGTTTCACCCATCTCACTCATGAAAATCTATTTTCTTTACATTACCTCTCACTGAGCTATCACCTGTTCTACTCTATACAGAAGGGACCAATCTATGTCTTAATTCCCCTATCAAAAATCTACGACACAAGTCATCAGGTTGTTTGTCTGTGTTTCTCACCGCTGTAGCAATAAGCCCCTAATATCTGGTCTTAATTTCTGGCTCTCTCGGCTTGTAGGTCTCAATGCTCATTTCTCCCGTTCGTTTACTTGGTTTCTTGCGTGATGTTGGGCAGTTTCTAGGCTGAGCAACTCTTTCAGTTGTTCTTTTGATTGTAAGCAGGTAGTGATCACTTCCAATATCTGGCCCCCTCCAGACTCTAGCATCCCGGACATATTTGAATGAGCTCCTCCTAACAATGGCATAGTCAATCTGTGGTGAAAAATTCTAATCCACATATATAAATGAGAAAATAAATGTAAAGCCTAACGAAGTAATTTAATAGAAGGAAAGAAGAATGGTAAAAGACCAGTGCTTTTCCCAATAGCGTACACCTGCGTTGTAGAACGCCATAATGACTGAACCCGAGATCCCCTTTTTCTACTTCGTCTGCATAATTGTAACGCTTCCACGTTTGATAGTAAAAGCCTACTGCATAAACTACACGCGTTTCTAAAAATAAAACTGGTACTGTGTTTCATAGAAAACCTTGAGATACGCAAACTGCTTAATGACCTAGATATAATACTAGCATTAATGTCATTATATACACTACGTTAACCTAGAAGACAGACGGGCTTAGAAGCGAGAGAGAGAGAGAGAGAGAGAGAGAGAGAGAGAGAGATGCACGGAGGAACGCATGCAATGCTACCACGGCGTCTCGCGATTTAAAAATTAATGCCACCCCACGCGAAAGGCATGCAGGCCTGTTTTTTTCAAATAAACAGTAATAAAAAACACTAACGATACGAGGTTAGGTTTTGAAAACAGGTTTAAAATCTTATTAGGAAACATGACACAATACTGTTTTACGTCTGAAATCCTGACTTTAGCCTGACAGTACAGAAGATATCCCATCGTATAGAAGTGAACGGGTGGTAGAAGAAAATACATATTTTGAACGAAGCCACTTAGCCCCATTAAACTTATATATTTGGGTGTCTTAGGACTTGCTGACAAAGAATATGTTATGTGTTACGCAATTAGTCTAGTAATTAACAAATTATAGCAAAAATACTATAGTGAGGTTGTCTGACAGCACAAGATCATATTTGCTCATAATGGCATGCTTGAAACACTGCTTTAGGGGAAATGAGGCCAACTAGTTAGATACGATTTGATTGGCGGTAGTCATATGTAAAAGACGAAACCTGATTAGTCGGACTGCAAATGCAAATATGGTTGTTATGGCAACGTGTAGAATGGGTAACATTTTTTCAAAGGCTCTTGTAAACATGGTCTCATTGGTTAGAGCATTCGATATAGTCAAATAGAAGCGTCAGTTCAGGGCCAGTTTTGAAAATATAGTTTGTGAGAAGCTAGTGCGTAGCGAGCAAGCTAATATTTTTCTAAATAAAAGCCTGGGATAAGGCAAATCAAAATTGTGCCAGAATGCATCGCCAGTCAACGTACTAGTGTATATTTCCTTAAATTGTGGTAAGCTAGACATGTTTCCTATATATCTATATATATATATTATATGAAAATTGAATATGAATTGATAAATTGTGTCTGTATGTGTGTGGTTCAGTAGCAAACAGAAGACAAAGCCTAGATATTGCTCCATTTAAAAGCTTGTCAGAGAGGAGTAGAACTGCATTGGCATATATGGGATTGCCATTTAGTAACATGACACCTATCTTATTGTATAGAAGGAATTACAGCTGGATTTGCAGAGGCGTTGTAATCATTAGGGAGAGGAATACTGGTACATTGTCACATGAGAAGCTAGTAGTTGGCTACAGCGCTGAACTCTGTGTTTTGTAATGTCATGTACTTCAGTGTGGAAATAGATTATATATTAGTTCTGAAGAAGGAGGTACAACCTTCTTATTTCAGGGACCGTGGTACTGAAGTATTAGAGCAGCACCTGGTCTGAGTTTTGCTGGATCCAGAGGGCTGGCAGCAGACTCTTTGTCCAAGATATCGACCATTGGTGTATTTCAAGATATCTGAGAAGCAAGCGAGCAGAGGAGACAGTTTTCCTGCCGCCAACTCATAAGTTAAGAATTCGTCAGCCAGAGTAGCTCATCCTTGTATAACCCACCTTTAAAAATTGACTGTAATACTAAAGCAAGAGGGGCAGTTATTGTTTTACAAATAAAAAGAACTGTGAACCCTTCAAGATTATTTCCACCATTAACAAACACATGAAGTCGTGATGACAAACAACAACATAGTCAAAAGCCAGTATTACCTCTTAATACCAGAGCATCACACTACACACATATTGTAATAATATTCTATGTCAGGACAAAGATCCTTTGTATAATTTGTGTACATAGACATTGTATTTACATTTGATTGTGATTCCTGATTCACTCTGTAGTTGGATGAGGATATCTATTCTTGAAAGAAATTAATACATAATTTAAACGTTAACACTTGACTTACTTAAGCTAGTCTTCTAGAGTGTTATATGTATGTGCTTGTCATAGTGTTGTAAAGTGTTGTGACTCTTAAATAAAGTATTTATCTGTCTGTTGTTGTTGTGAACTTACACTTCATCAATATCATAACTCTAGACATTCAACGTAGTCATCACAATATTCCAGAATAAGTCTGACTGAGGTCTAAATGTGGTAGCAAAGTAAGGTCATCTGTAACACACCACACATATTATATACAGATACCTTCACAGCTGATCTCAGTCAGTACACTAAGTCCCCTATAAATATTTATATAATCCCAACTTACCACATATATTGGGGTCTCGCTCCCGGGATATTGAACCTTCCCCTAGCATATATATTGGGAATAATTCACTTCTGGAAATAATAAAAATTAAAAAGGTATTCTTGGGTGGAAAAATAAGGTTGAGCTCTCAGTGCTTGTGGTTGTCCTTAGTTAATTACTCATAGATAAAATTGTTTAGTTAAATATTGTATACATTTGCCTGTTAGAAAATGGCGGACCTGGCAAAATTTCGATCTGCTGCTATGCAGGCTGCTAAAGAGTTAGGAATGGACGGGCAAGTTATGATTGCTTATGTCACTACTGAATGTGACAAATATATTGAACGTGAAGAAAAAAGATTAAAAAAAGAGGCTGAAAGAAAGTTAGAGGCTGAAAAGGAAATTAAGAGGTTGCAGATTGAGGCTGACAAAGAGGCTAGGGCATTGGAGGCTGAGGCTAAGAAGTTACAATGGGAAGCAGAGGACAGAAGGCAAGCTACAGAAAGAGAAGAAAAGAGACAAGCTACAGAAAGAGAAGAAAAGAGACCAGCTACAGAAAGAGAAGAAAGGAGACAGGCTGCCGAAAAGGAGGCAGAAGAAAAAAGATTGACTGCCGAAAGGGAAGCAGCAAAGGAGGAGAAAAGATTACAGAGGGAGCACGAATTACGACTAAGGGAGTTGGAATTTCAAGGCCATGCTCCTGAAAATGGTGCCAGTCCCTTTGCCTCCGATGCCACTGCTAGTCAGGGAGCCTCAACCTCAGCTATGAATTTTCATCTAGATCATTTTGTTGAGAAAGACGATGATATTGAGAGCTATCTAAATAGATATAAACTATTAGCTACCACGTATGGGTTAGAGAGAGAAAGGTGGAGCTTAAAGTTATCTCAAGGGCTTCGTGGTACAGCTTATGAAGTTTTCGCCAAGATGAGCAGAGATGATCAAGAAAATTATGACATGTTAAAGCAGGCTCTTTTGTTAAGATATGAAAAGAATGGAGAATTTTATAGAAAAAAATTTAGGAATGCTAAACTACTGTCAGGTGAAACATATCACCAGTTCTCTGCACGGTTAGAGACATACTTGGAGAAATGGACGGCTCTGGGGAAAACCCAAGATCTTAAGGAAATGATCCTTATAGAACAACTAAGAGAGTCCATGGCTCCAGACCTGAGAAAGTTTCTCATGGAACAAGGTGCAGAGAGGCTGGGTGAGTTACTAAATGTTGCTGAAAGATATCAAGCAGCTCAAGCAGAGGTAACAGGTAATAAAAAGAAACAGGTAGACAATTTTAAGGCACCACAAAACTTTAATAAATTTGATCATAGAGATCAGAACAAAGGTAAGCACCAGTTTGATAGGCCACGGTATACTAATAAAAATAAAACCCCACAATTCGATGAAAGGAAATTTGATGAAAGAAAATCTTTCAACCAAGGAAGGAAGTGGTGTATGAATTGTCGGATGGACAATCATACCACCGAAAATTGTAGAAGGAAACCTCCTCATTGTGCTGCTATGACATCTGGAAAGAAGGGAAAAAAGGTCAAACCTGCGGAACTACAGGAACCGTACCACCCCCCAGTGTGTGAAGATGTCATCTGTAATGGAGTCACCATAAGGTGCTTATATGATACAGGTCTAGATTATGATTCAGTTGTGAGTTCTCACCTGGTGCAAGCAGATCAATACACCACAGAAACAGTGGAGATTCAAACTGCAACCAAGGACGTAGCGACCATGACACTTCCCGTCGCCCGGATAAATGTGAAAACGCGATATGTGGAAGGAATCATAAAAGCAGCAGTGATAAATGAGCCAATCTACCCTCTGATATTGGGGTGTAGATATGACTTCCTGGGGAATCCCAAGAGACCTGTGATATTGGCAACAGTGCAGACCAGATCACAGTCTAAAAAGGAGGAGGATAATCCAATAAATACTCATCCAGATGAGATGAGGAAGGCCCAGGCGGAGGACAAAACACTCAAACCGTGTTTCAAGAAATTGCCCAAATGTCATACACCTCCAAGCAAGGGAGAATTTTATATGAAGAACAAGTTGATCTATAGGAAGGCTGGATCTGAATCCAATGGTCACGGACAGCTGGTCCTTCCCACTTCATATAGGACAAAAGTGTTGGAACTAGGGCATGCGATTCCCTTCAGTGGTCATATGGGGATCAGGGCAACAGGACAGCGGATAGCTTGTCACTATTTCTGGCCAGGAATAACTGAAGATATCAAAAGATATGTAAAATCATGTCCAGAGTGCCAACGAGTAGCACCAAAGCATTGGACTGAACCAGGAACTCTAGGGGAAATGCCCATAGTGGGAACACCCTTTGAGAGAGTTGCCGTGGACATTGTGGGACCTCTCACTCGAACCAAGAGGAGGAACAGCTACATTCTGACTCTGGTGGACACCTGTTCTATGTGGGGAGAGGCGGTAGCCCTGTCATCAATTGATTAAAAACATGTGGCAGAGGCATTACTCACAATTTTCACAAGGTTAGGCTTTCCCAACCAAATCTTGACTGATAATGGCTCTCAGTTCAAGGGGAAACTAACCGAAGAAGTTTTCAGGGTCTTTCAAGCCAAACACTTCCATTGTAGCCTGTACCATCCCCAAGGAAACGGCCAAGTGGAAAGATTTAATGGGACATTGATGTCGATCCTGAGAAAGTTGGCACATGAAAAACCAGATACAAGGGACCAGTACCTTCACGCCGCCCTCTTTGCTTATCGGGAAGTACCCCAAAGTTCAACCGGCATGGCCCCGGCAACATTATTATTTGGAAGGCCAATAAAAGGTTCAATCGAAGCTCTGTTAAGAACGTGGACTGATGAAAAGGCAGAGGAAAATATTACATCATCATACCAATATGTGAATGAGCTGACCACTCGTTTAAAAACTGGCTGGAAACTTGCCAATGAAAATTTGAGACAAGCCAGGAAAAAACATGCTGCCTATTACAACAAGAAAGCTAAAGACAGAGAATTGGCTGTGGGAGAGAAGGTACTGCTTCTTCTATACGGTAGTCAGAATAAGTTGCAAATTGGATGGCAAGGTCCATATACAGTTCTAGAGAAGGTGTCTAGAACAAATTATAAGATAGATAAGAAGGGTAAAGAAAAAATCTATCATGTGAATCTCCTGAAGAAATATTTGGAAAGAGAAAATCAGGAAGAGACACATTTGCTGACCTTGTATATTGCAATGGAGATGAAAAAGGAACCACTTTCATCATATGAATATCCCTTACACCCCTGTAAGACAGCTGCACAGGTGAAAATCAGTACACACTTAACGAAAGATCAGAAGAAGAGAGTGCAACAGGTTTTAGATGATCATACAGAGGTGTTAACGGACCGTCCGGGGCATACAAACGTATTGGACTATGATATGAAATTTATTGACCCAACACCTGTATGTATGAAAAAATATTCGAATCCTTTCGCTAAGGAGAAAGCCTTGAAGGAAGAGATAGACTATTTGTTGAAGGAAGGAATCATTTTACACAGTGAATCTTCGTATAGTTCCAATGTGGTGCTTTTAAGAAAACTCTCTGGAGAACATAGACTCTGTATAGATTACAGGAGACTGAATGCTATCATAGAAGGTCAGGTGGATCCATTGCCGGATACAAATCAGTTGTTTGCCAGGCTAAGTAAAGCTAAATATTTCTCAAAAGTGGATCTGAGCAAAGGATACTATCAGATTCCGGTAAAGATTGAGGTTAGATCTTTTTTAGCTTTTAGTACCTCAGAGGGACACTATGAATTTAACAGATTGCCATTTGGATTGAATAATGTGCCTAGTGTCTTCTCTAGAATGATGAGAAAATTGTTGGATCCTCTGAGTAATCCATGCATCACAAACTTCATGGATGATATCCTTGTAGCGACAGAAACATTTGAGGAACACATTGACTCTCTGAACATGTTGTTTAATCGACTTAGAGAAGCGAATTTGACAGCCCGACCAACCAAATGTTGCGTTGGATGTAAAGAATTAGAATTGTTGGGACACACAGTCCATCAGGGAAACATGACTCCTGACCCCAAGAACTTGGAGAAACTAAGAAAAGCCCCAAGGCCACAAACAAAGAAAGACGTGAGATCTTTTGTCTCATTATGTGGTTTCTACCAAAAATACATCAAAAACTTTAATTCCATATGTGCACCGTTAACTGATTTGACACGCAAGGGAAATCCAGATCGAATTACCTGGACAGCACAGTGTGAATTAGCATACCAAGAATTGAAGGAGAAGCTCACCAGCAAACCTATTTTGAAATTACCTGACTTAAGTCAAGAATTCATTGTGAGAACGGATGCAAGTAATATCGGTTTGGGAGCTACCCTGTTACAGAAGTCAGATTCACTGGATGGGGAACTAACCCCAGTGGCATATGCTAGCAGAAAGTTGAATAAAGCTGAAAAAAATTATTCAACTAGCGAAAAAGAATGTCTTGCTGTAATATGGGCGATCAAGAAATTCAATATTTATCTGTATGGGAAGGCGTTCAAGTTACAAACGGACCACAAACCCCTGGCTTTTCTAGCACAGGCTAGGCATGAAAATACGAGGTTACTCCGATGGTCTTTGCTTTTGCAGCCATTTCAATTCAGCATAGAATATATTTCTGGAAAAACTAACTTGGGTGCGGATTTTCTAAGCCGCCATCCGTGTGATGAGAATCACAATGATCACCAGGAATAGCAATACATTTATCTAGGTGTATATAGAATTATGGACTGACATATGATGTCTGTTTTAAGTGGGGAGAATTTGTGGTGAAAAATTCTAATCCACATATATAAATGAGAAAATAAATGTAAAGCCTAACGAAGTAATTTAACAGAAGGAAAGAAGAATGGTAAAAGACCAGTGCTTTTCCCAATAGCGTACACCTGCGATGTAGAACGCCATAATGACTGAACCCGAGATCCCCTTTTTCTACTTCATCTGCATAATTGTAACGCTTCCACGTTTGATAGTAAAAGCCTACTGCATAAACTACACGCGTTTCTAAAAATAAAACTGGTACTGTGTTTCTTAGAAAACCTTGAGATACGCAAACTGCTTAATGACCTAGATATAATACTAGCATTAATGTCATTATATACACTACGTTAACCTAGAAGACAGACGGGCTTAGAAGCGAGAGAGAGAGAGAGATGCACGGAGGAACGCATGCAATGCTACCACGGCGTCTCGCGATTTAAAAATTAATGCCACCCCACGCGAAAGGCATGCATGCCTGTTTTTTTCAAATAAACAGTAATAAAAAACACTAACGATACGAGGTTAGGTTTTGAAAACAGGTTTAAAATCTTATTAGGAAACATGACACAATACTGTTTTACGTCTGAAATCCTGACTTTAGCCTGACAGTACAGAAGATATCCCATCGTATAGAAGTGAACGGGTGGTAGAAGAAAATACATATTTTGAACGAAGCCACTTAGCCCCATTAAACTTATATATTTGGGTGCCTTAGGACTTGCTGACAAAGAATATGTTATGTGTTACGCAATTAGTCTAGTAATTAACAAATTATAGCAAAAATACTATAGTGACGTAGTCTGACAGCACAAGATCATATTTGCTCATAATGGCATGCTTGAAACACTGCTTTAGGGGAAATGAGGTCAACTAGTTAGATACGATTTGATTGGCGGTAGTCATATGTAAAAGACGAAACCTGATTAGTCGGACTGCAAATGCAAATATGGTTGTTATGGCAACGTGTAGAATGGGTAACATTTTTTCAAAGGCTCTTGTAAACATGGTCTCATTGGTTAGAGCATTCGATATAGTCAAATAGAAGCGTCAGTTCAGGGCCAGTTTTGAAAATATAGTTTGTGAGAAGCTAGTGCGTGGCGAGCAAGCTAAAATTTTTCTAAATAAAAGCCTGGGATAAGGCAGATCAAAATTGTGCCAGAATTCATCGCCAGTCAACGTACTAGTGTATATTTCCTTAAATTGTGGTAAGCTAGACATGTTTCCTATATATCTATATATATATATATTATATGAAAATTGAATATGAATTGATAAATTGTGTCTGTATGTGTGTGGTTCAGTAGCAAACAGAAGACAAAGCCTAGATATTGCTCCATGTAAAAGCTTGTCAGAGAGGAGTAGAACTGCATTGGCATATATGGGATTGCTATTTAGTAACATGACACCTATCTTATTGTATAGAAGGAATTACAGCTGGATTTGCAGAGGCGTTGTAACCATTAGGAAGAGGAATAATGGTATATTATCACATGAGAAGCTAGTAGTTGGCTACAGCGCTGAACTCTGTATTTGTAATGTCCTGTACTTCAGTGTGGAAATAGATTATATATTAGTTCTGAAGAAGGAGGTACAACCTTCTTATTTCAGGGACCGTGGTACTGAAGTATTAGAGCAGCACCTGGTCTGAGTTTTGCTGGATCCAGAGGGCTGGCAGCAGACTCTTTGTCCAAGATATCGACCATTGGTGTATTTCAAGATAACTGAGAAGCAAGCGAGCAGAGGAGACAGTTTTCCTGTCGCCAACTCATAAGTTAAGAATTCGTCAGCCAGAGTAGCTCATCCTTGTATAACCCACCTTTAAAAATTGACTGTAATACTAAAGCAAGAGGGACAGTTATGGTTTTACAAATAAAAAGAACTGTGAACCCTTCAAGATTATTTCCACCATTAACAAACACATGAAGTCGTGATGACAAACAACAACATAGTCAAAAGCCAGTATTACATCTTAATACCAGAGCATCACACTACACACATATTGTAATAATATTCTATGTCAGGACAAAGATCCTTTGTATAATTTGTGTACATAGACATTGTATTTACATTTGATTGTGATTCCTGATTCACTCTGTAGTTGGATGAGGATATCTATTCTTGAAAGAAATTAATACATAATTTAAACGTTAACACTTGACTTACTTAAGCTAGTCTTCTAGAGTGTTATATGTATGTGCTTGTCATAGTGTTGTAAAGTGTTGTGACTCTTAAATAAAGTATTTATCTGTCTGTTGTTGTTGTGAACTTACACTTCATCAATATCATAACCCTAGACATTCAACGTAGTCATCACAATATTCCAGAATAAGTCTGACTGAGGTCTAAATGTGGTAGCAAAGTAAGGTCATCTGTAACACACCACACATATTATATACAGATACCTTCACAGCTGATCTCAGTCAGTACACTAAGTCCCCTATAAATATTTATATAATCCCAACTTACCACACAATCACTGACTTCTCATTCTTTGTTGGTTCACATCTAATGTATGCATGTATGCGCTTATGGGGGAACTTTGTATTTGTAATGATCAGATTCTGCTCACTGCAGAATCTAAGGAGCCGCTTTCCATTGTCATTGAGAGTATCTTCTCCATATCTTCCGATAACTCCACCCCATCTAGCATGGTCATTTCCAACTCTGGCATTGAAATCTCCGAGCATGATAATTTCTTCTAGGCAGTCATCCACTGTCCTTTGAAGCAGCTCGACGAATTCCTCCTTGACCGCTGCTCTCTCATCCTCATTTGGGCTATACACTATGACCAGGTTGACTATGGTTTCTCCTTCTTTTAGTTTTACAACCATAATGCGCTCCGAGACAAAGTTCCATCCCTTGATACAACCAATTACAACAATGTTAAATACGAGTATTTATGACTTTTTCATTTCTAACAAAATGTTCGCTGCTTGTTTTAAAACACCATATGCGGAATAAATTAGCATAATTGTGGGTGCCTAGGTAACACTTAACACATGCTAGAGACAGAAGAAGTTAATGCACAGCCGGATCAAAGTAACGAGCCTCACACTTGTGCACGTCTAATTGTTTTGTTCTTTGTATTTAAACATGGATCAACTGATGAAAGCAGTTATATTCATCATTGTGTAAGTACAGAGATAAAATTGTATGCTTTATTTTCAGACATTTGTGATAGTGATTCTTTTCTTGATTTTGAGATTCAACAAAAAAATATTAGCTCTGCTCTTGGTTTTTAGGAAATGATAAAAATGATTATAGTAATTGTTTTCTAAATTTTAGATTGTGGTAAAAATGAAACTAACAATTATGTTTCCAGTTGTGAGATATGTTAAAGAGTGCTATGATTTTGAAATAATGGGATAATTATTGGGTTGTAAGTGTAGATCGCGTCTCGTTGTACTTGCGGTTTTTAATGTGTTGTAGTGTTTTCACTTGCTGTGTGTGTGATATACTGTGACGGTGCCTAATATTGTTACTTCCTTTGAGTTAAAGGATATAACCACGACACTTTCTTTACTGGAATACTTCTGTGGATGACTGGTTATACACCAGAGTTGTTACTTCCAGAAGTAAGGAAAAAACCCAGGTAGAAAGGATTACTTGTAAATGCTTATTGTTGTCAGAACCCTGATTGAAGGTTTGATTGTTAACAGCTATTCCAACAAAGCCAAGGAAAATTATAAAAATGTAGAATATTGAAGAAGTCCGAGTATTTATATCAAATTTTCTTTATTCAATTGATTCCTATGCTGGCAAATAAGCATCTCCAAAAAGCAGCGTTAGCCTCGATGGCAAAAGGCTTACTACTTTTAGAAGTCGTGTTAAGGCATGTCTGAACTCTGGAAACCTAACGAAATAAAATATCGATTCGAAACTTTGGAAAAAAAACTAGTTCGAGACTCACTTGTTGTGTAAAACCACAATACAATTCAGGGCAGGGGTCAGAGATGGTTCGCTGGTGGCCCTGGTAGTTAGTAGGTGTCTGGGCGGTTATGAACTTGTCACAACGTAGGAATCAAAGGCTTTTTGTTCTCACAATAGGGGATGCGCCAGGTTGCTCCACACCTCAAGTGAGAACGCCTTATGTAATTTTGACTCTGGTCACTGAGATAACTGTCTCAGGCTCTGACTGGTTACTATGATGGACCAGTCTATATACTAGTCCGGTGCTTTGGCTTGCCGGATGAAATTATTTGTAATTGGAGTAGAGACCGGAAACCTTCTTATGATTGGTCTTGGGGCCTAGCTGACTATTAAAATAGTCTTTAACCTAACTAACTACGAAACCTCTAGTCTAAAATTATTGTTACTAAGTAAGTATGACCAACCATTGTTATAGGTTTTCTCTATTCTAAATGTCTTCCGGCCTAACTTGTATGGAGGCCATACAAGGTTTGATGACATCATGGGTTCATGTGTGCCATGACTGATGATGTCATTGGTTTTGTTGGCTAGTGTTTATTTTTACTAACTAGTAATTCTTAAGTTCTTTAGTATAATTCTAATAGTTGTAGCGACGTAGTAGGCCATACGATCACATAACTTGTAAGTTTTTATATCCATATTTCTTATTATTACTTTTTTCTTGATTCATTGCTAATTGTAGGAGGAATTTACATTTACTTCATTGTACCACAAAAATTAACAGCAAAATAACGAGGCAGAGGTCATGGGGATTCTTATTAGCTGTTTGACAAGAACTGGTTCACAATTACTAACCTCGTGTTCAAGAATAACCTAACATTGATTATCGATAAAAATACTATTCATGAGCGGGAAGTGGGTTTTATCGATTACATGTTCCATTGGAAATAAAAATGTGGAAACATGTGGAAAACTGGTTACAACAAGGGGCTTGCTGTTTGTTGCTATGGGGATATTTCATATATAGTTTCCGTTCCATCTATCTGGTAGATAAGAAAAATTTTTTCCGAATAACGTCGTGACAGAAAGGTATCGGCCGATGAGAGTTGACGAAACATTGCAGAAGCCTATGTGTCGTTGGTGTTCATGGTCTAAAAAAAAAATGAAACATTTATTTGTTTGTTTATAAGCAGCCCTACATTAAATATTTAACGTTTGCGGCTTGGGTGTAGGATTTCACAATTTTAAGTTCTGTGAAGATAAACGGCTTTACTACGCCAAGAGCTTGTATATCGTTATATATTCCTTATTATATGATAACAGTGCACAATGTATTGGGTTCCAACACACACACCCATTTTGTAGTGCGCAGTTGATAACTGAATACGACATAATTACGCTTACAGTAGGACACAATAGAACACAGTGCTCATTCTTTCATTTATTTATTACCTGTCAGCTTTCTAAGGAGCAAAGTTTTTGAGCAAGCATTTGACAAGTCCTCCTATCGCACGCCATCAGCTCAGTGGCGTCCTCATCATCTTCATTTCTGTCACCTGTTCTCTTCTCAATTGTTTTTCGGTCTATCTCTACTTCCCTCACCCTGGGTATGTCAGAACAAGGACTGCTTTGTTATGCTATTAACAGATTTCTTTAACGTGTGTAGTACCATTTAAACCCTTCTTTTCTGCAGAAATACAAATTTATGAAAGTCTATAAACAGTAATGCAACTATGGAGGGTCAGGCATTGGAGCGACTACTCCGTCTTGTTAAAACGTGAAGTCTCACAAACGTCAACAGTGCACACTACATATCACAAATTATACAAAGCTCGTAATATAATTTTAAAACGCCTGTTAAAATTTAATACGTGAGCAAATTGTGAAAACCTGAGAGATTTTCCCGTGAGTCCTTTTCAATTCTCTTTAATATTCAAAGACATCAAAAGGAGTGCACTTTGCTATCGTGTGCTCTTCTGGTGCAAGTTTTTTATGACTCCTTTGTTCATCAGTGAAGACCTTTTTCCTGTCTATCGGGACATCAGTGTAGTTTGCACTAGCATGATGTTCCATGGGTGCACTTGTAGCTTTTTGTCCTGACAGTAAATTGTCACTTTGTTGGCTTTAAATAGGATGTTTGCTTCAGTTGATTGCTGGGTCTCTGCCGTGTTTCTGGCTTCTGTTATTTCATCATCAAGCTTTTGTAGCTCTTCAGGCCAGTATGGTTTGAAGTTCTTTCTTGCCCCTCTGCGAGTGGGCCTATGTGGCTGCTTGAAGTATAAGGCTTTAAACCATAGTTCTCATTCTGTTGATGGTCTCACAAAACCTGTCCAGCAAAGTTAACAATGATTTCGTAGGAAATAAAGAAGTACAAAGCTAGACAACAGAAAAACAACAGACGTGATATGCTTACCGATTCGAACCCAGGACCATCCAAACAGCAACACCGCCTTGCTACGGGAGTGAATCGTGACTATTCACTCTGCTAACTAAGCACCACAAAAATAGTGCTTCGTGGACAAGGGTCATTAGCTCCAACCCTCCGTGTAACTCACGCAGGACCGAGTACCGACCCAGTATAGGGGTCGTCCATTTATGACGTCATGCAGTGAAGAGGGGGAGGAAGACAAAATCGTGTGACTTTGTGTGACGAAATGGGAAGGTGGTCTGGAAAATGTGACTTCACATAAAATATTTTCGAGTCACACTCCCTTCTTAGATAAATTATGTTTCTACTTTTATCCGCAATAGTTAACTTTTATCCACAATAGTTAACTTTTAGCCGCAACTAGTAAGTAACCCGTCAAAATTGATAGGTTTTTAATTATAATGTGCTCTTTCTGTTACATGAGTAGTATACAATGGAGGAAACAGGTCGCATTCAGGCGGAGGCGCATGACTTTTATATAAGGAAAATGTGGAGGCGCGCGTGGAGGCGCGTCAGGCGGAGGCGCATGACTTTTATATAGCAAAATACTCGATCGATTTCAGGCGGAGGAATTTCAGGCGGAGGTGCATGACTTTTTATATAGCGATATATTGTAACCGAGGGACTTCCGTAGTAGGGAATGGAGGAAACGGTTAGCATTCAGGCGGAGGCGCATGACTTTTATATAGCAAAATAATTGATCGATTTCAGGCGGAGGCGCATAACTTTTATATAGCAAAATACTCGATCGATTTCAGGGGGAGACGTTCTCAGGTGGAGGGGCATAACTTTTATATAGCACATTACTCAGTCGTATTCAGGCGGAGGCGCGTGACTTTTATATAAGGAAAATGTGGAGGCGCTTTGTGGAGGCGCGTGACTTTTATATAAGGAAAATGTGGAGGCACTTTGTGGAGGCGCATGACTTTTATAAAAGGAAAATGTGGAGGCGCTTTGTGGAGGTGCGTGACTTTTATATAGAGATATATTTAGACGATATATTTAGACAACAAGAAGACGAATATATTTAGACAACAAGAAGACGATATATTTAGACTTGAGATAATATATTTAGACGATATATTTACAACAAGAAGACGATATATTTAGACGATATATTTAGACAACAAGAAGACGATATATTTAGACATATATATATTTTTACAACAGTTATACGAACAGTTAGACGCTATATTTAGACGATATATAGGTAACAAAAAAGAATTTTAGTTAATATATTTTTTATTTTTTCAAATAATAGCAAGCTAAAGCACAAGTCACAGCCGTTTGGTAGGTTTCTTCTGTTTCTTCGGTGGTAGAGTGGTGACATCGGCCAGGTGGGTTTCTGTGGTGGTTGTACAAGAATTAGGAAACCAACTCAGTTCTGGTGATACTGGACAGCTAGAGTTCATGTATTCGTTAAATGTGTTACTGGCGGAGTTAGTAGGTTTCTTCTTCGTCTTCGGTGGTGGATTAGAGACATCGGCCAGGTGGTTGTCTGTGGTGGTTGTACAAGGGTTAGGAAACCAACTCGGTTCTGGTGATACTGGACAACTAGAGTTCATGTATTCGTCAAATCTGTTACTTTGGGGCGGGGGGTAGTTAGTAGATTTCTGCTTCTTCGGTGGTAGATTGGTGACATCGGCCAGGTGGTTGTCTGTGGTGGTTGTACAAGGGTTAGGAAACCAACTCGGGTCGGCGGAAATCGGTTGGTAACAGCTGGAGTTTATGTAGTCGTCAAACGTGTTAGTGGTACAAGTAGTTGGATAGGTATCCGTGCGTGGTGACTGTAATCGGTCAAATTCGACGAGGATTTCACTCTGTAAAGATAACAAATGTTCAAACTCGGATCGAGTTAACGTAATGCCGGTTTTGGTAGGAAACTTGAGGTAGGATTCACCAAAATATTTTCGCACGTGCAGTAAAGGTTGGCTTCGGTTTAAGCATTTCATCACAGCTCTTGATGTAGACCCAGTTGGTGGGAGCAGTCATCTTGAACGAGGTGTAAGTATCTGTCGTTATCACGCCACTGCGTTTGTAAAGTATGAGTGTCTGGGTCTTCCAAGTGTCTGTTTATATGCAGGAATACCAGTTTAATCTGGTTTTTTTGAGGCGTGTGCTAGCCGAGACGTGATTAGTTGAAATATTAATCGATCGTTGACGGTGTGACTAGATTTGAGTTGGCCAGGGCGTGCTTAGTCGAACAACCAATCGATTGTTGACGCGGTTGCGTGGGGACAAGTGGATGACTCATGGATGTATTGTCGTGAGGGAAAAAACGATAGAAAAAAATACACACACGTGTCTATTGATCTCTTCCTTTGTCTATGAAGGAAAATGCCATCTGGTGTTTCGCTAGCCAGGGTCTGACTAATCGAAAAATTAATCGATCGTTGGCGTGTTGTCTAGCCGAAAAGGGTAGTAGGACGCGCTGCATAGTACCACCTCGTGTTTTGATCAAGATGAAATAAATGGCGTAGAGCCCACAAACGTTGGTAACTACATCTTGTAAATGTCTGGCGTTGTAGTTAACAGGTCGGGTAGAGTTTCTGGCTATAAAATTAATCAGGTCCGGGTGTGTAGGTGGTAGGCCGAAAGAATCAAAATATTCAAAAGTGCCAAGTCCATTATAATATAGAGCGACCCAGTGGTCACCGGGGCGATAGCTAGGGTCAGTGTTGATGACGAAAGCAGCCGTCTTGGTCGGATCGATGCGTAGAGGTAATTGGTCACGAGCTAAAACTTTAACGAGCCCAGTTCGTTTAACAAATATATCTGACAGGAGGGTGGTCCGTATCTCATCTGTATTCATCGTTTAAGTGGTGTAGTCTGTCAAAACTTGGCGCGATTTCGAGAACAAAAATGTTATAGAGAAAAAAAGGTTTAGGGTTCTTGTGCCAATGTCTTTTACTGGTGTTTTTATTCTGGTTGATGTTGTTGTCGAGCCGCGCGGCGATGAATATAACGCAACAGGGTTCTCCTTATTACCTCTACGGTTAGATCGACAAGGTGGTCATGTGGGACCACCCGTAGGAGGACGGCCTCTAGGTGTATATTAATCAGATCCTCGATCGTTGCTGTCAGGCAGGAATGGCCTTCTTGATTCGGCTGTTCATCCAGACATCCTTCACAATACAGAGACCGATTCGCTTGGAGGTAACTTAAGATCGAGGTGAGAATATTCCGACGACGTGAAGACATCTGTAAAAATGAAAAATAAAAAGGAGAAAGTTACTATAAAAATAGGTGTATATAGCTATAGATAAGGAGGAGATATGATAGACCCCAAGTATTCAAAAATATGACAGGGAATTTCCCTTGTTGGGTGAATGTAATTACATATTGATGTACACGGATAGTTGTATCTTAATTATTGTATATCACGATTAATAACGATACTCATGTCAATACGCATTTAGTGATATGTAAATTTGGACTTTTGTTCCTGTCATGTTCTGTATGGTTTGCTGCTCCTTCCTGAATGTGTGTGTGTGATCGTGTGCGCGCGTGTGTGTATGTGTGTGTGTGTGTGTGTGTGTGTGTGTGCGCATGTGTCTGTTGTTTTGCTTCAAGCTTATCCCGCCTCCGGCCGGTAATCTGGTTTGCGTTATGTTCGATTTATTTGTTCATATTGTGCTACAAATATATGGTCTATACGAGTTATCTTTACTCTTGTTAAATACTATTCCTCTATATTTATTTTATACCCAGCATCGAAATGACTTACAATTAGTATTTATGCTCTATCTATCTCCACAGCTAAATTAACACATAACAAGTTATTAATTATCTTTAGATACCAAGAGTTAAAAGCTAGACATATCACGCTAGCACATGTGAATTAAATTTATGTATGCTTGCGCGCGCGCTCACCCATGAAAAAGCGGCAATATCGAGTCGCGTGGCGGTGACATGAGTCTTCAAATTATCGGGAACACGAACGCCGCACCCGATTTCTCCCCCTTCTCAAACAAATTTCTTCCCCTTGACAAACAAATTTCTCCCCTTGTCATAAAAGTTGGTAATCAAAGTTTGACTTCTTACAAATTATTGAGGCCCTAGAGATCTTTTGTAGATAAGGGTTGTACCGCGATGATATGACAATATCAAAGAAGGTGTTCGATTATAACGAACATAGTTGTCACCGCATTGATCCTCAAATAGACTTTCCGCGTACCATACTTTGAGAGTCACCGTTCGTATGTCTTTCTTTATTCAGCTGATAATAGCATTCGGGTTCTTTCGCCCTACCAATTAGACACTCGATTCTGGTTAACTTTAAAGTGAGATATTCTAACAGAACCTTTAACTACAAACCTAGGTATTTACAAGCTGTAGCTCCCACCTTTTTGTGGATCCAACATAATTTATTTCGTGTCTACATTACAACAAAGTTGTATATTTCAAAACCAAACAACAACCACCGCTCACCCCCTTCTACGCGAACCCAACTTAGAACACATGGAAAATCGAAAAGAAGCCGTCGTTTGCCGTGTTAGCGGCCATGTGGGATATGTTAATTTACTATCGATCCGGTGATATCGCGGTCTTGATTACAAAGCACGTGAAAAACATCCAAGGCGAGTTGTCTTTTTGGTTTGTAACTAAGAAATAAATTTAATCAAGAAAATAGAAATATTGTGCACACCACACAAGGGTCAAAGTTGGTTTATATATATATATATATATATATATATATATATATATATATATATATATATATATATATATATATATATATATATATATATATATATATATATATATATATATAGAGCATATATAGTCTGTTGTAGAAAATACCTACCACGCTCTTACATGCTCTCTGTCTGGATTTGGATGACATGGCTGTGAAGACCACCGTTCCCCACTGTTTGATTCATTACAACGAATTGAAAATATGGTGTCATATAGGGCAGACAAATGGTTATTTCAGACATGTGTAGCCCCGATATCACCCTCAGATAGTGCATGTTGTAGAAGAACGATAAAACTGCTATTGCCAAGATGTGATAGTTGTACGTTAACAAGTTCTCGTCGCATAGTGAAATATTACACAGTGTAATTATTTGTTCCATCTCTACCTCTGTAACAGGGACATTTGCCTCTAAGCTGATAATCCCGAGATAGATTTCTACCCACGATAACATTGTCATCGGATTCACTGTGAATTTTATTGTTTTTAGTATATGTTGTTCTAGACTGATAAGTTCAGTCGGGGTACGCATGTTGCAATATAGCTCCAACGGTTCGTGCACCCTAAACACATTCCCTTCTTCAAACTTGCTAGCTATGAAGAGACATGTCAACCCGACAAACTGAAAATTTTCTATGTTTAGTTGTTCTTTACTCCCATAATGTTCTAAAAGAGCGATAGTTAACTGAAATATTTGTTTCTGACATTTATAAGCACCACAAACGGCTGAAACCCATTCTTATCAAAAGCAACCTCGCTCTGTTACTAATGTCTCCCGGTATAAAAACAAATCTAGGGGTCTCAGGAATTACTTCTAACATCTCCTTTAACTCCGTTAACTTAAATCCTATGTTACGATATTCGACACTAAAGCTCGCTGCCATTTTAAAAACTCACTTTTGTTTTCTTAAAGAAATATGTAAGTTCTGTTTTGCTGTTGTGGGGCAAGTAGTCGGTTGTATTTATATATATAGAGAGAGATACAATAGTATCTTGACGCTCACAGATCGGTTCTTTGTGGAGGGTACTGACGCACGACCTTAATTAAGCCCAGCTGTCGTTAGATAATTGCACGTGTAAAACAGCGTGATCACTTTGTTCTTTGTGTGAATGTCTCATTGTCACCGATCAATCGTAAATACCATCTGACCTCCCCGGTACCAGAGACCGAATAATTGTCATGCCCGCTCAAACAAAGCCAAAAGCCAATTTCATTCATATAAGATCGAATGACAGATGTACGCACGTAATAACTTCAGAGATCTTGCACGTCGGGTATAATGACGCACAGCAGATGCGAATAATTTGGTCGAAGACAAGTTTGAGCAAACTTTCGAACAAAATAGAACTGTCCGTCCCAGAAAAGAAAACATTCCCTCGTTCGTGTGTTCGAACCCATGATTTTTAAGCTTTCACTTTTTTATTTTTTCTTATTTTTTCTTTTATTTTACAAGTGCGGCATCTTGTGATAGGTTTTATATTGTCTCCCAATCGTACCAAACAGGATGCGACCGTGGAAATATAGTACATTAAATAAATAGAAATATACCTGTTAGGTGATAGAAATATCCCCTCGAGGTGATAGAAATATGCCTGTGAGGTGATAGAAATGTAACCGCGAGATGATAGAAATATGCCCTCGAGGTGATAGAAATATGCCTGTGAGGTGATAGAAATATCCATGTGAGATGATAGAAATGTACCCGCGAGATGATAGAAATATGCCCTCAAGGTGATAGAAATATGCCCTCGAGGTGATAGAAATATCCATGTGAGATGATAGAAATATGTATGTGAGATGATAGAAATGTACCCGTGAGGTGATAGAAATGTGACCACCGGTTTTGGTAGAAAACTTTAGATATAACTCACCAAAGTATTTTCGCACGTGTATCAAAGGATGGTCTCGGTAAAACTTACAGCGGCGGCCTTCAGGCCACTCTCCAACGGTACAAGTATTCCATCACTTCTTGTCATGTATACCTAGTTGGTGGAAACAATGGAAGTCATCTTCAACGAGGTATGAGCGCGAGTGTAAGTCATCTTCAACGAGGTATGAGCGCGAGTGTCTGTCGTTATTACACCGTCTCTTCAGTAAAGTATGAACGTGAGTGGCTGGCCGTTGGTCTTCCGAGTGTCTATTTATATGAACGAAAGCCAGTTTTAATCTGAGTGTTAAACGTATCCAGATACATTTCTCGGTAACAGATGATTTTCCTACCCGCTATAGAATAAAAAGGAAAAGCCATCTAGATACTCCTTAGTGTTACAAGTTCCAATCGGGACATTATCGAGGTCAGTTTCAACCATTTTAAGAAAAGCCAACACGTACCTGCTTTTTACCACTCGTTGTTAAAATCGATCGATGGTCTGCGCTTCCGAGGAAAACATTATCAAATGTAATCGATGAATGAGTCATACTGTTGTAGTCGGTTAGGGTGGGTGACGCCAGCGCTAAATATAGACTATCGGAAACAAGTTTATGTTCCTTTGAGTTTGTACACTTTATCTTTCGACGAAATGCCGAGGAGGTGGCGCAGACACGGTAGATGGAAGGTATTGAGCCTTCTTTCTTGCTTAGCATAGATTGTTCAGGTCTCACTGCCATATAGAAGTAAACTGATGATACAGGCGTTATATATTGCAGCTTTGGTCATCGTTGTGAGTTTGGAGTTTCCCCAAATCCGTGATGTGAGGCAGGCAAAGGTAGCTGCAGCTTTGTTAATGAGACTAGCAATTTCTGTGGCCAGAGAGAGTTTGTCATTGATGATATACACAAGGTATGTGTGATGCACTGCACACAACCCGGTAGGGCAGACCCAATTACAAATGGTACCAGAGGAACTCTGGGACGGTTAAGGCAGCCGGCTCGATGCTGACGACAGCATCGTGCCGGCTGACTTAACACCACGTGCATCACACATACCTTGTGTATATCATCAATGACAAACTCTCTCTGACCACAGAAATTGCTAGTCTCATTAACAAAGCTGCAGCTACCTTTGCCTGCCTCACATCACGGATTTGGGGAAACTCCAAACTCACAACGATGACCAAAGCTGCAATATATAACGCCTGTATCATCAGTTTACTTCTATATGGCAGTGAGACCTGAACAATCTATGCTAAGCAAGAAAGAAGGCTCAATACCTTCCATCTACTGTGTCTGCGCCACCTCCTCGGCATTTCGTCGAAAGATAAAGTGTACAAACTCAAAGGAACATAAACTTGTTTCCGATAGTCTATATCTAG
Organism: Oreohelix idahoensis; assembly: GCA_024509875.1. Lineage (NCBI taxonomy): Eukaryota > Metazoa > Mollusca > Gastropoda > Stylommatophora > Oreohelicidae > Oreohelix > Oreohelix idahoensis. Next base: position 152,795 of record JAMPIV010004685.1, on the reverse strand, counting down.
CGCTGGCGTCACCCACCCTACCGACTACAACAGTATGACTCATTCATCGATTACATTTGATAATGTTTTCCTCGGGAGCGCAGACCATCGATCGATTTTAACAACGAGTGGTAAAAAGCAGGTGCGTGTTGGCTTTTCTTAAAATGGTTGAAACTGACCTCGATATTGTCCCGATTGGAACTTGTAACACTAAGGAGTATCTAGATGGCTTTTCCTCTTTATTCTATAGAGGGTAGGAAAATCATCTGTTACCGCGAAATGTGTCTGGATACGTTTAACACTCAGATTAAAACTGGCTTTCGTTCATATAAATAGACACTCGGAAGACCAACGGCCAGCCACTCACGTTCATACTTTACTGAAGAGACGGTGTAATAACGACAGACACTCGCGCTCATACCTCGTTGAAGATGACTTACACTAGCGCTCATACCTCGTTGAAGATGACTTCCATTGTTTCCACCAACTGGGTGTACATGACAAGAAGTGATGGAATACTTGTACCGTTGGAGAGTGGCCTGAAGGCCGCCGCTGTAAGTTTTACCGAGACCATCCTTTGATACACGTGCGAAAATACTTTGGTGAGTTATATCTAAAGTTTTCTACCAAAACCGGTGGTCACATTTCTATCACCTCACGGGTACATTTCTATCATCTCACATACATATTTCTATCATCTCACATGGATATTTCTATCACCTCGAGGGCATATTTCTATCACCTTGAGGGCATATTTCTATCATCTCGCGGGTACATTTCTATCATCTCACATGGATATTTCTATCACCTCACAGGCATATTTCTATCACCTCGAGGGCATATTTCTATCACCTCACAGGTATATTTCTATTTATTTAATGTACTATTTTTTCACGGTCGCCTCCTGTTTGGTACGATTGGGAGACAATATAAAACCTATCACAAGATGCAGCACTTGTAAAATAAAAGAAAAAATAAGAAAAAATAAAAAAGTGAAAGCTTAAAAATCAGGGGTTCGAACACACGAACGAGGGAATGTTTTCTTTTCTGGGACGGACAGTTCTATTTTGTTCGAAAGTTTGCTCAAACTTGTCTTCGACCAAATTATTCACATCTGCTGTGCGTCATTACAGTTCGTGTAATAACATTCTCGATAATCGACCATTGTAACAAAGACGTGAGTTCTGAATATTTGCTCGCAGACGAGCGCAGCTGTGGTACGTTTTAAACATGCCCGTAATGAAATTGTATATCGATTCCGCTATTTGTTCACAATACCCGACGTGCAAGATCTCTGAAGTTATTACGTGCGTACATCTGTCATTCGATCTTATATGAATGAAATTGGCTTTTGGCTTTGTTTGAGCGGGCATGACAATTATTCGGTCTCTGGTACCGGGGAGGTCAGATGGTATTTACGATTGATCGGTGACAATGAGACATTCACACAAAGAACAAAGTGATCACGCTGTTTTACACGTGCAATTATCTAACGACAGCTGGGCTTAATTAAGGTCGTACTTCAGTACCCTCCACAAAGAACCGATCTGTGAGCGTCAAGATACTATTGTATCTCTCTATATATATATAAATACAACCGACTACTTGCCCTACAACAGCAAAACGGAACTTACATATTTCTTTAAGAAACAAAAGTGAGTTTTTAAAATGGCAGCGAGCTTTAGTGTCGAATATCGTAACATAGGATTTAAGTTAACGGAGTTAAAGGAGATGTTAGAAGTAATTCCTGAGACCCCTAGATTTGTTTTTATACCGGGAGACATTAGTAACAGAGCGAGGTTGCTTTTGATAGAATGGGTTTCAGCCGTTTGTGGTGCTTATAAATGTCAGAAACAAACATTTCAGTTAACTATCGCTCTTTTAGAACATTATGGGAGTAAAGAACAACTAAACATAGAACATTTTCAGTTTGTCGGGTTGACATGTCTCTTCATAGCTAGCAAGGTTGAAGAAGGGGGTGTGTTTAGGGTGCACGAACTGTTGGAGCTATATTGCAACATGCGTACCCCGACTGAACTCCAAATCCAGACAGAGAGCATGTAAGAGCGTGGTAGGTATTTTCTACAACAGACTATATATATATATAAACCAACTTTGACCCTTGTGTGGTGTGCACAATATTTCTATTTTCTTGATTAAATTTATTTCTTAGTTACAAACCAAAAAGACAACTCGCCTTGGATGTTTTTCACGTGCTTTGTAATCAAGACCGCGATATCACCGGATCCATAGTAAATTAACATATCCCACATTACCACTAACACGGCAAACGACGGCTTCTTATCGATTATCCATGTGTTCTAAGATGGGTTCGCGTAGAAGGGGGTGAGCGGTGGTTGTTGTTTGGTTTTGAAATATACAACTTGGTTGTAATGTAGACACGAAATAAATTATGTTGGATCCACAAAAAGGTGGGAGCTACAGCTTGTAAATACCTAGGTTTGTAGTTAAAGGTTCTGTTAGAATATCTCACTTTAAAGTTAACCAGAATCGAGTGTCTAATTGGTAGGGCGAAAGAACCCGAATGCTATTATCAGCTGAATAAAGAAAGACATACGAACGGTGACTCTCAAAATATGGTACGCGGAAAGTCTATTTGAGGATCAATGCGGTGACAACTATGTTCGTTATAATCGAACACCTTCTTTGATATTGTCATATCATCGCGGTACAACCCTTATCTACAAAAACCTCTAGGGCCTCAATAATTTGTAAGATGTCAAACTTTGATTACCAACTTTTATGATAAGGGGAGAAATTTGTTTGTCAAGGGGAAGAATTTTGTTTGAGAAGGGGGAGAAATCGGGTGCGGCGTTCGTGTTCCCGATAATTTTAAGACTCATGTCACCGCCACGCGACTCGATATTGCCGCTTTTTCATGGGTGAGCGCGCGCGCAAGCATACTTAAATTTAATTCACATGTGCTAGCGTGATATGTCTAGCTTTTAACTCTTGGTATCTAAAGATAATTAATAACTTGTTATGTGTTAATTTAGCTGTGGAGATAGATAGAGCATAAATACTAATTGTAAGTCATTTCGATGCTGGGTATAAAATAAATATAGAGGAATAGTATTTAACAAAAGTAAAGATAACTCGTATAGACCATATATTTGTAGCAGAATATGAACAAATAAATCGAACATAACGCAAACCAGATTACCGGCCGGAAGCGGGATAAGCTTGAAGCAAAAAAACAGACACATGCGCGCACACACACACACATACACACACGCGCGCACACGATCACACACACACATTAAGGAAGGAGCAGCAAACCATACAGAACATGACAGGAACAAAAGTCCAAATTTACATATCACTAAATGCGTATTGACATGAGTATCGTTATTAATCGTGATATACAATAATTAAGATACAACTATCCGTGTACATCAATATGTAATTACATTCACCCAACAAGGGAAATTCCCTGTCATATTTTTGAATACTTGGGGTCTATCATATCTCCTCCTTATCTATAGCTATATACACCTATTTTTATAGTAACTTTCTCCTTTTTATTTTTCATTTTTACAGATGTCTTCACGTCGTCGGAATATTCTCACCTCGATCTTAAGTTACCTCCAAGCGAATCGGTCTCTGTATTGTGAAGGATGTCTGGATGAACAGCCGAATCAAGAAGGCCATTCCTGCCTGACAGCAACGATCGAGGATCTGAGTAATATACACCTAGAGGCCGTCCTCCTACGGGTGGTCCCACATGACCACCTTGTCGATCTAACCGTAGAGGTAATAAGGAGCGGCTCGAACAACATCAACCAGAATGTAAAAGACATTGGCACAAGAACCCTAAACCTAAGATGTATTTACCAACGTTTATGGGCTCTACGCCATTTATTTCATCTTGATCAAAACACGAGGTGGTACTATGCAGCGCGTCCTACTACCCTTTTCGGCTAGACAACACGCCAACGATCGATTAATTTTTCGATTAGTCAGACCCTGGCTAGCGAACCACCAGATGGCATTTTCCTTCATAGACAAAGGAAGAGATCAATAGACACGTGTGTGTATTTTTTTCTATCGTTTTTCCCTCACGACAATACGTCCATGAGTCATCCACTTGTCCCCACGCAACCGCGTCAACGATCGATTGGTTGTTCGACTAAGCACGCCCTGGCCAACTCAAATCTAGTCACACCGTCAACGATCGATTAATATTTCAACTAATCACGTCTCGGCTAGCACACGCCTAAAAAAAAAACTAGATTGAACTGGTATTTCTGCATATAAACAGACACTTGGAAGACCCAGACATTCATACTTTACTAACGCAGTGGCGTGATAACGACAGATACTTACACCTCGTTCAAGATGACTGCTCCCACCAACTGGGTCTACATCAAGAGCTGTGATGAAATGCTTAAACTTTTGGCTAGTGGTCTGAAGGCCGCGTCTGTATGTATTTACCGAGGCCAACCTTTACTGCACGTGCGAAAATATTTTGGTGAATCCTACCTCAAGTTTCCTACCAAAACCGGCATTACGTTAACTCGATCCGAGTTTGAACATTTGTTATCTTTACAGAGTGAAATCCTCGCCATATTTGACCGATTACAGTCACCACGCACGGATACCTATCCAACTACTTGTACCACTACTACGTTTGACGACTACATCAACTCCAGCTGTTACCAACCGATTTCCGCCGACCCGAGTTGGTTTCCTAACCCTTGTACAACCACCACAGACAACCACCTGGCCGATGTCACCAATCTACCACCGAAGAAGCAGAAATCTACTAACCCCCCCCCCCCCCCCCAGTAACAGATTTGACGAATACATGAACTCTAGTTGTCCAGTATCACCAGAACCGAGTTGGTTTCCTAACCCTTGTACAACCACCACAGACAACCACCTGGCCGATGTCTCTAATCCACCACCGAAGACGAAGAAGAAACCTACTAACTCCGCCAGTAACACATTTAACGAATACATGAACTCTAGCTGTCCAGTATCACCAGAACTGAGTTGGTTTCCTAACCCTTGTACAACCACCACAGACACCCACCTGGCCGATGTCACCACTCTACCACCGAAGAAACAGAAGAAACCTACCAAACGGCTGTGACTTGTGCTTTAGCTTGCTATTATTTGAAAAAATAAAAAAAATATATTAACTAAAATTCTTTTTTGTTACCTATATATCGTCTAAATATAGCGTCTAACTGTTCGTATAACTGTTGTAAAAATATATATATGTCTAAATATATCGTCTTCTTGTTGTCTAAATATATCGTCTAAATATATCGTCTTCTTGTTGTAAATATATCGTCTAAATATATCATCTCAAGTCTAAATATATCATCTTCTTGTTGTCTAAATATATCGTCTTCTTGTTGTCTAAATATATCGTCTAAATATATCTCTATATAAAAGTCACGCGCCTCCACAAAGCGCCTCCACATTTTCCTTATATAAAAGTCACGCGCCTCCACAAAGTGCCTCCACATTTTCCTTATATAAAAGTCACGCGCCTCCACAAAGCGCCTCCACATTTTCCTTATATAAAAGTCACGCGCCTCCGCCTAAATACGACCGAGTATTTTGCTATATAAAAGTTATGCCCCTCCGCCTGAGAACGCCTCCGCCTGAAATCGATCGAGTATTTTGCTATATAAAAGTTATGCGCCTCTGCCTGAATGCGACCGAGTATTTTGCTATATAAAAGTTATGCCCCTCCGCCTGAGAACGCCTCAGCCTGACATCGATCGAGTATTTTGCTAGATAAAAGTTATGCGCCTCCGGCTGAAATCGATCGAGTATTTTGCTATATAAAAGTCATGCGCCTCCGCCTGAATGCTAACCGTTTCCTCCATTTCCTACTACGGAAGTCCCTCGGTTACAATATATCGCTATATAAAAAGTCATGCACCTCCGCCTGAAATTCCTCCGCCTGAAATCGATCGAGTATTTTGCTATATAAAAGTCATGCGCCTCCGCCTGACGCGCCTCCACGCGCGCCTCCACATTTTTTTATATAAAAGTCATGCGCCTCCGCCTGAATGCGACCTGTTTCCTCCATTGTATACTACTTACATGTCCTGTAGACGGTACTATTTCTACTTTTGTCATTTCATTAATTTACATTCACATGTCGCCGTCATTCTATCTTTGTAGTAAACATTATCTGGATGCACTGGATATGGAGCCACGGGGCAACCTTTAAAAAATGACATGGGTGCCACGAAATGGTTTTACGGCTAGAGGCTGTCTACATATAGCGACAAGACACTAGTGAGAAGAAAGACTGAAAGGATAGATTCAGATGAAAAATGACAGTGCAAATGTGAAAGTTGAGACCATTGGCTCCGAGGTTAAGATCCGAAATTGACGCTTCCTCGCTACTCCGGACGTCTAAATTGCTATGGCCTCAACCACCTCTAACTACCCTAAGGGGATAAGGTTCAATTTAAGATTCACATACACAACGATACAGACAACAGATAGATACTGTACGTAAATAAGGTGACTGATTTCACTATAATGTACAAGTTTTATTTAAACATATAGAAAACTCAAATACATGTCAAAAAATCAAGTGCGTGTGTGCACACCTGGAACAAAATCAAGCACAGTTAAAATGATTCAACATCAACCCCAACCCTTCACCCACAATTTCAACCTGTATGGGGAAAGAATTTTAAGATTTAACAGAATAAACCACACTGCACTTGGTGGGGTCTCGGATGTCGAGCCTCCACTCCAAACTAGCTGTTCTAACTTCTAATTTTAACTCTAAGTACACAGTCAGTTGGAACGACTACGAAGTGTCTACACAATCTCTGCACAGACTTCGGTTCTACACAGCCTATCCTGAAATCTCCCGAACACTGCTACACAACTAACTCTTCTAAACCTTCAGCAGCTGACCTCTGCTATGCTCTTAAATAAACTTGCTCTCAGTTCTGTCTATCTGCTATAGCAACTGTAGACTAAACTTCAGCAGCTGTCTTCTGCTTTAACATCTGTAGACTAAACTTTAGCAGCTGTCTTCTGCTCTAAAATCTGTAGAGAGGATTTTAACCCTGTTGCTCTCCACAATTCTGTAAGTGACGACTAGGTTTAAACACTGGATTCTGGACTGGAAACTGTAGCTGGCTGCTACTACGAATTGTATACACCTGCCCGCTCACCCCTCTCTCTGGGCTGTGGGCCTTCGGCTTTATTATGGCCGGGACGAAGCGAAATAAATTACAACCACGCTGGCAACTTGCCGATTTGCGTGTGTAAGAAGATTGAGCATCAGAGCTCCGGATTTTTCCACCAAAATCCCTTTCAACTGGAGAATGTCTTCCCTGCCTGGGGAAAACATATTTTTTTCTCTTCTTCCGCCTCTGGCAATTAACGCAAAACTTTGCGTTTCTGCCACAACTTTGCCGTGGGGGAAATTTTGTGGTATCAAAATTCCGCTCTCTCTTTCCCACAAAGCCGGTATCTGCTGTTGACAAATATAGAAAATGAACAGCTGAACATCACACATCAATAATATACTCCATTTACAACAAATAACTCCCCGACTTAACACTTCAAGTCCCAAGTCTTAAACTCTTAACTCCCATAGTACAATACCTCCTCCTTTTATCAATACAACTCCCTTGCTCTATTCCCGCTATGCACCACCATACAAATTAACCTTGCTCAAAAGAACAGCTCCCCACTCAACTCCCTTCTCTTCACTACCCAATTCCAAAATAAACCTCGGCTGACCCCGATCGTCTTGTTCTGCATGACTACTCTGAGCCAAACAATATTTCACTGTGCTCTACATGTGCAAAAATACTCTGGCCCACTTCCTACACTGACGTTAATGCAGCAAGGTTCACACAAATAAAATAGACCTCGCTAGGAATTCATAAAATTTCCTTCCCGTAAAATAATCACATAAAATGTAATACAAATATAATTCCCTTTAAAATTACATCTCACGTCTTCTGAGTACACAGAACAATTATGCACAATAAATAATGTATATCATTACATGCTAGCCTCTACATACTGCCACAAATTATACACCACGTGCTCCCGCCTTCTCACACCTCTGAATATCGTCCTGAATAATATTAAATAATTAACGCACCCACGTGGTCACCATTCCACAACTGTACTCCCGTGTATAAGTATGTACTTATCAAATAAACTCACAATAAAATACGGTAAACGCGCTCCCGACTATTCTGTAAATATACATAAATCAGAGATGCGGGTTTCTCCACAGACCTACTTTGAAATAATACAAAGCACACCCGTAACCTGTCAACTCTTAAACCCTCCTAGATACTGCTCTTCCTTAAATAAGGAATTATATGGACCTCTTTAGTTTCTCAAGTCTATCACTAAGATAGTATTGATGGCTCTGGCGTTAAGAATTAAATAAAAAATTAACTTCCCAAGAAAACTTACTGATCGGGCTGGGACTCGCAATTAAATCAATAAAGTACCACGCTAATAAATAATGCTTACCAAAACTCGAATTTTCCCACTGAAGGCAAATCGACTTTACTGTGGTACGCGGCTGGCAATTATCATTAGAGAGACCGACTAAGAAAATCAGTGCGTATTTATAGCAGTATCCCCCACGCTGCCCAAGCCTGACGTCAATTTCGCGGCTTTGTTCTAGGCCAATGATTTCAAATGCGGTTAGATCTCGGCCAATCAAAATTGTAAACAACTCTGACTCATCCTGTTACTGCTCGCGCGTGCTAAAATCACTACCCCCATTGAACAAAGAAACGGGAATAACGTTCAGCCCTCTACTGTTAAATGAAGCAAAAATGGCCGAAAATAATTTAACTCCCGAAAATACGTCTATGGCCACGCAATATCTTTAAAAAGACTAAAACTGGTGCAAATCTGATCTAGGCTCTACCGTCCTCCTTATAGAAAAATACTGCAACAATTCCCTACACCCCAACACTAAACACCACCGCTATTCATAGAGAAGAAATATAAATGCAGATAAGATAAAACTCCCTCATAATCTCACTCTGAAAAACGTAAATAATAGAAGGAGAAGAAATCTGGGGTGGATTACCTGTAATCCTTCCTAGAAGTAGTGAAAATAAAGCGAGGGGGAAAAATGGGGCCTATTGCAACGGACAATATCATGGTTTGGAAATAGTGGTGTTTTAGAAATATGTAATTGTCCGTTGTTTGGCACTACTAGTATCATTAAGAGAAAACCTAATACCCTAAGTATTGTGTTGCTGACACGAAAATCAGGTGTTCCACCCTCCGCCCCCCTTTTTCATTCCCCAATCCCGTCTGCCTCAGAACTTTACCCTCTCTGAGCATTAATGTTAATCCAAGTGAGCGGAAAACACCCATTGCATTTATATCAAATATGTTTACATATACATATGCACAGGTTGAAAATGTTAATATAATAATTATGTACATTGATTCTGTCATCATCCACTCCCTGCTCCATATGGAACTTGGGACTATCTCTGTTTTTGGTTTTCTATGAGAAACCCTCTTAAAGCAGTCCCCAGCTCTTGCAGTGGTATGGTAGTTCATGAAACTATCATTCTATATGCTGAGGCTGCCAGCCTCGTATAAACTTTGACATCCATTAGCAATTTTCAGATGTTAATAATGCAAAATATAGAATTACAAAATGTACAACTAACCCCAAATACGTGGGCAATATACAGAGACCTCTGGCTAAGAGGAATAGTTAAGGCAATTTGATTAAGATGCCTCTTACCGTGGTCTGGAGTATTACTCTGCAAATAGAATCCCACTATGACTTAGTGTTCAGGTTCCTAGGATTCCGGGCTTTCCTTATTAATAAAGGGAGAGTTTTCTTGAGAGTAAGTCCACAAAATGCTCAAACACGTTGTGCGGTCCTTTAAAGTGGAATCCTGATTTTATTCCTTATTCTGGTTTGTCTGACTGTGTTCTTGACGTGTTGAATTTATCAGTGCCGTAGACTCAAAAAGCGCTTGATTATAAGGCAACATTCGTCCCATGCATCCACGTTGCTACTATATGACAAGGTTCCAATCAGAAATGTTGTATTTTAACATCTCAGATGCCAAACCAATAGTATGCAATTTGCGTATATTGGTACGGGTATCTCTTACTACCCTCCCATGGAAAATTATTGCGTGACACACAAAATGTGATTTTGTCAAGTCACTTCCCATGTAAGGTATTTCGTTTTCCGTTTATTATTGATCATGTTTACACTAAACTCCACAGATCCACCACAGACAATCTCTTTTAAGATGAATAATTATCGTCACTATTGGCTTCGACAAGTCTACCCGGAAATTAAAGTATTATTTACTTGGTCCCGCATGCGCTACCAAGCAACAACCTGGCTCTACAGAAAATATTATCAGTGATAAGACAATCGACTGTGGAGATATTAAGGTTGTTTACTTATTAATCGGGCGCTTCCATGCACTGTCTGGTCGGAAATGTGTTACGAATAATGCGCGAACAGCATTTCACTCCACAGATCCAGGTGTCAATATGGGTTCAAAACAAAGTTATTGATAAAGATAATCAGAAAAGAAAGTGTAAACGATGAATCGAAAATACCAAATACTGTCACAGGTGGTGAAAAGAAAGTTAAGAGCACAGAATGAATTACAAGACAGCACAGGGAAATGTGAAGATCGAGGTTATTTTGTCCCAAGGTGGAGCAATGCATTGGCACACACACTAAAAAGGATGTGGTTGCCAAGGTAAGGCAGTGTAAAATAAAAAATTAAGAAGGTATAATTTTCGGACAATGTGCTCAAGGGGAACGGCAGCTGTTTTGTTTCTGTGACAGGATGGGGCGGCCCCTCTCGATCTCTGTTTCACTACGGCAGTAAACAGGAACATTTGCGGTGCTGATGTTACTGCGCGGTTTCTATTTGTCACACTTCCTTTCTTTCATTCTCTTCTAAGTAGCAGATAATTTGTTTCTACATCCTTTCGCTACTTTCAGTATATTGCGTCTTGTCTGTTTATCTGACACATTTGCAGGAGCGGCTGGGAGAACATTATCGACAACCAAGATGGTTAATCGCAGGCGCGGCCGATATCAGTACACAGATTAACACTTACATCGCCCATCGCAATCTGCTTAATCACTGATTAGGCACGGGTGCGTCTCCGCCAAGGTTGTAAGGAGACGGATTTTCTTTGTGATCAAGCAACAGATAAGACATTACTTTAGCGAAAGTAATAATTTGTTACATCTTACACACACTGTCGTGTGAGGTTACCGATATGTCTGTAAGTTCGGTTGCCAGCAATCGGATGTTTACAACCCATTTTCAGAACAGTAGTGTTTGAAATTTTGCACTAGATGAGTCATGCAAAATATTCAAATCAGATTGGCTGATCGTTTGAGCCCCATAACAAATAGGGTGGGATAAGACAGTGAATATAACCTGACACATTTCAGTGTTTTTTTCACTGTGAGATTCGCGCTTGCCAAAGACGACAGACGTGCCAGTTAGAATTCAGAATTCCATTTTATCAGACCGAACACCTTTTATTGGAGTATTCATCAGAACTTATAATTCAGCCAAAGAAATCTCTATCATTTTAATAAGGAAAGCCGCTGTCTGAGGAAACTGAAGGAAACACACGGAGTCAGAAAGGTAATTAAAGTTCAAATTAACCACCCCAAGTACACGTGTAATAATGCAACTGCCAGTGCCTTTTATTCATCTGAGCAAAAAGTCAGTGAGCCAGGATTGGCGTAAGTTGTGATTTTACATTCTATATCTTATTACTAACATATGAACTAACATATATATGTATATTACCATGTGAATTTTAATATGTGAAAATCGCTAGTGGATGTCCCAGTCATTTGAGGCTGGCAACCTCAGCGTATAGAATGATGATTCGTGAACCACCACTGCACGGGCTGGTGACTGCTTTATTGCTAGTTTCGTAAAGAGAACTAAAAGCATAAAGTAGTTCCAAGTTCCATACGGAGCAGGGAGGAAAAGATGAAAGAAATGATGTACATTCTAAGTATAATACTTACAGTTTCAAACCAGTGTAAATGTCGATGTTAACATATGCACTATAAAATTAATGGAAGTTTCTAACTTTTCAAATCAGTGTAAATATAAATGAAAGATATTCATTTTATAAGGTGAACACTTTTCAATTAGTGGAGATGTAAATGTAAACATATTCTATCTGAGCTATTAACATTTTCATTTAAATGTAACGTGAAGCTAAAGCTATTCAATTTAAATGTAAAAGAAAGTTTTATCCCGAGGGATTAAATTTAATTCTCATCGAGGGTAAATTCTGAGATAAATGGTATGATAGAATAGAGGAAAGGGGACACATAAGTATGTGTCGGGAAACGCAATACTCAGAAGAGCGTTTCGTTTCTATTCTTTATCATAGTTATTGGTGGTACCAGCAGAAAGTACTATCTCTGGAACAAGAAGTGACAAGTGGCCAACGCTTTAAGACGAAGGAACAACTTTTTCTGGGAAACAAGTGATAAATGGTTATTTTGCGATATTGCTCGTCCAGTCACAATGTTCTTTAAATGGGTCAGATTACCGACTGTTGGGACCCTGACAAGGTGTACTGTTAGGTGCGTATATTCTGATGGAATGAGTGAGTGTAAACATCAATAATGAAGACGCGAATGGATGACAGTTCTACAGGTACACAAGACACTCACTCCAATCACATGTAGAAGTCAAGGATGGCTGGAACTACTGTGGTCGTTTTATACTGTTTAATTGGACGCACACACTTGGACAGTACGAGTATAGTTACAGGAAAACAGGTCGACATGTATCATCACACTGTTGATCAATGGTCTACAATCTTAAGTTGGCATTCATGTTGAAGAACATTACAATGGAACATCCGTAGACAAGCACTTAGATTTCCACTGTTTATAAATATAATCATCAGGCCTTACTGACCGAGCATGTCAGTTAATAAATAATGCTCAAGCATGACTCCTAGACAGAACCTCTTTTCTAGCGAAGATTTCTTTCGGTAAAGTTCAGCAAATATTTCTGAAGACAATGTTAACCGACCAGTATTGGGTTTTCTTTATAACTGTGATCTCTTAATCATCACCTGATAATAAGGGGCATCCCTGTTCTCTGATCGATGATTGACAAAAAATAGGATCCAAAATGACTTCTGGTTCCAGTGAGCATTACTCACTATACAAATGCATAGTAAAGCTTCAATAAAGGCTTTGTTCATGAACACAAATGTTTCTACAAGAATCAGCATATTCTTTCATCATAACTGCTGCATACAATCATATTCAGTGCTGCTAGGTAACATGTCATCCCGACATATTGATATAGATAATCATCATGTAGACGTCTGCCCATCTAAGCCTAGCAAGGAAAAGTTCAGCAAAAAAGTTCTTTTACCTGGGCATGGGAAATACACTAGCAGAACACATACGCCCTTTCCTGGCGTTACAGAATAAACACTGGGGAACTCATAGACTTAATAATCATATCAGAAACTATCTTCTTCCCCATAATAGATCACAGCGATCAACAAACTTCGGACTGGTCTCCGACATGGCATTCACCAGGCATTCCATCATGACGGAAGACCCTTTTTCCTATTCGCATGCGCAGCAACTGCCTGACCCCATAGTTCAGTACAAGGAAAAATAGTCCCACATAGACATACAAATCTATCACGATATAAGACCGAATCGTCTGAAATAGACACGGAGTAAACATAGACTCGGACCATAAACATTCCTGCATAAACCTAAGCAAGAACAATCTGTTTCTGGCCCAACAAGGAACAGACTAACGAAATCTAGATTCATACGCCAAATTCGATATCCAGGGGAGATAACCTATATAACAAAAGTATCAATCAATCATGGGTGATTTATCTTTGACCAGGAAAGCATTTTTATTCTAAAAACAAATACTTTCCCTCAGAAAAATAAATATTATAATAACTACATACATTGCCACCAGGAATCTGTTGGTAACAACGAGCTACACCCGACAACCTTGACCAGCGACGAGCGGGAACAGTGTAAAAAGAACCAACCCATCAGATGTTGCATATAAGCTGCCAAAGTGAACTTTTTTTCATCCTCTCTATTATCCATCAATGATGAAACTTTTCTTCTAAACTATTCGATTATTTTCAAACTGTTAAAACTTAAGTGATTATTAAATTTTGTTATTTGTAATTTTACAAATTTAACTTCGATTTAATCATTTTAAAGTTACTGCATGTTTGTGTCAGTCAATTTACTACACACACTCTAAACAGAGATATACCAGAATAATAAGAATTCCACTGAGTAAATCAGGGTGGGGGTTTAAACGAGCTAAGATTAACCATTGCTTAATCCTTCACAAAAGTGGTGGGCAGATTCTAGAATTAACGTGCTTAGCCAAAGCAGCATTGTTTTAGCTTATCTGAATATCATGTGAAGATTCCCTTTGAGATAGAAGTGTCATTACCCATTGATAAAGGTGGATTTGAGCTGAAATGATAACTTGCCACCCCTATCGACACCTGGTATTAAAGTGCAAGATGTAGGTGTCTTCTCTGATTTAGAATGTTGCTGTCTGTGTTGCAGTAGAACAGTTCACAGGGTACACCACAGGCAACATGACGTGTAGAGTCATAGAAATGGTAACTTCGCTTTAGTTTTATACCATTTATTGCACGCCACAAAACAGTCATGATATTTATGTCATCACCAGCATAGTATAACGAATGCAGCATTCAAAATCATATTAACTGATAGTCATGTAGGATTCAATACTCAATAGTTGTATTGTAAACAGATATCATAAAGTTCTGGTTCGTGAAGCTGTATCAATAATATATATATAACTTCTGCAACAGTGTCAGCTGCAGATCTTCAATGTTCATAGACAACAATAAATGCTCCCTTTCTGATGCTAGCAGATCAGATGTATACAATAAGTCCGTTTACTGTCTGCACGTGAATAGCATACTGGGCATACAGGTCATACCGACCTTTATAACGTTTCTAAGTCTAACCATCTGACTTGGACGTGATCTCTGATATAACGAATCCTGGAACACAGACAATAGTCTTGTTGGTCTAGAGCGACCCATATATATAACTAGTTCAGGTATAAAGATACCGGTGACTTAATCCTAGTCAAAGTACCTCTCCATTTTGAATCACACAGGCGAGCAGAGAGCGACAAAATGACGAACTTCTAGATGATAGCATAAAGTTCGATACAAGAGGAATTATCTTATTTCGGAAAATCAACCACGAACATATGCCTCCAGGCAGGTTTGAATAATACTGGGAAATAGTCTAGTTAGCTAACTAACTCACAAAGACAACGTATTTCCCTCAGAAAATCACAAGACGCAGGTTGCGTCCGCTCGCTACTCAGACCATTTCTAAACTGCCCAGCTGGGCGGAACACACAGAACGAACTCCCAGTTTTTGACATGCGCAGAACTCATCTACGTGAGTATCAATTCACACAAAGCGATTTTAAGAACATTCGAGATAAAAGTCTTACACAGTCGCGCCTTTTATGGTCATGAACAGAAGCGTTAAGACATGTTTCAGACATCTACAACAGTTGACTGATACTACCAAATAAGGAGATATGGTCACGCTTCGTTCAAGAAATTATAGACCGAACGTGTCTCTATACAAGAGAAGGCAAACTCCTAAAAAATTGTAGTCTCAATAACTCGGGTCATGTCCCTTTGACTGTAAAAAACATAATACACATTTCAGTCAAAAAAAATGATCATACATACGAAAAATGATCATACAAAGACTTTGGAAAAAGTAATTATTTGTGCGTAACATTACCGCACCCTCCCGGGAAAAAAAAATGAAACATTTTTTTTAAAAATCCTGGAGCCGGAAAAATCTAGGCTCCTAACGCACGTATGATGCGCAGATATATACCTAACAAAATAGCTCAACACTTGGAGCGAAACTGAGATCATATCCCAGGTCCTTAGAGAAAAAAAAATTTATCTAAGTATTCGCGTATATATTCCAGGAAGGTGCCACCAACACAAGCCACCATGATGGCAACATCATAATAAAAGTCAAATTACTCTCATACCAATATATGAAATTAAATATATTATTATGATATCATATAATGTGTTGTGCAAACAGCGGTGTAATATATTAATATACCGCACTATTTTATTACATTATATAATGCATCAGTAATTAATAAGTAATACAATGTTGTTCTTTGTTGACATAAACAAGCAATAGAAGATGTGGACATCATCCGCTCCCAATCTAGGACAGGACTTGATATCCTCAAAGTTCCACAATGGACATAATCAATGATGTGCTGCGAAAATATCAATAACACAAATATTAAAGACAACTGGTAAATCTCTTAATACAATTATGCACATATATTATGTAAATGTGGCCGAGTGATCTTTTGGCCCGTATATCACTAACTAAGCCTTCTTAGATAATTACATGGTACAATGTTATAAATTTCCCTCAAAAAAAAAAAAAAAGTGAGAAAAAATCTACTAACATGTCATTATAATATTGGACTGTATATCAGGAAATATATATATATATGACAGAAGAATCATGTGGAATCGTGTGGGCATCTGGACAGAATGTCTGCCATCACATTATCCGAACCACGGATAGCTCGAACCGAGAAATGAAATGGTTGAAGAGCTATGGCATAACGAGTGGACCTCGAGCTCTTCAAGTTTTTGCTCTGAATAGCAGTAAGCGCTTTCTGGTCGGTTTCCACAATGAAATGTGCGCCTAGAAGAAATCTTTGTAACTTCAGAATAGACCATACCATAGCCAATAACTCACGGTCTAAAACCGAGTAATTCTTTTCTGCAGCATTTAATTTCCTAGAGATATACATCACCGGATGCAGAGTATCAGAATACTCCTGCATTAGTGCCGCCCCAATCCCAGTTGACGAGGCGTCACTTCGAAGAACAAAAGTCTTCTCAATAGTAGGTAACCTAAGAATAGGTGGAGATGAAAATAGGGCTTTAACCTGGTCCAATGAGGATTGACATTCTTTAGACCAGCGGATCAGATTAGGCGACCCTTTCTTCAATAAAGTAGAAAGCGGTGCCATAATGGAGGACAGATTCGGAATGAATCGTCCGTAGAATTGGATCAAACCTAATAGACTCCTTACTTGTTTCTTCGTCTTAGGGACCGAAATGTTAAGTATTTTTGAAACATTGTGGTCCTCTGTCTTTAAAAGACCACGACCAACACGATGACCTAGGAAAGAAATCTCACTAAATCCTATAAAGGCTTTAGAGGGTTTTGCAGTCAAGTTATACTCGCGAAGAGTAGACAGTAATTCGTATAAACCCAAATAGTGATCTTCCCAGGAATCACTGAATAGACAGATATCATCTAGGTATGCTATGACATCTGTACGATATGCGAGAATTCGCCGCATCATGCGTACGAATGTAGCAGGGGCGTTCATAAGACCAAAAGGCATGAAATTCCATTGGAATAAACCCCTAGGTGTAGAAAAAGCTGTAAAAGGTTTGGCACGTTCAGTTAGCGGGACTTGCCAATAACCTTTAGA
Organism: Oreohelix idahoensis; assembly: GCA_024509875.1. Lineage (NCBI taxonomy): Eukaryota > Metazoa > Mollusca > Gastropoda > Stylommatophora > Oreohelicidae > Oreohelix > Oreohelix idahoensis. Next base: position 135,216 of record JAMPIV010004685.1, on the reverse strand, counting down.
CAAATCTAGTTTGGTAAAGAATCTAGAATTAGAAAGTTTATTGAGTAGCTCTTCTAATGAAGGCATAGGTTCAGCATCGAACTTCGTAACTTGGTTCAATTTGCGATAATCTACGCAAATGCGAATGTTATTATCCTTCTTTCGAACAATAACCATAGACGAAGAGTATGCTGAAGTGGATGGTTCAATGATTTCCAAACGTATCATTTCATCCAATTCTTTTTCGACTTGAGACTGGAAATGGATAGGTATTGGATAGGGTCTGACTCTGATAGGATTATGATCAGTTAGCACAATGTCATGTTCAATGACATGTGTGTGTCCCGGGATGTCTGTAAGAACATCCTGAAATGTTTGCAACATCGAAGAAACTTGTCGATGTTCCTCAGCGGAAAGATTTGGAGAAACGGTCACGTTTTTCCAAGATTCCGTAGAATAAAGTGGGACCATAGAAAGAGGAAGATTGACATCAGAAAAAGTAGTTTCCTCATCCTGTATAACTGACAGAGATGAGTACTGACCATGAGGTACTTGAGAATTGTCCGTTGCCTGGAAAATAGGCTGCAAATAGTCAGGTCTTTCATAAAATTCCGTGAGCATATTTATGTGGAAAGTTTTATGCTTTCCATCAATATCGACAACATAGTCGACATCAGAAATTTTGGAGACTATTGCATATGGACCTTTCCATGCAATTAGAAGTCTGTTCTCCCTTGAAGGAAGTAGAACGAGAGCTTTGTCACCTGGACAAAGTTGTCGTAGACATCTATTCTTATTTGCAAACTGCCTTGCCTTTTCTTTAGCAAATTCGGAAGACGAAGTTGCTAGTTTGCATGCCTCGATGATCTTTTGCCTAAGAGCAATGACGTACTCATAAGAAGATTGAGTCTCATCGCTAATATTATCGGCAGTGATTAGATCGTGAAGTAAAGACATAGGGCCGCGCGGTTTCGCGCCAAAGACAAGTTCAAAAGGGGAAAACCCTGTATGTTCATTGGGGACCTCTCTATACGCAAAGAGAGCCGCGGGTAAGACCCTGTCCCAATCCTGAGGATGATCCTCAGTTATTTTACCAAGTAAAGTTTTCAGAGTCCTATTTAAACGTTCGACCAACCCATTAGACATTGGGTGATAGATACTGCTGAGAGACCTTTTAATGTGTAGCATAGACATTACCTGTGACATAGTGTCTGATATAAGTTGAGTGCCATGGTCTGACAATATTTCTCCGGGAAAACCCAAGCGAGAAAATATCAGCCAAAGAGCGTCTGCGATATCAGCAGTTGAGATGCTCTTGAGAGGTATTGCCTCTGGCCAACGTGTGCACATATCGACACATGTAAGAATAAATTGATGTCCTCTAGCCGACTTAATTCTAAAAGGACCGATAATATCTATTGCCATTTTTTGAAAAGGGCGAATAGGGATGTCAGCAGCCTGGATAGGCGCAGCATGTCGTGGTCCTTTAGATTTGACCTCCTGACATACTTTGCAAGAGCGACAGTAAATTCGTATGTCCTTGCTCACAAATGGCCAAAAGAAAGCCGCAAGAACTCTCGACTTTGTACGGGAAAAACCCATATGTCCAGCACATTGCGAGTCATGAGCATGTTGCAATATTTGCAATCTCATGCTCTTAGGCACAAGAATTTGTGAATGAGTGGACGTAGTCGAGTCTTGTACTATACGTACAAGTACGCCGTTCTTCATAGAAATCCAAGACTTTCTATTAGTATTTTGATTAGGATCACCTTTTTTTGCTAGAATGAAGAATTTTTGTAAAGAAGGATCTTCTTCTTGCAATTTGATAAATGAGTCACGTGTAATAGTCAAGTGACTATCTTGGTCATTTACTTCATCATTAGTAGTTAATGAAGTTTGAGGTGGATCCAGAGCATGTGCTCTTGTGACCACCGCATTGGTAGCTTCAATGTTTTGCTCTTCCCAAACAGCGATCTGCTGTGGGGTACATTCCCTAACTCCGTGAATACGACCAATAATAAGGTCCGCAATAGGGTTTGGAAGTAGACACGCGTGGACCTCTCCCGTGAAGAAAGGAGTAGCAATATGTATTATGGCAGTAGGATATTTTTCCAACGTGCCACCAAATGTGACACATTTGATGACCTTTCCTGTAGCACAGGATGGATCTACAAGAGATTGCCTAACGCCGACAGTAGTACATCCAGAATCAAACAACACCGAGACTGGATTACTATTTACAAGCCCCTTATGTAATATAAGAGAACCTCTCCCATCATGAGCAACATTAGCAGGAAGAGCGGGCAAAGGATGACCACAGCTTAGAGTACTAACGGTCTTCGGATCAAATAAAGTACTGCATTGGATACATTTATTTGCCCTACCAAAATCAAAAGATGAGCATCCGATAGCATTATGGTCTTTATCATTATTAACCTGCTTATCTGCTCCCTGAGATTCTTGTTGAACAGCGTTTGTCTGTTGATATTTTTTTCTCTTATGTTGCGATCTACCGCGACCATTATTGCCTCTGCAATTATCATTAAAGTCCCTACTGTAATTTTTATCCTGGTTTGAGTTCCAGTTTCCATAACTGTCATTACCATCTCTATGCTGTTGAGAACCTCTATTATCTTGGTATTGAGGTCTCTGCGAAAAATATTTCCCTCTATGCCGATTACCTTTGTGGAAATTTCTAAAGTTAACCGGAGTAGAATAACGTGTAGTATTAGGTTGTCTCCAGTTCTGGGAAGAAGAATCACCCTGGAATTGATTACTATGATTCTGGGCATAATTACGGTTACTCTTTTTATTGAAATTTTGCTGGCTACCCTGAAATTTACGCATAAAATTTGGGCCATAAGGTGCTGCCGAAGCAACTGGCAGACCTTCTTTCACCTTAGAGTTGCTAATGGTTATGTGCGGATGCGCAGTAACATACTGGCTACAGTATTCTTCCATTTCTTTTATGTTTTTAGGCTTACGCTCATGAAGAAAAGAAAGAAAAGCTTCATTAACAGAAGACATGACCTTGTCTCTAAGTAGTAAGTCCATGAGGGCTTCAAATGTACTTTCTGTCTTAGACAACTCAATCCATCGTAAAAAAGTAAGACGTATGCTTGAGATGAATTCAGAGAATTCAACTCCAGTTTCTGGTAACATGTTTTTAAATTTAAGACGATATCCGTCCTCGTTAAGTTGGTACTTCTTTAACAATGCCGCCCTGACAACCTCATAGTTGTTTTTTGTCAGGCACATCTACCATACTCAACAAAGTCAAAGCATCACCTCTAAGTATCTTGGACAGATGATAAACATATAATGTTTTATCTATATTATGCACATTACATGCACTTTCAAATCTATCTAGATAAAATGTTATATCATCGATTGAGGGATTAAATGCTGGTAGATTAAGCTTGAAATCCTTAGCATTAGTCTTATCTGACACCTTATTTGCATCATTAGCATTACCAGCGTTCAATAACTTTAACTTCTCTAACTCTAAAGCTATGAGTTTTTCTTCATGCTCCATTTTTGCTTTTCTCTCATCAGCTTCTCTTTGTAACCTTCTTTCTTCAGCCTCAGCCTGTAACTTTCTTTCTTCAGCCTGAGCTTGTTTTTCTAATCTTTTATTTTCAGCCTCTATTTCAAGTCTCTTATTTTCAGCCTCTATTTCAAGTCTCTTATTTTCAGCCTCTTTTTCAAGTCTCTTATTTTCAGCCTCTTTTTCAAGTCTCTTATTTTCAGCCTCTTTTTCAAGTCTCTTATTTTCAGCCTCTTTTTCAAGTCTCTTATTTTCAGCCTCTTTTTCAAGTCTCTTATTTTCAGCCTCAGCCTGAAGTCTCTTCTCCTGAGATTCTGCTTCTCTTTTTTGTTTTTCCATTTCCATTTGTAATCTTTTTTCATCTACCTGCATCTGCAGTTTTAAATTTTCAGCATCTATTCTCTTTTGTTCAGTTTGTTCTTTCATTTTCTTTTCTTCCGACTTCAATGCCTTGGCATATTGAACAGTCGCAAATTCTTCTAATTTATCACCTGTCTTCCCAAGGGCTTTACCCTGCTCAATAAAGTACTCAAATGTAGACATGATGTCTAAAATGTGAGTACAGAACCTGAAATAATTAATTATCTTATTTCAATCTTAATAGCAACAAGACTTAATAAAGTGCTTGTATAATCACTATGTTTACTCCAATCTCTGTGGGAAACAAGACTTGACACCAACTTGTATTATCAAATGTATAATAATATCACAAGTCACCTCTTAATTATCAGTGCACTACCCAAATCAGTGCATAACCATCAGTTATTTATCATAACTGCACTACAATAGTGCATAAGCAAAAAACCACCAGTTAGTTATGATAAGTGCACTATAGACCAATAGTGCATGAGCATATATGTAACAATAGTGAAAGCTAACTATGCAAGAACTATGCAAACAATAACAAGACAATGTAAACAATAACAAAGGTCACCAACAATGTAAACAATAACAAAGATCAAAGTCAATGTAAACAACAACAAAGATCAGAGTCAATGTAAACAACAACAAAGATCAAAGTCAATGTAAACAATAACAAAGATCAGAGTCAATGTAAACAATAACAAAAATCAAACAATACGAAAACATTCGCATAAGTCAAATAAATAAACAGCGAAACTAAAAAGAAATGTGATGACAAAATGCGAAGATATGACAAACAAATGACGCTACAGTGTATACACAAAAATTTACGTAAAGAACTGAATAATAGAAAAGAGGAGACCTACAAATACAAACAATGAAATCGAAACTAAAAAACAGAAAGAAAGAGAGGAAAAAAAAAATATACAAAAAACGAAAATAAAGCACAACTCGTCACAACTAAACAGATATAGCAACGATTGTCGCTAGCAAATTTCACAGTAGGAAATTCGCACAGTCCCTAACGAAAACGCTAACAGTAGAACCTCTGTGACGTGGTATCTTCTACTGAAAGACACCGCCCAACCGAGAAAACCCGCAGAAATATAAACATATAAATATACAAATACAAATAACATATAACATGTAACAAACAGCAAAAAGTGTGAAAGAATTTAGAAGGCTCAGCTAGAACATAAGGGCACAGTTCACAAACAAAACAGGCCACTTAACTTCTATGTATCCATAACGTCAGCACAGTTCAGAACAGGATGTGATCAGCATTCTTAGGACAATGATCCAACGTTGATCCACATCTGCTCTCGTAAACTGCCATGACGAAGGAAATGAGCTTCTAACAGGAAGCAGCTTCTGAACTTGACCTTCTGAATTCTACAAATTGACTTGAACACTTGACCTTCTGAATGTTATAAATTGCTCAAACCGGCACTTGACCTTCTGAACCCGCAACAGTACGTCTGAGACCGGAACAGTTGTTACGGCACTTGTCCTTCTTCCTAACAGATCAGGAAAACTGCCAACTTGACGAGCAACGCCGGGTATTTTGAAACAATTTCCAACTTTCAGCAACGCCGGGTACTTTCAAAATCTTTCATCAAAAGTAGCTTTTCTTGAAGGAAGTGAGTTGAACTGTAATTTTGAAAGCTTGATGATGATGTCTGGGTTTGTTGACCCCCTTGATAGCTGGTATCAGAGTAAACCAACATATGGCCACCAAAAATGATAAAGGTGGATTTGAGCTGAAATGATAACTTGCCACCCCTATCGACACCTGGTATTAAAGTGCAAGATGTAGGTGTCTTCTCTGATTTAGAATGTTGCTGTGTGTGTTGCAGTAGAACAGTTCACAGGGTACACCACAGGCAACATGACGTGTAGAGTCATAGAAATGGTAACTTCGCTTTAGTTTTATACCATTTATTGCACGCCACAAAACAGTCATGATATTTATGTCATCACCAGCATAGTATAACGAATGCAGCATTCAAAATCATATTAACTGATAGTCATGTAGGATTCAATACTCAATAGTTGTATTGTAAACAGATATCATAAAGTTCTGGTTCGTGAAGCTGTATCAATAATATATATAACTTCTGCAACAGTGTCAGCTGCAGATCTTCAATGTTCATAGACAACAATAAATGCTCCCTTTCTGATGCTAGCAGATCAGATGTATACAATAAGTCCGTTTACTGTCTGCACGTGAATAGCATACTGGGCATACAGGTCATACCGACCTTTATAACGTTTCTAAGTCTAACCATCTGACTTGGACGTGATCTCTGATATAACGAATCCTGGAACACAGACAATAGTCTTGTTGGTCTAGAGCGACCCATATATATAACTAGTTCAGGTATAAAGATACCGGTGACTTAATCCTAGTCAAAGTACCTCTCCATTTTGAATCACACAGGCGAGCAGAGAGCGACAAAATGACGAACTTCTAGATGATAGCATAAAGTTCGATACAAGAGGAATTACCTTATTTCGGAAAATCAACCACGAACATATGCCTCCAGGCAGGCTTGAATAATACTGGGAAATAGTCTAGTTAGCTAACTAACTCACAAAGACAACGTATTTCCCTCAGAAAATCACAAGACGCAGGTTGCGTCCGCTCGCTACTCAGACCATTTCTAAACTGCCCAGCTGGGCGGAACACACAGAACGAACTCCCAGTTTTTGACATGCGCAGAACTCATCTACGTGAGTATCAATTCACACAAAGCGATTTTAAGAACATTCGAGATAAAAGTCTTACACAGTCGCGCCTTTTATGGTCATGAACAGAAGCGTTAAGACATGTTTCAGACATCTACAACAGTTGACTGATACTACCAAATAAGGAGATATGGTCACGCTTCGTTCAAGAAATTATAGACCGAACGTGTCTCTATACAAGAGAAGGCAAACTCCTAAAAAATTGTAGTCTCAATAACTCGGGTCATGTCCCTTTGACTGTAAAAAACATAATACACATTTCAGTCAAAAAAATGATCATACATACGAAAAATGATCATACAAAGACTTTGGAAAAAGTAATTATTTGTGCGTAACATTTAAAATTATTTATTTATGTAAGAGTATGCCAGTAAAGAGTTCTGACCTTACAAGTAATACCCCAGTCTTAGAAATAAGCACTGGTGTATTGTTATCATAAAAATAGTCAGACTGTGAAAACCCTGGCCAGTTGGTAAGAAGTTGTACCAGGATTTAAGGCGTCTCCTCCCTATGACTATCTTATGATTACTTATATTCTAGGGGATAAGTAAAATGAACATTCACTGAAACCCCAAATGGAAGAAGTGAATAAATCCTCAGGTACAGTTAAAATAGTTTAATAATACACTAATATTCTATTTCTACTAGTTGGAAAAGAGCATACACACACACACACACACACACACACACACACACACACACACATATATATATATATATATATATATATATATATATATATATATATATATATATATATATATATATATATATATATATATATATATATATATATATATATATATATATATATATATATATACACATATATATATATATATAAAAGTATTCACACAATTACTATTATTGTCTGTTTAGACTTCAAGATCTTGAATATTAAAGTTACTGCAATCTGCAATCACTGTTTTTAGTCTCTTGACTTTCCAATTAATTGTCATCAGTTGACTGAACTATGGATTTTCACTATTAGCTGTTTTATATATATTGGTGGTCAGTGTCTTAAATGACACTTATCTTTTCGACTTGATAATGATGACACTGAACTGTCCTTCGTAGAATCAGACTTGGTACACCCAGCTGTAGGGGTGCCAATGACCAGTTGAAGTTCACTCTTTGGGGTCCTGCACGTTTGTGGGATTGCCTCTGATGAACAACACAGTTTTCTGATACTGGACAGCCTGGTTTGAGTTATGTCATGGAACCCTCAGACTTCAGATACTGGACTGAAAAATGTTTCTGGCGATCCGCTCACAATTCATATGGGATATGGGTAGTGGCGAAACTCTGCCTCCAGTCTGTCTCAAACCTTTTTCGATGTGTGTGTCTCCAGTTTACCGATACGCTTATATACGTATAGCGCGGACGTATCGGAGGGTACTGACGTCACGACTTAAACCTAGGCCTGACAAATCCTTCCCGAACAGCGATTTCAGCCGATCTGTGCGTCGACTGAAATTTTGCCTTTCTCATTCTCGGCATATATAATATCCATATTGGTCCATCTTATCTAGTGTTATACAGCCGATAAATCCCTATATTCCTATCCATGTAATTTCCCAAAGTGTTATTTGTTGATTTTAATATTTAGAACAGAAGTGGGTTTACCAGCTTTCAGCGTATCTGTGGGCAGCCGTAATACGCATATATTCCCGTAAATGATAATTTCCTACCGTGTCTACTTATATCCAGTTATGCACAATCCTTTCCTGTACTAAAATGTAAAATCCTTTTCATAATGGTTCCCTTCTGCTTTTATTTATCGTGGGCAATTTCCTCTGTCTGATACACATTTCGCTGATACACCGCCATTTTGAAACCGGTCAATCGATCGTTGACGGGTTTATAAATCTACATGAACACGTTTGCAATGACTTGAAACCAATTTTGCGACAAACCAGTTACTACATTTAACCTTTCTACCTACTTGTTTTTAATTGTTCGTCATGATCTTCTTCGAAAATGTGTAAGAGTGAATCGCACAGACATATTTCGTGCGAATTTTAGGAAGTGCATCTGGTGTTAATCTCAGTATAATATACAGACAACTATGTCTACCTAACAGTGTGTGAGCATGTAGATATTTTGTATCTAGTAACAGATCTCGACCATGCACTAATTAGGTATATAGCAGCATAGTTCGATCGGGCACAAACAGATATTTAGCCACATAATTCGATCAGTCTTCTCATCTCTATTCATATATTTCTAGTATTTGGATCATTATCGTAAGGTCGACAGACATGTCAATACGGTGGGCACAATTATGGAACGAGCTGTTACGAGTTCGTTAGTTCTGAGAAATAAAACTATTCATGTTTGCTAGGACGTCCTATTCAATCAAACACGCGATAGATTTGAACCGAAAGAGCATTAACATCCCAGGTGAGCGTACGCTGTCATCGATTATATACTGCCTGGAAGAGATTGCTATTGACGTCACGACCAGAACAGGCTACAGATGCAACGGTTTCCATCTTTTAAGAAAGCAGTAAACCATTTGATAAAAAATTTCAGTCACGGAAATGTCATATTAATACTGTGGAAAGAAATAAACTTTTTCATTCCTCTTTCTTAGCACATTTAAGATTTTTCATTTCAAGGATAATCCCGTTGCATGCTGCTCAACACTTGATGACTCTCTATGTTCTAAATTACAGATCGACCAGCCCCATTTCTATATAATTATCAATGTTTATCCTAAGCTCCTTTAATCTTGTAGCCAGTATTTACTGGATATAATATGGTACAATGATTTACATTTTTTGAGCTGTTATGGACCGAGGGGGAGGCATCGGAGGGGGGTTGGCCGCACGGGAAGCAGCGGCTGGGAGACTTTTTCGGGCCGTGGATCTGGGATTCCTCGGCGGGAGATAGGTTGGTGGGAGGACGGGGATGGCTGTGTGCCACTCCACCTGTGTCCCAGTCTTGACGTATGGATGCGAGTCGTGGTCGGTGACTGCGGCCCACAAAAGCCAGATCCAAACCTCAGAAATGAGGTATCTGAGAAAGGTGGTTGAGGTGACAAGGGGAGACATGGTGCGCAACCGGACGATGCGTCAGGGCCTTAAATCCCACCCCTGCAGACCCAAGTAGAACAGTCCCAACTAAGATGGTTTGGCCAAGTCTGCAGAATGGGAGAAGATCGGCTACCACGACAAGCATGGGAAACGGGGAGCCGGGGATCCAGGCCCCCGGGACGGCCCGGAGTCCGCTGGGAGGACGGCATTGGACAATCCTTGAAGGACCGAGGACTAGAATGGAACCAGGCCAGGAGGAAGACAGCCGATAGGATGGTCTGGCGCTCTCTCTTCCAAACCTCTACACCTCACGGTAGAAGGGGAACGACAAAGTAAGTAAGTAACATTTACATTTTTGCTTTTATTCTCAAAGTTTTATCAGTTAAGTTTCTCTTTTACAAAACAGCGTTTAACATCAGAATGGTGTAATCAAATCATTGAAAGTTATAACAAAAAATCTGCATATTATTCAGAGAGGGATAAAATCTATTGTGTTGATTCAACAGTGGGACCTAAGACGCGTCAACAGTGAGGAATGCAGTTAGCGACCCATAGCTAGACTGCTTGCGTCAGGGACAGCGAACTAGAGCTGACCAAGACCCTACTCCACCTTCAAGTGGTGGTCCTGGAAACAGGCTGCATCACTGCAGTCTGGCTGAGAGAGTAGGGATCGAAGAGGGAAGGCAAACCTGGTCCCAAAAAAGGTTGTGCTGAAGTCGGATGTGTCGGCCGAAAGGCGCAAATATCGCAGCTCCGCTGTAAACGGACACAACGCAACCAACGTCCTTTTCAGGACGAACGAGGAAGAAGAAAAAGAAGATTCATCAGTTACTTCTATAATTTAAAAACAAATTGCGCCATCTATAAAAAATTACACGACGTTTCAAATCGTTGTCAATTTTTCAGATCACAGTGTTTCGCAAAGTGTGGTTCTCGAAACTTTGATTCTCCTGGAAACTAATTTAGGATTTCGAGGGAAAGAAAACTGTTCTGGTGAACAAAATAAAATTAGACTGAAGTTTGAACTGCTAAAAACAGCAAGTAAGTGTGAGTTTATAATATTTTGGCCAATCAATGTCCATTATTCGAACACAAACATGCACAAGAATGTAGCATTCAACAGGAGTCTATATCCATTGAATACGTCATTATCCTGATACATATTTCTCCGCACGGAAATGAACAAAAAAAAATAAAACAAAGATTATAGGCTGGGCATTAGTAGTCGTTACTTGTTAATCTAGGGTGGCCATATTGTTCAACACAAAAAGGAGGACAAATGCCTTTTTTGGTCCTAAAAAGGAGGACAAGAGAGGACAGTATTTTTAAAAAGTAGGACGAAAAGTAGGACACCTTTGTTCAATAACTATAAGACGCTGAAACATTTTTTTTTTTACATTCAAACAATAAGCTAATAAAATCATTGATTTTGTGCCTACTTATATTTTTCTGATGATAAAATCTTCTTCAACAAAGTTGGGCTACGTTTTAAATATGCATAGAAATCAGAGCATGAAAGCTCTTTGAAATTGTACTGCACAAGTAGAGTGCCTTTAATGGAATCTTTCCACCAGTGCTTCCAAAGCTGCTTTAGTGGAATGTTGTACAATCACAGAAATGATAATAGCAGGTGTTTTGGTTTTGGCACATGAGAATTTGCTGGTAATTTCTGAATCTTGGAAAGCATTCTTGGTTAACACTGAAGTTCAATCCATTGATCTGAAAGAGTTGTGATGTTTTACAGTATGAAAAGCAAAAGCACTCTCGGCCGCGGCAACTTCAAACCTTTCCTCGCTTATTTCTTTATTAAAAAATGTCAATTTTTATTGCAAACATTCAGACGCAAGCGCTATCTTGTGCTTTTCTGTTTCTATATGATTTTTTAAATCAGCTGTACCTTTATTTGTTACTGATACAAATGTGTCGCTTCTGCATACAAGACTTTCTTCTTCATACTCTTGTCGACCATTGGAAAATCACTGAAATTTTTTTTTCAATTCATCCATGAACACACACTTCCGTTATGGCATTTTGAGCGGGTATCTGTAATACAAATATAATAAAATGCCCCTAATCAATGGTACATTCGATGTTAATATTATTTGTAAAATGCAAAGGACGAGGTTTAATTTTAACAAACCCATTACTATACTAGTAACTACTCATCTATTTTTTATTCATAATAAACAAATCGCAATAAATATAAAAGCAGTACGAACTAAGGTTAATATTATTTGTTATTTGCAATAGACAACGAAGTTATAATTGACTAAATCCAGCCCCAAGTTCTTATTCATGCCGTTTTGTCTGTTATATATACTGTTCAAAAAAAGAAACGCAACTTTTTTGGTGTTACTTTTATAAAAAATATTCGCTGATTGGACATCAGTCAACCTATCGACTGTGTTCACCTGATCATTAACTTCTCGTGGTTACCTGAATTGTACTCACCTCATGATTCGTGAGGTCATGAAAGAGGTCAAGGTCAAAACAATATTTTTGACAATAACTCGTGACAGGTTCATGAGAATCCCGTGAAACTTACTGAACACAAAACTCGCTGACCATCTTATTGAATGCATATAAAAGATTGACGCTCCTCGAATAAATTCAGTTGAAAATTCAATGCGCAAGTATGGCTCATCTCACTACAGAACAACGACTCATCATCATTGGACGTTTGCAGACTGGACAGTCACAAAGTGTAGTGGCCAGACAATTTAATGTGGTTAGAAGCACCATTAGTCGCCTTTGGAGGCGATTTCAAGAAACTGGCGCAGTGGCAGACCGGCCGCGCAGTGGAAGACCTAGAGTCACAACTCCTGCCGAAGACCGCTTCATACGGCTGCGTCACCTCAGGAATCGACTTGCATCTGCGTCCTCCACAGTCCAGTCAATGTCAGCAGCTCGTCGAATTTCAGATCAAACGGTCAAGAACCGGCTGCACGACTCTGGTCTTTGGGCTAGAAGACCCTACATGGGTCCTGTTCTTACGGACCGGCATCGCCAGAACCGATTGCAGTGGGCGAACCAGCATCGTCAATGGACCGTTGGGAATGACTGGAGACGGGTTTGGTTTAGTGATGAATCATTTTTGTGCTCCAGCGACACGATAGACGGAGAAGAGTTTACTGCAGAGTCCATGAGCGCTGCGCCCAGAACAGCGTTGATGAGGCTCCTACACATGGTGGTGGAGGTGTAGTGATGTGGGGGGCGATCAACTTCATGGGAAGAAGTGACCTGGTGCAAATTGAAGGACGCCTGAATGCCCAACCATACATCGCTGAAATGTTTCGTCCTCACGTCCTTCCACTTCTGGCTGCACGAGGGTCGATTTTTCAGCAGGATAACGCTCGACCTCATGTGGCACAACTCACCACCCAGTTCCTCGCTGACAACAATGTCCAGACCATTCCGTGGCCAGCCATGTCATCAGACATGAACCCCATAGAACACTTATGGGATGAACTCGACAGACGACTCCGCCAGCGAGACGTGGCTCCAGCCAATCTCCGACAGTTGTCTCTTGCACTGCGGGAAGAGTGGGCAGCCATCCCACAACAACAGATCCAACGGCTAATCGGATCCATATCAAGGAGATATCGTTCTCTGATAGAGGCCAGAGGAGGTCATACACCTTACTGAAACGGAGGCCTCAGTCGCAAAGAATAAAAGTCCAAACCAAATTTAATGAACATCATTTCATTGTTAAAGTCTGAAAGTTTCTTCTTGCCAAGATTGAAACATTAATTCCGTAAAATAAAATTTTGGTACAAGTTTGAAATTTGGTGTCCATTACCACTGCAATAATGTTGCGTTTCTTTTTTTTGAACAGTATATTTTCCCTTAACAAATGCCAATAAACCTAAACAGTGTTTAACCTGGGTTAAAATATGATAGTAATCTATTATAAACTATTGAACAACATGACAACTTACAGTAATGTTGTTGGCAATTTTGCGGAGACAAAAATTCTTAATTCTGACAGAACTTCTGGACTCAGAAAAAGTAATTTAGCCAATCACATAAAAAGCCGGATATTTCAACTTTAAAAAAAAAATCCTTCCGAACGTTCAGTTTTGTCGCAAAAGGCCGGACAAATCCGGCAAAATCCGGACGTCTGGCCACCCTATGTTAATCAGCCCTGCTGTACTTCTTTTTTTTTTTTCACGTGCGATGATTTTTTTATTTTACTTAATCTGTCTTCTTCAACGTTAGTTTTAGAGTGAGGATTGTTAGCGAACACAAATGAAAAGGAAATATTGTTTTTTAAGTCTAGGAAAATGAGCACCACGGGAGTGAAAATCTGTAACATGGTTGACTTTTAATCCAAAAGCAAAATGATATGGTGGAATTAGTACATAAGTGTCTGCAGTGATGAAACACAGTAAACTGTGTGTAGAAATCATACTCTCATATGTCCCTTAAGGACATTGCACCAAATGTCGGAAATGTAGAATGTGTTACCCATACGAAATAGTTGATGGTAATACTATTTGACAAAACGTTGACACAATTCTCAGACAATATAAAACTTGCGTTTTTAATCATATCTAAATCTACGAATAGGAGACTATTCTGTGCTATTTTTGTGAAGAAACTTCGATAGCCAGTTTACAACTGTACTCGTTCAACTAAAAGTATGGTTACTGACACAAAATTATTTTGATTCTCTTATTTGTTCAGCGATATTTTAGACACCTCATTCGAATTGTCATCGCTACACTGAGATCTTCAATGGTTGCAACGCTTGGCTTATGTAGTTGACATTTGTACATGACTTAATGACTTGTTTGACATGAGGAGGACAGTGCCCACCACATTGAAGGGACCCTAATGCAAAGAAAGGACAGAAAGCACTCAAAGAATGGGAACCAGTGGGACGCAGAATCTTACAGTAACATTCAAAACAGCCAAAAAGAAGATTAAAAAAAACCCTCATCCAGTGTTATGCACCAGCCATTGACAAAGAAGAACCAGTAAAAGAACAATTCTACACCAGATTAAAAAATATCATGGATACAACGAGAATAAAAGACATCACGAGTTTGGTTGATAACCTAAATACTAAGATAGGTACAGACAACAGCGGCTTTGAAGAAATCACATGAAAACACATGCTAGGAACTGTAGCGAACAGCGTTGCCACTCACGTTCTAGAGATAAACCCAGATGTTCTTCTTAAAAAACCCAGAAATACCCAGATTATTTTATGCCTCAAATACACGGGATAGACGATGCTTACATAATCTTTTATGTGCATCTTTAGCACAAATAATCTGTGTGCTACCAATGTTTATATATTTCTTCAATTTTTTTTTTGTTATTACCTAAAATTCACAATTAAATAAAAATGATTTTAATAACACCCCAATATATGAACTCTTGAAAATGAGATATTTTAACAGTAACATACTTACATTAGTTATATTAACAAAATGTTCCTCAAATTAAATATAAAATGTTAGTTGTAACTTGTTACTGATGAAAAATGTCACTTGTCAGAGACTCTGCATCCATGTCGACAACTTCTCCTTCGTCAAGATCATATGCATGAATTGACAACGTGGAATCTTGATTGTGAAGTTCCAAAATCTTTGCATATCTCTGCCGACAACGTCCTTCACGCACATCTTCAACCACGCTTTTACTAGGATTAAACTTATGACAAACTCCATCTTTGGCAACTGCTTGCTTGGCTAGTATTCGATTGGAAACTGTTTCACACAAAAGCTTGTTGGTTTGTTTAGTTTTAACTAAGTTAACCTTCGAAAACACTCTTTCGACGCATGCTGAGGAGTGAGGTAGTGCCATAAGCGTGCACATGAGGTCAGCCAAAACATCAAATTTCTTTTGGTTATTAGCATCTGTTACTTGTTGCAGTCCCAGCCAGAATGCGGGCGGATCCTCATCCACTAGATGTCCAAGATCTTTTTGGTACGATGCCAGTTCTCGCCATTGATCAGACAGACGATCAAGGCTCTCTTCTGAAACAGCTGTTAGGAACTGCGCTGCTAATGGAATGACAGAAGGTTTGTTGATATCGAGAACTAACTTTGAATCCAACAGATGCATTTGCGCCAGAACACTGTTTTGTTCAAGTGGGAACCTGCGTCGTATATGAGTACAAAGTTCAATCAGGTATGCCAATGCATCCTTGCGAAACTGGACTTCTTTATTTCGTAACGGTTGTCGCATTAACTGCGCTTCACATCGTCCACCCAGCTCAATGTAATTCAGTTTCTTGTGCACCTGTACATCTGAAGGATCAATGTCGGCAAGAGTGCGATGCTCATGCTGCAATACTTCCTGCCTAATAAACATACTGAGAAGAAAACGATACTCTCTTGTTACACTCGTGTACACTTTGTGAAGACGGAAGTTCTCGGACTGGAATTTCATGTTCATGACGTTAACTTTACCCAGTATGTAGCCGACACATAGAAGCAAAATACAAGTGCAGAGCATCCCATTGCTCAAGGGTCCTCTCAATGGCTGCTTCACGGAACAGCCAGCGTGTTTCACACAGCTTCAACACTTTATGTTTCTTGGCCTGAACTACATCTTGTATTAACTGGAACTGGAGATTTCTTTTACTAGTACGCGAAAAATAGAAGCAGACATTCTTTATGAAAATTTCAAGCCAAGATGGTAGGTGGTTGCTGGCAGCATTTGCATAAAGTGCAAATGAATGACAAACACAGCCGAGAACAAAGACATGTGGAATCTCTTTCTTCAGATGTGCCTGTAAACCACTTGCAGTGGCACAGTTGTCTGCAGCAACACCAATGACGTTACTAAGCGGGATTTCATGCGTGCTCAACAATTTCTTAACAGCTGTAAGCATGCCAAGACCAGTCCCATCCTCCACCTCAATGAGGTCTAACAGTGAATCAACTACTTTTCTTGTTTTTGTGTCACAGAATCACACAACGACTGCCAACATCTGGTTCGTAGAAATATCAGTACTCTCATCAACGAGTATAGAAAATTTCTGATTTCTGCAAATGTTTATAACTTCAAGCCGCTCAAAATGAGCAATGCCGCACTGCATCACATAGGCAGCCTTGGTGCGCTTCAGTGACATTTTTTGAGCAATTGTGCTGTCTGGAAATATCTGCTTGCAACATTCAATCAAATGATCAGCTTGCGAAAACGGAGTATTATGTTCTGCCATGAAAGCCGACAACACTATCTCCGCTTTAGCAATTTTGTCTTGGAGACAGGGCTCTTTTGGTTTGATGAAAAACTTGTTAATGTTCAGAGTTTTGCTTTGGCTTCGAAGTTTTTCATGTGCTTCTGTGTGCTTTTATGTGTCAATAAAGCTGTTTTGTTGGCATTAGTTAATTTACAGGAACAGGCCGTACAAATCGCAGCATAACCAGAGTCCGGCTTTATCCAATCCTTCAGTTCGCTGTCTGTTAGCCATTACGCACAAAAAGTCTGCTGATACCATGGCTTCACTTTTTTACGCGGTGGCGTGTGTGTCGTCATGCTACCACAACTACCTAGCGTACCTTCATCATCGCTCATTTTATAATCTTATAATAAAAAAATTAAAAAAAAACAATATGCTGTTTATCTGCTTAAGTCTAAAATGTAAAAAGAATACTTTATAACACATCGCAAAAATGACTGAGTATTGCAGATGACAGCCATTAACAGAATAACAGGAAATAGATAGCTGATGTAAACGAGTCAAAAAACAACGTCCTTGATGTGGTTAAAAACAAGAATTAAATTGAACTGGAATAAAAAAATATATAGCACATAATGTTTTACATTTAGTTATAAAATACATATAATGTATAATGCTCAGTGCACAAAATATACATACATTGTAAATGCCAATTGTCAAATATACCCAGATTAATGCAGATTTTGAAAAAAATTACCCAGATACCCAGACGGAAGCCCAAAAACCCAGATCTAGTAAGAAATACCCAGCTGTGGCATCACTGGTAGCGAAATTTGGCACCTCTTGCTTTGTTGTGAAAAAAAAATGTGTAGCGCGATATATATACACACACACACACAGCGCAAGGACAGCGCGGCGGTCTTGCTTTCAAGTTTGAAGACGGCGGAAATGTGAATTACGGTTAAGCCAGACGGTATTGCTGAAAGTAGGAAATAGCGAATATAGGAATGAATGGCCGACTTTAAAAGCTTGCATTTACTGGACATTAAATTTAAAACTACAAGAAAACGCCTGGTTGGAATAATATTAAATAAAAATAACTCAACAAAGGAGATAGACTAGGAATTATATCCAAAAGGATATTATTCAAATATAAATAGTTTTAAAGATAATTAATATTTTTCACCTTCATCACATCTGCTAAAAGTTAGCTAATAATCTTTAAAAATTTAGTGTACATATATGCCTCAACGGATTTGGATAAAACTTATATAGAATGAAAGCCTCATATGGGGAAAATGAAAGAATACCTAGGAAGGAAGGAAGGAATGATATAAGTGTGTAGTGAACAGAAGAGAAAACACGTACAGGAAAAGCACAGATTGCCTCAAATCGCCTCAAACCGAGAGATTAAACGAAAATCTTTTGGGACTTTAGGAGGTGCTTTCTCGTACGTGAGATATACACATATATAAGGACAGAGCGGCGCGTTGAAAATCACACACACCAAATCCAGAAGCCAGAGTGAGAAACTGGAAGACAGTGTTGAGGATTGTTTCATGTCTGCAGCATGAGGCGGTCCTCAAATGAATATCTATTAGCAACCGATGTCGAGGATTGTGCATGTGTGCAGGCATTTGGATTAGATCGATCCGAATGACTGGTTTAAAATGTGTGGCATCGCCACTATGGATTGTGTGGCCTAGCCACTATATATTAAAGTGTGGTATAAACCACTTGGAACGTGTGACCTAGTCACTGAACTCATATGTACAGCTCTTAAGCTAATTGAGCATTATATTCGAGGATTAAAACGTAAGTCGTGTATTATTAGCGCAGTGGATTTAGATGGCAGATTTGCCTGGCGTTGGATGCCAAAAGAAGAACTGACCGTTATTCATAGATATAACTATATTGAACATGAACTCTTCGTGAATGAAATGAACTCTTACCATAAGTACATATACTATTATATTGAACTATGTTTTGACTGTCGTGCTGACGTATCATTGGAGAAAGTATTTATTAAATTTAAAGTCGTCAATTACTGGTCTCTTACTTCATTGAATTATTCAAGTTCAGTTGGAAACAGTTATGCATAACTATAATGACCAGAGACTTTAATACTCAAGCCCACTGCCTTACCACGGGTAATTAATAATTAAAGTAAGAGTATAATCAAGGTCAGTAAAATATCTATATATATAGATTTTAATACGAAGCATGTTCAGGGACTGACACATCCCAGGGGTTAAGAGAAGAAATATCGATACTGGTGCATGCATACGGAATCTGTGTAAAAATGGATGAATGAACCCGAGGACTGGGCTGGTAATAAGAGACATGTAATCACGCAACAGAATAGTGTCGGAACGTCGAATGTTTTGAACCCCGTCTCTTACATACTGATATCAACAGAAGACAACCCGCCACATCTTAGTATAGGCAGTCCATCACAGACAGCATCTGCAAGAAAAAGTCTTTTTTTCACGCTGCATGCAGGGTAGATTAAATTCAGCCAATATAGTCTCACCGTGAGCTTATAAATCCCAAGAGGGTATGTAAGTTTATTAAAGATATATATATGACTAATATCATTTTATTTCAGATGTTATTTACGATTTGATTGTATCAGATATAATTAAAAAAAGGGGGGAATGACGCTAACCAGAGATAACCTTCACCGGCATTGTCAGGAAGCATAACCATTAATTGGTTAGCCAAATATAGCATGGCTAGTTCTTGCCTGGAAGCTTACGACATACCAGCAAGTACGTAAGTGACTCGGCATCCATAAGTGGAAGGCAAAGGTTATATCGTACCCAGGTATCATAACATGTGATTTATTCATGTATTTTGTTAATTCTGCACAGTATACATTATCTTATCATGCTATCTCTGTAACATACTACCATGATTCATTCATTTATATACAAACACTGAAGACATGGTCGCATCATGAACAGCAGTTGGTGGTGAGATTGTTGGAACACCATGGCCACCTATTACCTTTTGTTCCAGGTTTTTATGATCAATTTTTATGATCATTCCTGATCGAGAAACTATAGACTTGAGGACCGTTGATCCTGCTAACTGAAGCCTAGAGGTCAACCAATCTTCAACACCTTAGTCCCCCGTAGTTATAGGCCGGCTGAAGGACAGTCTGTTTATTCACGTGTGTCTCAGGAACCTCGAGCAGACGTGGCTAACAACAGATGAGTTTTATGTGTATCCATCCAAAAAACACTGTGAGCAGTTTCTAAAACGACTGTCTATGATGAGAACTAGATAGCCAGAGATATCAAAGAGATACTGTGACAAACTTTTGTGTAATTTCAGTGGAAGATAAATCCAAGACTTTTTCTATTATTTATTTTAATTTGTAACTATAAATAATCCTACATTTTACCATCTTCCAACACCCATTTCTCATTGCAAGAATATATATAGATGTACATAATAAATATTGAAATTGTAATCATTTGACTTGGTAAATTTTTAACTGTTAAAATTTGAGTTACTTTTTCTAATTTAATTATATTATCACATAGGGTTACAATAGCGAAAGTAGCAACTTATACTTCTGAAGCCTAAATCTATTGTCCAGCTCAGAGTATTCACAGCTGTAACTCACTTGTGACACCAGTGTACTTCTTGGGCACTGAAACTTCATCCTTTCTGGAGAGAGATTCTACTTCTTCTCTACCACTATTATCATACTAGAAAAACCTTTCGCTACAGGAACAATGAATGAAAATGAGGAGTATTTCACAAATGTATGTGCTTCACATCAACTGGTCATAGGAGGAAGCGTGTCTCCTGTGACGGTATTGCCTCGCCTGCTTTGCAGTAGTGGTCCAACAGTGGCCAAAACTCAAGAGCATTTATTATAGGCTTCAATGGAGTCTATTTTTACACAAGATTACTCTTGGCAGAAATGTCGATAGAAGAGTAGTAAAGCTTCTATCACATGGGAGTCTTCATAAGATATTCAGATAAGCGAAAACAATGCTGGCTGTCGCTGAGCACGTTAATTCTATAATCTGCCGACACTTTTTTGAAGAATTTAGCAATGGTTTATTCTAGCTCGTTAAGCTCCACCGCTGATTTAATCAGTGGGATTATTATTATAATGTACATATAGCCCTGTTTAGAGTGAGTGTTTAGTAACTTTGACTGAGACAAACATTTAAAATGATTGAATCGAAGTTAAATTTGTAACATTACAAATTACAAAATTTAATAATCACTTTAGGTTTAACAGTTTAAAAGAAATAATTTGAATAGTTATGAAAAGGATTTCATCACTTGAATGGGATTTAACTGAACAAAGGAGGTCACATTTGGCAGCGGATATTTTCACTTAGCTACCAATGGTAGTTTCTTCTCCCGATGGGTTCGTTCCTTTCACTCTGCTCACGCTCATCTCTGGTCAAAGTTCAGGCGCCGCACGTTCATAGAACGTCAAGGAGTAACGGCCAAGTTGGTTCTGCGTCTGTCTATAAGACCCTCTTATGATTGCGTCTCGCAAAACGTCAGTCCACTTCTACCTTCACTTGGTTCCAGAGATAGTACTTTCTGCTGGTACCACCAATAACTGGTAATAGAAATAGAAACGAAACGCTCTTCTGAGTATGGCGTTTTTCCGACACATTTATGTGCCCCCCTCTTCTATTCCACCATCCCATGTCAGAATTTACACTGGATGAGAATTAAATTTAATCCCTCGGGATAAAACTTCCTTTACATTTAAACTGAATAGCTTTAGCTTTACATTGCATTTAAATGAAAAGGTTAAACATACAGATATAATATGTTTTACATTTACAACTCCACTGTATGAAAAGTGTTCACAATATAAATTCATTTATGTTTCCTCTATCTTTACACTTGTTGAAAAGTTTGAAACTTCTATTAATTTAAAATGAATATTTTCCCATAAACATTTACACTGGTTTAAAGCTTGAAAACTTACAATAATTTTAAAGTGAATATGTTTATAGGGACATTTACACTGCTTTGAAAATGTAAGAATTATACTTAGAATGTACATCCCTCCCTGCTCCATGGGGAACCTGGAACTACTTTATGTTTATAGTTCTGATAAACACCAATCACATTGTATAGATTTATATAATTATCTTCAAATATTACCCCTCAGGAAGCGCTTCCTCTTTAACAAAGGGAAATTTATTCACAAAATCCTGTCACAGAATGCTCCAAAGTATCTTTGGCCGCTTTTAAAATACAATGACAGACGTAGTCAGCGCTTAAATAAATTACAGGTACCCAAGCCCAGGCTTGACCTATTTAAAACTAGTTTGGCTTACTCAGCTGCTCATCTTTGGAACAATCTTCCCAATGACCTGAAAAACACGCACAGTCCTTACTCATACAATCGTATACTATTCAAATACTTTATGTGTGCTGATTATATGCCACCCTAACTGATTGTGTTGTACTTTTATCTAATATACTGTATGGAGGCTCTGATGATCTAGTTTTCATTACAATATACTTATTCTTAATATTATATTCTTAATAACTTATATTCTTAATTTTATGATCAGGTACTGTTAATGTGTGCTGTTATACTTCCTTGTAATGTTGCACTGTCCTTAAATTAATACTTTCAGTACGCTGGAGAATGTTGAGTAACAGTAATAAAAGATGAGCAAGAGGATGGAAGAATGCAAGAGGGGACTGTGTCCGATTTTCAACCCTTGGCAAATTAATTGCTTTCGTATATGTCTATCTAACTATCTACCTAGTCTGATTCTGGTCTTGAGTTTGGGACGCAAAGGAAATGGAAAGGAAAATGGAAAGTAACTGTCTACCCACCTCATCTTGATGAACCTAAAAAAAAAAAAAAAGAAAAAAAAAAAAAAGTCCCTGAGTCATTCAGTTGAACACCGTATGAACATTTTACAAGTTCTCATAACATACCTCTGAATATATCTCAAATCACTAATTTACAGTACGAAGAATTCGATTCTTTGTTTTTTTTTTTTTAAATTTATTTATTTTTTATTTATTTATTTATTTTTCAAATTCATTATTACTATTAATTTTTTTTTTTTTTAATAATTATTTTATTTTATTTTAAAAACACTAATTATGATGATTATTGCAAATGTAATATTACTTTTATAATGATAAATGCCTTAATAATGCTTAAAGTAAATGTGAGGATGAAAGGATATTAGTATACATGATGAGAGAGAGAGGAAGGGCAGAATGTCAGACGGGCCTGCGTGCCCAATTCTTAACCCTTTGAAAATAAAGTTCGTTCGTTCGTTCGTTCGTTCGTTCTCTTTACGAAACTATCAATAAAGCAATCACCGGCCCGTGCAGTGGTGGTTCATGCATCATTGTTCTAGATACTGAGGTTGCCAGCCCCAAATGACTTTGACATCAAATAGCAGTTTCACACATTAAAATTCACATGGTAATATATGCATATATATATTTGTTAGTTCACATGTTAGTAATAAGACATAGAATGAAAATGCACTACTTACGCCAATCTTGGCTACATACGTTTTTTTGCTCAGAGGAATAAAAGAGACGAATCGTTCTCTTACACGCGTCTGGGATGTCTTTAATTTTGCAGTAGATTCCCCTCTGACTCCGTGTTTCTTCAGTTTCCTAGTCCCGGTGTTCCTTATTAAAATGTAGATATTTCATGTGCTTTTTTTAAGTGTTATCTGGTTCTATAAGAAAAGGTCCGGTTAACAAAAGGAATTATGAAGCTAGGCTTCACTCTGGCGAGGTCTGAGGTTGTCTCGGCGAGCTTGAAATTCACAGTGAAATAAAACTGCGAAATGGTCAGCATATATTCTCCCTCAATGTTGTTATGAATCTAATCAGAAAGATCCAATCATTTCAAATCAGGCAGATAGGGTGTGATATTTCAAAATAGTCCCACGTGAAATAAGGTGCGTGCCTGCAAAGGTCACGCATTATTATGTATGGACATCTGCTGCCTTGCATACACTCTCACCAACACATTTGTAGACTCATATTGTCTAAAATGTAATAAATCCATGATTACTTTTAACCAAGTGACCGGAAGCGATTATATCACACTTGTCTGCCCACAGGTGTCACACAGACAGTAATCTCGTTATCTGTCGTACGAGTGCACAAACTCCGTGTCTTATCGGTGATTTAAGCCGATAGCGCTGGGCGATGTACGTGTTAATCTGCCACGCCTATAACCAACAATCTGGGTAGCGCCAAGCAAATGTGATGTATCATATCAGCCGCTCCTTGCAAATGTGATATTTATCACCTACAGGGTGCCTTGATTAAGTCCAATATCTGCTACTTAGCAGAGAAATAAAGAAAGACAGAAAAGTGCGATAATTGACAGCACATAATAAAAATCAGTACCACAAATGTACCGATATTGCCGGAGAGAACTAAAGATCGATAGAGGTCGTCCATTTCGTCACATTTCCACATATAAGAATACACACAGCAAGATGACTATCGCCAGAAATCAGAACAAAAAAGACGATTTATCAGACGAGCATAAACAAGAAGTTTAGATCATCACTGCATGATGTAAAGGTATGTAGAGTAACAAATGTGGCACCAGATCACCATCTCCTGTACGCGAAAATCAAGATAAAACTCGAGAGATATACATTGTTATAGACAACAGTTTAATGTAGGGCATCTGAGGATCAAGAAATAGATACAAATTTGCGGTCAAAATATACAACAAATGCCAAGTGCCCCAACAGCTAGAAGATGTAGCCAATATAAAATACCTCTGGCTACACATAAAAAATAATTATGATGCGAAACGCGAAGAAGTACTGGACATAACAGAATACAAGCACAAGGCATGGATAACAGCAGAAACCATCAATAAGTTAAAAACATTTAACAAAAACAACAAAGAAACAGATGTAAACAGAAGCAAAACCAGAAGATGGCAAGAGAGGCACAGCCAAAGAAAATATGAAATGCCTGTGCAACAGCAGAAAGAAGCTGAAAGGGAAATACAAGCAAGTTGCCTAAGAAAGGAGGTTTACAAGAGTGCACAAATTAAAGACGAGTAATGTTACTATCAGCCAACAGATACTTTTTTCTGCTTTGGGTAAGCAACACTTGCTTGATTAGAGTTTAAAATTTAGGTTATCGTGTAAATAGATGCTAACTACGAGTATATGAAATAGATCTAGGGTAATTATCTTCATATTTTTAATAAGTGACGTGTGTTTGCTAAGCAACATAATGTTCATCATAACCCTCCACTCCCAAAGGAGCATAGGGCTTCAGCAAACACTTGCCAAGTCCTACTGTCACATGCCATCATCTCAAGTTGCTAAACCATCTGTGTATGCATGGATCCAGGTGTTGCTTGGGTAATTGTCATGGAGCAGTCCATCCTTTCTCTTCCGAAATCCTCCACTCATTCCATCCTGTCACTGTTTTCTAGTCTTCCATATGTCACCTTTTTTTTCGAGAACGCTAGATCAGGTGAAGTGCTTGTATTAAATTTCGTTAAGCAGGCAATTTAGATTCAGCGAGGTAGGGTTTTTGCGAAGACGCGATGGTAATGGTGTGTTTTTCTTGGAGACATCAATTAACCTGTGATTCACAGACGACCACCTATTTCCGGTCTAACAATGTTTTTATCAGAGAAAATGTAACTTTCCTTTACTCTCTTGATGATCACCGTGAAACCAGCCGAAACTAAAGTTTAAGTACATAAGACTTTTAAAGAATATACACATTTATAAGCATATATATAGAGAGATAGAAAGAGACATTTTACACAACTGTGTGTAACGTCAATAACGTGCTTATGAATATATTCAAATATTGAAGTTCGGACTCTGTGATCCTGAAGTGATCTTGTGCGTGCAGAGTGTCGGTAACATAGAACCTGGCTTCGCCCTCCCTCAATTTTGATGAGCACAAAAATCAAGAAGGGACAGGGACTGAATCTTCACCCCTGAGTGTGAACCAGACATCCCTGAAGACACTAGTGCCACACAGGGCAATCAGTCACCACCACGTACCCTCATCAAGAAGTCACAGCAGAGTGTCCTCTCTGCCTACATCCTACAAGAACACTACGATAAGTATAATAAAGAGAAAGAAGATCACCACACATACCCACCAAACGCTCAGACTTAGTCAGTGAAGAAAATAAGGCACCCCACTGGGACCTAGATTCCTTTTTTTTTTCAGATGTAAACGTGATTCTTTTCCATATTTCTTTTTAATCAGATGTAAAATAACCGTCTGTAAATGTAATTCCCTAAATAAATAGCATATTGTTTATTTACTTACTACACGTCTGAGTTAATTTGGTAAATTATCATAAGCCTGTCCAGAGCTCTCTTTTTGTGATTACTTCCCTTTCTACGTTTACTGTCCTCTTAATTGTCGAATTGTCAACATCGTGTGGTGTATGTTAGTTGTGGAACAAAGTCACGTGGGAGAACAACTTGTCTGATATTATAACACGGTATTTGATTACCCTTGATTCCAGACAGTTAACCTCTTGGTTTCATAACAAATAATATCACTATTACAGTACTGCTAGAAAATCAATCTATATTCTTACTGTTATCCAGAGCAGTTGACCTGTGTCGAACTTGCTCTCTCCCTACGCGTGACAGTAATGTTTCTCTATATATGTTGTTGTTAGGACTCTCCTTTCTAAATCTCAGACCTAAGAGTCTTTTGTGTTTGGATATGCGCCCTAATATAACCGACTAGGTTGAAAGGGACGCGCCTCGCAAAAACGAGGCAAAACTTTATTAAGAAAACTAAAAACTCTCCTTTCTGTTTGATTTTGGCTGTTCATTCTCTCAATACCAGGAACGTTTTCTATCATTTCAGGGAAGCACTGTTGTTTCCAAATTGGTAGTTTGTGTGCAGTACATATGGGCATAGCTGTTGATATTGCATTTATGGGATCTGCTCTCATCTTTGTTTTGACTGTCTCTACAAAGTTTCCCTTCCAAGTCTCTGGTACATTGGGTGGTCTATCAGCCTCCTGAATTTCTCGGCTTGTTGCTGGGCTCTGCTATCTCTTCTATCCTCCACAGGCTGGAGGTGAGTAAACTTTTTCAACTCTTCATGGGTGTTGACTTCATGCCCCCTGTTATAATTCTCCTTGCTTGATTTAAGGCGCTGTTTATTTTGTCAAAGTTCGACTTAGCTGCCGTTGACCATGCTGCAATGCCGTTTCTAAGACTGGTCTCACGCGCCCAGTATATAGCTTCTTTAGTAGTCTCTCGTCTGCTTTCCAAGTGCCACCAAGTTTTTTCATGATTGCCATTCTCTGCTTTGCTCTTATCTTGGTTCTTTCAATCTGGGCTTTCCAAGTCAAGCGGCCATCAAAGGTAATGCCTCTGTAGTTTGGGTTTTCATCCAGATGTAGATTTTTCCCATTTAGCACCAATTTTAGCTCTGTGTTTTGTTTGAGAGAGAAAACACTGTGTATGATGTTTTCCCTTCATTTATCTTTACTAGTCATACTCCTCCAATAATGTATTATACTTGCCGTAGTGATATATTCCTCTGAGATCCACAGGGCTAAGTCGTCTGCAAAGGAAGCATTGTGGGTTCTGCTTGGAATATTCTCTGATATTGTCGTCAAAATCTTATTCACAACACGTCATTCATACCAAAACGACACGCCATACTATATAAAAGTGTAGGCTAGACTACAATGAAACGGCATCCTTATTCACGTTGTTTACAATAGTGTTAGGCATCTAAACATGGCCGGACTTCACATCTGTGTTACCTAGTTGGAATTGGAGATAAACTACAGAATTATGAGCGAAGTACCGCATGGAAGAGGTTAGTAATTTTATAATAGGACTGTTCCTGTATAAGAATGTGCAAAGACTTCCACGAGAAGTGTTATACTAACAGAGACAATTTTAGTGGAATGCATCGAGACATCAGGCAAGTCGGAAATGTTGCCGTTTAGGCTGCGCCTATGAAAAGATGGAAGTAGGAAAGGAAAAGACAATTATTTAGAAAGATAAAGAATAATCCAGGGCGTACTTTAAGCCTAAAATGAAGGAAATCGCTCCAGGAATAAAGAAGATATTAAGATTCCTAATTTTCCATAAATGCACAACTCGACAAAATTATGCCTGCATTTGAGAATGCAAACACGCTTCAGTCTTATTGTTCTCCGAGACATTCGGCCGTGACCTATATAAGGACTTGACCTCTTTCGAAAGGAGGCCACAACAATTTCAAACAACAGCGAGAGCGCCAGTTCTGTCAGTGAGACTCCCTTTGCCTTCTGCATCTGAGAGCAGACTGAATGACCATTAACAGCTCGACTGTATGTACTTGAGGGTAAGAAAGAATGTATAAATTTATATATTTTTAATTAATTAATCAAATTGTGCGTTAGGAAGTGTCTAACTGTGTTATAAACCACTGTGTAATTATTGGAAACAACCCAAGCCTGTGTATATTCAGATAAATTGAGAATGGAAGCGGAAAGTGTGTTAATAGTTTTAGAAAAGCATTTAAAGAATTATTTCTTGAAGGGATGGAACACACACCAGGAACAAAGGAAAGTATGAAAGGAATTGCATTACTGTATTGATTAAGATATTACATAGTGTTTTCCACAAGGCCTATTAACTGTATGGAGGCGGAATCATGGACAGATAGCTGTGACCAAGGAATTGGAGAAAGATTATATTCACAGTGAACTAGATGGTGTTATTACTTAAACATAAATAACACATAAGGAAGGGAAACCCGAGGCCTGTAAACAGTAAATTAATATTAGACAAACATAAAGGTATGTTTTCAGGCACTCGTAAGAAATAAAGAAGTAGAACACTTGGACAACAGAAAAACAACAGACGTGAGTGGCTTACCCAGGGTTCGAACCCCGTACCTTCCGTACGACAACTTCGCCTAGCTATCAAGCGAATCACACTGACCCCACGGCCAGCTAGGCATTCCCATAAAAGGATGCTTTGCTGACTATTTATCAGTACGAAACACACAAGATAACACCGGAAGTATACAGTGGGCAACTCAGCCCTTTAATGACGCAATCACTTCTGTTGTTCCCCTATTAACAGTATGTGTCAGTCCAAACAAGACAAAGACCTTGATACTGGGTCCAGTAAATAGTAGAAGACTTAAGGACAATAGTATAGAACAGAGGGTAGGTTTCTGGTATTGTATAAACATAAATAACACATAAGGAAGGGAAACCCGAGGCCTGTAAACAGTAAATTAATATTAGACAAACATAAAGGTATGTTTTCAGGCACTCGTAAGAAATAAAGAAGTAGAACACTTGGACAACAGAAAAGCAACAGACGTGAGTGGCTTACCCAGGGTACGACAACTCCGCCTAGCTATCAAGCGAATCACACTGACCCCACGGCCAGCTAGGCATCCCCATAAAAGGATGCTTTGCTGACTATTTATCAGTACGAAACACACAAGATAACACCGGAAGTATACAGTGGGCAACTCAGCCCTTTAATGACGCAATCACTTCTGTTGTTCCCCTATTAACAGTATCTAGGCGGAGTTGTCGTACGGAAGGTACGGGGTTCGAACCCTGGGTAAGCCACTCACGTCTGTTGTTTTTCTGTTGTCCAAGTGTTCTACTTCTTTATTTCTTACGAGTGCCTGAAAACATACCTTTATGTTTGTCTAATATTAATTTGGTGTTATTACTGATTTATTATGCCCTGTGCGTCTACCTGCACACTGTCTGAAACTGTCTCTCATCCCCTACATCTGTGATAGAGAGGTAGAGATAGACAGTACAGTGGTTAACCAATTATATTTCAGGTTACATCCTGTAACAAACGTACACCTTTAAAGAGCCAGCCACAACTGAAGGAGCTAGTGATGCAAGCACCCTTCAAGTCTAGAGGGACAGCAACCTAGTACCTAATGCCTGGAAGAATCTTATGTGACAGTTTCTATCCAGAACAATATTGTGAAAGACTCTAAGACAAGAAGTGAAGATAAGTCGCCATACAAGGTTACTGTCCAGTGTATAACAAGCTGTACCACAAATAAGACAGTATGATGAAAAGTCAGTGCATCTAGATAGGAAAATTCATAAATCAGTGATTGACTTTATTTCATTAACTGTGAAGTATCCTTATTGATCCTAAAATAAAGACAGTCTACAACAAGATTAAGTTCAGCCAGGAAAGAAGAACTGTCCTTAAAAATTTACAGACTGTAGTTAGTTGTGAATATTTGACAAGTGATTTTATTAATTTTATTTCTTAATCAATTTTGAGTTCAGTGAAAAATTTCACACAGAAACGAAAACTTGTACAAAATAAATTGTAAATTTTACCAACAGACTTACTTAGATTATTTAAGTTAAGTTACAGTTCTTGTTGGTTAATAGTTTAGTTTAATACCCCTAGCAGAGCCTAACACTATAAACAGAGGAGGATCTTGAGAGGAGCATTTAGGAACCTAGTATAATACACTATCATCATACCTAGGAACTTATACAGCTTGATCTTATCTTTGATGCCCATACATCATTACTCTTTTCAGAGAAGATGGTATTTCTTATAAGACCAGTCTCTTATCTGGCACTATCCTGGTATCACCTGATACAACTTTGTGTCCAGGATACCTTTCTTTTAAAACTATACTTCCTTCTCGTGACAGATATATCATTAATATATGCAAGGAACAACGTGGGTGACAGGACTCTCTCTTGGGGAACACCCTGTTCCAATACCCTCTTCCTACTGGTCTGTCCTTGTAATTGGACTCTGACAGTTCTATTCTCGATAGTGGTTGATCCATTTGAACATTCTCCCACACACTTCACTTCTGTGCAGCTTGACTTTCAGTCCATTTTTCCACACTTTGTCAAATGCTTTTTCGAAGTCCTCCCAAACCACTAGGTTGTGCTTTTTCTCTTGGAAAGCGTCCTCAGTTTTCTTAGTTATGTAAGTGATCTGATCTTCAGTGGATCTGTGTTTTCTGAATCCTGCTTGCTATGGGGCTAAGAGATGTTTTTCCCCCAGATGCCACATCAGTCGGGTATTAATTATGCGCTCCATCAATTTTCCAACACAGCTAAGTAGACTGATAGGTCTGTAGCCATTTGGTCCTGTCTGAATGTTGTCTTTCTTAGGTATTGGAGTCAGTATGGCGTCTTTCCATGCCTGTGGTACTATTCCTTTTTTTCCAGCTGCAGTTTAGGATGGCCAGAAGCTTCTTTTTTGCCTTTGTTCCTAGGCCTGTTAGCATTTCATTGGTTATCCCATCTTTTCCAGGTGACTTCTTTTTCTTTAGCGCCCTCATTGCCTTTTCCATTTCTTCTATTGTAAACTTTGCCATCATGTGTTCTTCTGTTGCAAGCTTTTTGTAGTCATGACTCCTTTGTTCATCAACGATGGCCTTTCTTCTGTCTATCGGGACATCAATGTGGTTTCTACTAGCATAGTGTTCTATGAGTGCATTTGCAGCTTTTTGTCCCGAGAGCATATTTTCACCTTGTTTGATTGTGATGTGATATTTGTAAGGTTCTTCGTTGTTCAGAGCTCTAACTAGTTTCCACAGTTTGTTCCCTTCTCTATCTAGGTTGAGATTTTATGTTGTTTGCTTCTAGCAGTCTCTTGTTGTTTGATTTAATGTTCTTTTGTACTTTGTAGTGGTTGCTTTGAGCAATATGTTTGCTTCAGTTGTTTGTTCTGTTTCTGTCGTGTCTCTGGCTTCTGTTACCTCATCTTTAAGTTTTTGCAGTTCTTCAGTCCAGTATGGTTTGTAGTTCGTTCTTGCCCCTCTCGGAATGGTCTCAATAGCTGCTTGAAGTATTACTCTATTAAAGCTTTCAACCACATTTTTCATGCTGTTATTTCGTGTGATCATGGTCTCGCAAAGACTGTCGGTCAGCACTGCAAACTTGTCACAGTCAGTTCTTTTGTAATTCCATCGGGGCAATGGTTTCACTTCATGTGGAACATACTCCATATTAACCACTTGCTTTATTGGTCTGGGATGTAGGATAAAGAGAGAGGGATAGTACCTCACGGTGAGAGACAGCCATGTCCTTTTTAGGATAGTCAGGATCCTATTTGGTTCTCCTCTCTTTGTCTAGCTCATGTATGGCTCCTAGAATACCGCTTGTGTACGGCGGTGGCCACATCCCGGGCAACAGTCTTGGCTGACTGGCTAAACTACATGGGTGGAGTAGGAGCAATCTTACTCAAGGGAATGTCCATCCCTAGTACACAAAGACTGAGACGGTGAGTGAGGCGGAGGAATCTGAGAAGATCAACGGCTCGCAAAGCGAAACAGCAAAGTGTGTGGCGCACTAGAGGCATGTCGGACATAGAAAAAGACAATGGCTAGCCACCGTGGAAGAGATTGGGGCCTTACCACGTACTTCCTACAGAAAGTAATGGAATCACAACAACAAGATAAGAACCGATATGTAGAGAACTCTCTGTCCCCTGGGGAAGAATCTACTGTACAAATTAACAGGGAAGAGGCAACTCCTCTAATAAGTAAGGAAGTACATAATGACGAGTGTTCCTTAAATTCTGTTGAAAGGGAGCATTCTGAGAAAGACCACCTAAAAACTAGTAGGAGAAGCCTAAAAATAGGAACATGGAATGTTAGAACTTTAAACGGAGAAGGAAAGCTGGACAATCTTATATTAGAGGCAACCGACATGAAACTCGATATACTGGGAGTTGCAGAGGCAAGACTTTTGGATACAGGCTACATAACAAGAGACCAGTACACGCTTATACACTCAGGAGGAGAAAAACACGAAAGAGGGGTAGGAATGTTGATAAAGAAGGAGTTAGAAAAATACGTATGTGGATACTGGACACACAATGACAGAATGATGTTACTAAAGATGAGAGCAAAGCCATTCGACATATCAATCTTACAAACTTATGCACCAACTAAAGATTACAGCGAGGAAGAAATAGAAGAATACTATGAAGAGCTACAACACACACTTAAACCAGTCAAATCTACAGATGTGTTGATAGTAATGGGTGATATGAATGCAAAAGTAGGAAAAGGAAAATACAAGAAAATAGTAGGACAGTATGGATTAGGGACAAGAAATGATAGAGGAGACAGACTTATCCAGTTCTGTGAAGAAAACCAGCTGGTCATATGTAACACCTTTTTTGAACATCACCCAAGGAAATTATACACATGGAAAAGCCCAGGAGATGTAACACGTAATCAGATCGACTATATCATGATAAAACATAGATTTAAGAACAGTGTCACAAGTGCAAAGACACATCCTGGCGCCGACATAAATTCAGATCACAATCCAGTTGTCATCAAAGTAAATATAAAGCTGAAAAGAGCAGGAAACAGAAGACAGGAGGAACCCCAGGTAGAAATATCAGCGCTGAAACAACCAGATATAAAACAGAAATATTTAATCGAAGTCAAAAATAAATACCAACAGTTATTGACAGAAAGCATGGAGCAGTATAGAAGAGAAAACCCAGAAGAAAAAGCAACCGCAAAATGGGAATGCTTAAAAACAAGCATACAATCAGCAAATGCAAATTTACCTAAAAAGGAGTCTAAGAAAAATCAAATTTGGATGACAGATGACATCTTGAATAAAATGGCAGAAAGAAAGAAAGCAAAAAATACTCCAGAATATAAAACAATAGACAATGACATACGTACTATGTGTAGAGAAGCAAAAGAACGGTGGATAGAAACAAAATGTAAGGAAATAGAAGACTTGGAAGCGAAGCACATGACAAGAGATATGCATGAAGAAATAAAGAAATTATCAAATCGGTCGCGGTTTGCACAAGGAGGAAGCTGTATCAAGAACAAAAATGGTGTAATATTACTTGATGAGAAAGACATATCAAACAGATGGGCAGAACACGTAAAAGAACTATTCGAGGACAACAGAGGTAAAAAACCATCACCAGATTCTAATGAAGGCCCACACATTCTCAGATCAGAAGTAGAGAATGCCATTCATATGATACAAAAAGGAAGATCAGCAGGCATGGATAACATAAACATTGAAATGATAGAAGCTCTGGAGAGCTTTGGTATAGATACAATCACAGAAATATGCAATGATATATACAATACAGGATATTTACCACACGACATGAAGACATCAGTTTTTATAACATTGCCCAAAAAACCAAATGCAACAGAATGTTCAGACTTCAGAACAATCAGCCTGATGAGTCATGCAATTAAGATACTGCTCAAAATCATACAGGAAAGAATAAAAAGTAAAGTAGACAGCGAAATCCAAGAAGAACAGTTTGGTTTTAGACGGAACAGTGGAACAAGAGAGGCAATATTTTGCCTAAGAAGATTAGCAGAAAAATATACAGAGGTCCAAAAAAGTATGTATATGTGCTTCATTGACTATAAGAAGGCTTTTGACAGAATCCATCATGAGAAAATAATTGAATGCCTCAAAGACATAGGTATTGATGGAAAAGATATAAGAATACTCAGTAACCTTTATTGGGAGCAAACTGCCACAGTAAGATCGGGAAGGAATTATTCACCATACATAGACATAAAAAGAGGTGTCAGACAAGGTTGTGTGCTGTCCCCCTGCCTATTTAATTTATACACCGAAAAAATTTTCAAACAGATACAGGAAATACCAGGACTGAACATCAGTGGAAGATCAATAAACAACCTTAGATATGCAGATGATACCGTGTTGTTAGCTGAAAGCGAACAGGAGTTACAAGAACTAGTGAAGCAAGTGAACAGTATAAGTCATGAATATGGACTCGACATTAATATTGAGAAAACTAAAACTATGATAATTAGCAAAACAGACGATAAACCCACATTAAAGATAAGCGTAAATGGGAAAATCCTGGAACAAGTCAAGAGCTACGTATATCTTGGTCATATAATAACAGAAGATGGCAGATGTGAAACAGAAATCAAGAAGAGAATAGGAATGGCCAAAGCTACATTCAACAACATGAAACATATACTGACATCCAAACAGTTATCTCATAAATTAAAACTGAGAATCATAAAGTGTTATATATATTCTGCATTTCTGTATGGTGCAGAAACATGGACGATGAATAAGCATTTGGAAGAAAGAATTGAGGCTCTTGAAATGTGGATATATAGAAGAATGGGGCGTATCTCATGGAAAGAGATGAAAACAAATAAGGAGGTCCTAGAAAATCTAGGTATGAAAAGAGAACTAATGAGAGAGGTCAAAGTTCGGCAGCTAAAATACTTTGGCCACATAAAAAGGCATAACACCTTGCAGAAGACCATAACAGAAGGGAGAGTTGAAGGTAAACGTGCAAGGGGAAGACAGCGCTATAAGTGGGAAGATAACATCAAGAGATGGACGGGAAAGAGTCTATCAGAGTGTACCACCAAGACAAGAGACAGAAGACGTTGGAGATCCATTACAGCCAACCTCCGTTGTGGAGATGGCAACTGATGATGATTTATTGGTCTGTGGTCGCTGCCTGCTAACTGGCCAAGTACCTGTCGGTCAATTGTGTGAAGGATGTCCCCTGTGGCGAAAGCTAGGTCTGGAGTGGAAGTGGTGTGCCATCTTCAAGAATAGAAACTGGGTTTATCATCTGGCCTGTTGATAAGGTGAAGGTTTGTGTCTATCTCCCAGTCCACCACTTCCTCTTCTCTACTGTCTGTAACCTGATATCCCCATCTTTCCGAGTGGCTGTTGAAGTCTCAGACCACTATGCATTTTGAGCTCTTTATTTCCATAATTGCAAGTGTCATGTCTTTGCTCGGTGGGCCATACAAATTGTAGATACGCATGTTCGTGTCCTTTATTTTAATGTCAACCCCTAACATTTCAGACTGGTCGTTGAAGTTCTCAGATACCTCGTTACTCGGTATTGAGTTTCGGGTATGTAATAACACACCTCCTTTGTGTCCTTCTCGATCGAGTCGGAAAGCCTGGTATCCTCTTATTGGGAATCTGTGGTTGCTGTTGAGATGTCTTTCTTGGATGCAAGCCAATCGACTTGATCCTCATAAAGGCGGTTTTTCAGGGGGACTTTTTTTGTTGAGAACTCCTTCTGCATTCCACTGCAGAATGTTCTTGGTGTTTGGTCAATATCTTTTGCCCTTTCCTTCTGTACCTTGACTCCACAATTCAGGGGAATGTGGCCACCAGTAGTATTGGTTGGACCTCTTCGAGGCGGGGGGTCCGGCACTCTCGCTGCCTGGCGGGACTCCATGGTACGAGCACCACTCTGCTTAAATTGTTTTCGTGACATCTTCATTAAGCGAAGCACGTTGCACTGTTTCGTTAAGCATGTAGCCAAGTGCATCCGATTTCAACAGGCGTTTCTGTAGGGTTGCGTTCCTTAGCCGTTGACTGTCCCCAGCCTACCTGCAAGGCAGTAGATGGTTTAAAATCAGAGTTTTCCTTCTCCTAGACGAACTGCCTTCCAAGGCTTACGAGCTTCATCTATCCGGGATTTAACCCATTCCTGGGGTTTGCGTTGGTGATGGCCAGAGCATGGTCCACTCGCCGGTGGGTACTGCGCCTACACCGTAATGGTCCCAAACTACTCTCGACCCGGTTATACCACCGGGCACTCGGTCGCAACCATAGCAAACTCTGTAGAGAACGGAGTCCACAACGAGAAAGTGTTGCTATGGACACGTTTGTGCAGGATAGGCCATATACTAGAAGCTCACTATCACAGCTGGACAGTAGCTTCCGCGGTGATCAATGCACCTGGATGTGAGAGGATATGTGTTCGCTTTAGCATTCCTTAATGTAAGCGGGTCGTCGGGGCCCGGACCCGACATAGACCCCTGCCGTGGAACCGAGGAATAATTGTTAAATTGCCAAAGAAAGGTGGCCTCACTGACTGCAATAACTGGAGAGGAATTACTCTCCTATCAGCTCCCCAAAAAATACTTGGCACAATAATTATTTCACGAATTTCAAGAGCCCTAGAACATTAACTGAGGAAAGAACAAGCAGGATTCAGAAGAAACAGACAGTGTGCAGACCATATCTTCACCCTCAGGAACATAATATAGCAGTGTTCAGAATGGCAGAGGCAGCTGTATATGCATTTTGTTAAATTGGAAAAGACATTTAACAGTATACACAGGGACAGCTTATGGAAAATACTGAAGGCTTATGAAATCCCTAAATGCATGGTCTCCATCATTAAAAACCTGTATGCTAATTTCACATTCAGTGTTCGGCAGAGCAACATAACGTTTGTGGTGAAAACAAGAGTGAGGCAAGGATGCCACATCAACCACTTTGTTTTTAACTATCATCGATTGGGTGATGCACAAGACAACAGCAGACGCCTCATAGTGGAATAAGATGGACAACATTCTCCACACTGGAGGATCTAGAATACGCAGATGACATTGCACTATTCGCACACTAACATCAATACATCCAAGAAAAAACATAACTAACAGGTGGGACTAAACATTAATCTCAAGAAGGCAGACGTCATAACACACAGTATAAGAAATCCTGCACCCATCAAAATAAGGGACCAAGAGCTAGAAAATACAAATATATTTACTAACTTAGGAAGCGTAGTAACACCAGATGGCGAAACAAGAAAAGACATCAGTAACCGACTGAATAAAGCCATAATAGCCTTCGCAAATCTAAAAAAAACATCTGGAAATCTTCCCAGTATTAGTACAAACACTAAATTGAAAATATACGAAAGCTATAGTGCGTTTCACAATGTTTGCCGCTGTTTAATATTCAATATCTCTGCAACCACTTGATCGTAATTGTTGCAACTTTGCATATGACCTAATGATCGCTATGTCCCGTGGGGGACATTTTTTTCCTCGTTAACAAACTTATGGTTTTAAGTTTTCTTTATTTAAAGTATACAAAATCGACTACCTCCTAGTCTAACCGTAATTTTAAAGGGCTTACCCCTTCATATTTGTGAGCTATTTTGATTTAACGTCTTGAACGCATGTCACGTGATTTTCTAAGTGTTTCAGCTCACTACCGCACTGTTTTGAACATTACATTGACCCTTCCTGTGTGTTAAGTTACCATTCTACTGATTGTGTATTTCAGTGCATAGGCGTATCTTGCGGTATTCTAGGTCTGTAATACAATGGGTATTTTTTTTTTTTCGTACGCCCGCTAATACTCGAGGCGAAATCTCAGGTTATTAGTAATGTTTAACCTGACATTGATTTTACGTGAGTATCCCTTTTTTTCTTGTACAGAGACAGGTGTCCCTCGCCATTCAGGCAGATATTCGCCGATTTCGGAGGTACCCATTAGAGCTGGGTCGGCTCAGGAGCCGCCAGTCCCTGGTCGACGACACTCCTTCAAATGTCCTCGCCAGGTCTCGAGTTAATCCAGTCCAAATCCCGGTCGACGAAAAATCCTCAAATGCCGTCGCCCGGGTTTGATCCTGGATCACCCGGTCGCCAGAGCGGTGTGGTAACCACTACGCTAGCGCGGCTCCCTACAATGGGTATGAAAGTCAAGTTCCTTACACTGCATACAATGGCAGTGAAGATGTATAAATATTTCTGCAGAGAAGCTAAGCGTGGTAAACTGTATCGGAGTCTCTCAAATCCTGAAAAGAGAACTATTCACGCTTTGGGTTTAAGTAAACGCTCATTTCATCAATTACTCAAAGCTAATGGAATTTTCAGTTCAATCAATACCAGGACTCAAGGAAGAAAGAAAGTAGTAGAAAGTTTTGACAGGGGTGTGATTAGAAGAGAGATTTGTAGAATGTTCAATTCCAAAGAAACTGTGACACTAAGGAAATTCAAAATACGGCTGAGAACACACAATGACATTGATGTGTCGAAATCAACATTATGGAGAACTGTTAGAATCATTGGCTTTACGTTTAGGAAGTACTCTAGTGGAAGAAACGTCATCTGCGAGAAGCCGCACTTAGTATCTATGAGAAGTAAATATTTACGTGAAGTACGGGAAATGCGTAATCAAGATTATGATATTGTGTATGTGGATGAAACTTGGATCAATGCTCACCACACAAGTGAAAAGGAATGGCAGTTATCAGATGGAACGATTAAAAGATGTGTACCCAGTGGAAAAGGACAACGTCTGATAATGGCACATGCAGGCAGCAGATATAATGGGCTAGTGAAAAATGCTGAACTTATTTTCACTTCCAATTATACGGACAACCTGGACTATCATACCGAGATGAACGGTAACATATTTAGAGAGTGGATTGAAAATACTCTTCTTCCGCCCCTAGACAGACCGTCCTGTCTGATAATGGACAACGCATCATACCACAACGCTGTGGCAGAAGACAAAATCCCGACATCTTCGAGTACAAAAGATGCTATAAAGATTTGGCTCAGAAAAGAAGACATTCCATTTAACGAGGGATTTCTGAAACCTGAATTACTGTCCCTTGTTAAGAAATCACAAAAGACCAAGATATTCCATATAGACAAGTTGATTCAACAGCATGGTCATATGTGTATGAGACTGCCACCTTATCATTCACATTTAAACCCAATTGAACTCGTTTGGGCAAAAGTTAAAGGACAGGTGGCAGCTGAAAATAAAACTTTCAAACTATGCAATATGAAAGAACTAACATATGCCGCCCTCTCGCAGATAGACAAAGATTATTGGTGTAAATGTGAAGACCATGTCTTAAAAGAGGAAAATGACTATTGGAAAAAAGATGGACTGTCGTTCGTTCAGCCGAGAATAGTAATCAATATGTTAGACTCGTCTGACTCAGAATAAGTGTGTAAATACCTTATATGTTTTATATGTTTTCTCCTCCATCTATGTGTATATGTAAACCAATTCATTTCCTTTTTATCTCCGCGATTTCCCTACTATTTTTAATATACACAGTACTTTTACCTCTTCATGCATCCATTCACGTTTTAGTATAAAAAGTAACATTTACAACGAATAGGCGTTATTATTCTCTCAAATATTTCGAAGAAATAAAAAAGGACCTCAAGTAGTAATCAGTTAACAAACCCCTCTAACATTCGAATTGTACATACGCCTATGCCAAAAATATGCAACTTCCTTCATTTACGGTAAATTATTTTCTTCCAGGACAAAATAATTACTTCGTTAAAAAAGATCAAAGGAATTAGCCGTTGCAAGAAAAGAACACTACCTGCAACATTGAATTTTATAAAAACTTTGGGACATTGAAAATATAAGACCACATGCAAAAAATCATGTTTATCAGTGCAAGGAATATGGAGATATTTGAAGTCAATCGTCGCCCGATCTTTTTGAAACGCACTATACGTAATTTCTGTACGTCTCTGTGGTGCAGAACGCTGAAGAGTAACAGAAAAGGAAATGTTCAAATTATCCTCTTTCCACACAACCAGCCTAAGGAAAAGTCTTTGAATTTTCTGGCAGTATACCCTCTGAAACCAAGAAATGTTAACTGGTAGCCACCAAGAAAACATGCGCAAAATCATCGCGTATAGACGCTGGAATTGGGTTGGCCCATCCTCAGAAGTAACCCTGACACCATCACAAGAACTGTCATGCTATGGACTCCAGAAGGAAAGCGAAAACAAGATCGGCTAAAAGCCACCTGGCCAAGAACTATGGAGGCAGAGATGCTAAGCATGAACCAGACTTGATGCACCACTCCAAGGATGGCACCCAACTGACGTGATGGTCACTGATTGCTTTGGTAGTTAGCCGTCAAGGACCAAGGACCAAAAAATTATATATATATATATATATATATATATATATATAATATATCATCATCATCATCATCAGCTGCCATCTCCATAACGAAGGTTGGCTGTAATGGATCTCCAACGTCTTCTGTCTCTTGTCTCAGTGGTGCACTCTGACAGACTCTTTCCTGTCCATCTCGTTATCTTCCTACCTAAAGCGCTGTCTTCCCCTTGCACGTTTGCCTTCAGCTCTCCATTCTATTATGGTCTTCTGCAAGGTGTTACGCCTTTGTATGTGGCCAAAGTATTTTAGCTGCTTAACTTTGAACTCCCCCATTAGTTCTCTTTTCATACCGTACCTAGATTTTGTAGGACCTCCTTATTTGTTTTCTTCTCTTTCCATAAGATGCGCCCCATTCTTCTATACATCCACATCCCAAGAGTCTCAATTCGTTCTTCCAATTGCCTATTCATTGTCCATGTTTCTACACCATACAGTAGTGCAGAATATATATAACATTTTATGATTCTCAGTTTTAATTTGTGAGTTAGCTGTTTAGATGTCAGTATATGTTCCATGTTGTTGAATGTAGCTTTGGCCATTCCTATTCTCTTTTTGATTTCTGTTTCACATCTGCCATCTTCTGTTATTATATGACCAAGATATGAGTAGCTCTTGACTTGTTCCAGGATTGTCCCATTTATGCTTATCTTTAATGTGTGCTTATCGTCTGTTTTGCTAATTATCATAGTTTTTGTTTTTTCAATATTAATGTCCAATCCATATTCATGACTTATACTGTTCACTTGCTTCACTAGTTATTGCAAATCCTGTTCACTTTCAGCTAACAACACGGTATCATCTGCATATCTAAGGTTGTTTATTGACCTTCCATTGATGTTCAGTCCTGGCAATTCCTTTGTCTGTTTGAAATTTTTTTTCAGGGGGACAGCACACAACTTTGTCTGGCACCTCTTTTTATGTCTATGTTTGGTGAATAATTCCGTCCAGATCTTACTGTAGCAGTTTGCCCCCAATAAAGGTTACTGAGTATTCTTATGTCTTTTCCATCAATACCTATGTCTTCGAGGCATTCAATTATTGATGGACTTTGTCAAAAGCCTTCTTATAGTCAAGTCTTATAGTCATTTTTGTATCATACATTGCATTCTCTACTTCTGATCTGAGAATGTTTGGGCCTTCATTAGAATCTGGTGATGGTTTTTTTTACCTCTGTTGTCCTCGAATAGTTGTTTTACGTACTCTGCCCATCTGTTTGATATGTCTAAACCGCGACCTATTTGATAATTTCTTTATTTCTTCATGCATATCTCTTGTCATGTGCTTTGCTCCCATGTCTTCTATTTCCTTGCATTTTGTTTATATCCACTGTTCTTTTGCTTTTGTCTACACATAGTACGTATGTCGTTGTCTATTAGTTTTTTATTCTGGAGTGGTTTTTGCTCTCTTTCTTTCTGTCATTTTATTCAAGATGTCATCTGTCATCAAAATGTGATTTTTCTTAGGCTCCTTTTTAGGTAAATTTGCATTTACTGGATTCTGTTTCGCTTTGTGAGTCGTTGATCATTTTAGATATACAAGGTATATATATATATATATATATATATATATATATATATATATATATATATATATATATATATATATATATATATATTTATATATATATATATATATATATATATATATATATATATATATATATATGCATGCATATGTGTGTGGTACAGACAGTTGTGTTCAAACTTACCCGAACTACGTAATATAAATGGGGAAATTCCAGAGATGTTGTCACCGTAAAGCAGCTTAGGCAGGAATACTTCTCCAAAAAATAAAAAATTCCGGCGCATGAAGTATTCTGTGAACACAATGCGCGTTGTGTCAATAGGCGTATAATTTAGTTTCCATCCTGAAAAATGGGCCATGAAAAAAGATTTGGTGGAAAAAGATTTGACTAAAGTGATAAGAGAATTCGACTTAATATGAATAGCGCGTTACGTTGAACGCCAAAAAGTGTGTATTTCCAGTTTCTCTGTTGGAAATACAAATGTCAACTACTAGCCAAAAACCACACTTATAATGCTTTTGCTAAGTGGTATTACTGGTGACTATTGGAACGTGGCAAATGGTTTAAACAAACATAGCTGCATTGCAATGGATATTCAGATAGTAGGATTATTATCAGTGTATGGATTTTTAAAATTGTTGCTGTTGATGAAAACACAGAAGGTAACACTCCTAATTATATTAAAAACTAGCAACAACCCGCCAAAATTGGCAGGTTTTT
This sequence comes from Oreohelix idahoensis, assembly GCA_024509875.1. Taxonomy (NCBI): domain Eukaryota; kingdom Metazoa; phylum Mollusca; class Gastropoda; order Stylommatophora; family Oreohelicidae; genus Oreohelix; species Oreohelix idahoensis. Next base: position 92,412 of record JAMPIV010004685.1, on the reverse strand, counting down.
AATTATAGTGTGTTGGTTCTGCTACAAGTATTACAGTCGGTACTATCACTACTGTGGTCATTTCATTGCAGACGACCGTCTTTAGATATTTGTAGTGAAAATTATATAGATGTATTCAATATGAAGACATGAGTAACCCAACCTAAATGACATGTAGAGCAGTGATAATGGTCTAATGGACCGTAAATTGACTAAATAACTAAAATTTATTTTATGACAGCATGTCTCGTAATTGTTCGTGCATCTTTTAAAATCTTGCCTTGGTTGACTTACTGCCTCTGAGAACAACGTTTGAAGTTTGACGAAACTCCAGTTCATGTACTGTTTATCAATCGTGTTGTTGGCTTCTTTCCATAATCAAACTGTTCATGCACACCTTCATTTGCGCACTTTTTTTTTCTATTTTCGTGAGAGTACATATAAGGGGAAACAAAACAATTGTTGCCTAACTTTCAACCACAGTTGCACCCCCTTAGATGTGCTTGAAAGTTAATGCACTCCCTCGGAAATAGAAAAAAGTGCGCAAATGACGGTGTGCAAACTGTGACTGACCGACTGTCCGTCCGACCGACCGACCAAGTACTTACGGCGGGAATTATGTATTTTGATGATTACGTAATGTGATATAAGACAGTATTTGTACGAAAAATAATTGTCGAGCCGAGCGTTTCTCAAACTTTTTGGTCTCAGAATCCCTTTACACTCTTAAAAATTATTGGGGACCCCTAAGAGCTTTTGTTTATGTGGGTTATATCTATCGATGTTTACCGTATTAGAAGTTAAAACTCAGAAAGTTTTAAAAATTTATTTATTATTTCATTTAAAAAACAATAATAAACCCATTACATGTTAACATAGATAACATATCTTTTTATGAAAAAAAAACTATATCCAAAAACAGAAGAAAAAAAAATTAGTTCGAAGAGTGTCATTGTTTTACAGTTTTGCTTAATAGAGGAAAGCTGGATTCTCGTGCTTCCTTCTGTACACTCGTGAGAAAATGAATGAAAAAGGTAAATAAAGTCTTAAATTGTTATGAAAATAGTTTTGACCTCGTGGACCCCTGAAAGATCCTCTTTGACTGCCAGGGATCCACGGATCACACTTTGAGAACCGCTGGTCTAGCCAATTAATGACAGATTTGAGCCACTTCGGTTAGTACTATGACAGTTTTATCTAGCTCAATGTTCGACACCCTAATCTCCAAATTCTTTCTATACATAGATGTGATGTTGTCGTAGATTTTTGATAGGGGAATTAAGACATAGATTGGTCCCTTCTGTATAGAGTAGAACAGGTGATAGCTCAGTGAGAGGTAATGTAAAGAAAATAGATTTTCACGAGTGAGATGGGGAAACTAATTGGAGTCTGTCCCTGAAATCGAGAAACTTCTCTCCTTCAGCCTATCTCTACCACAGAACTTAGTTTGTCAGACAGTCTACTAGAATATATATTAATATATATCACCACTCACATACACACACACACATAAGTGACGACAGTTAGACGCACAGGCGTGAAAACTACATCAATGGATTGGGGATCTTTTGGGACAAGCTGACCAACACACGTAAATAGAGTTTATGTAAGTTTTATTTATCATAAAGAAACTTTACAACAGCAATAATATAACTATCAAATCAAATACAAGTAAACATAGGTTAATGAATTAATTATAGAGTTAGACTCATATGTGTAATCCTCCCTCCCTCTGTTGAGATAAGATCCCGTTAGGAGAGAAGTTATTAACCCCCAAAAGAGTCAAAAGGTATTTGCGCTATGGTCTAGAATTTCCCTCTACAGTAAAAAACAGAGTTATACGTTAATCTATTCTGAAAAAAGAAACAATATTAACAAAAAAAAACTTTGCATCATCAAAATATTACAAAGTGGGTATCTGAATTTATGCGATCAAAGAACCACTCATTCCTGCTTTCTTTCTACCCATACAACAGTGGCCACGGACATTCGTCCATACCTACAACTTGATTTTCACCTTCTGGCGCAAACCTTAGGACACACACATACAGCACATCCACTGTTCTTTTGGTAAAGAGAACCCCAGCTCTACAGAGAACAGGTTAAATCCATTTTTTCCGGGGAGCGTTCTCTTTACAACTATATTCTTCCTGGATTACTGTTTATGTCACTTCAATCAGTTCAGGTAATATATGTCACAGGGCTCACAGTGTCAGAATCTTGAGATTTCCAGTAATTAGGAAATGTCAGGTCGGCAACTTCTCTCAGTATAAAATTCTTGGTCACACCACAAATGATAAAAACGTCGGAATTGTTAATGTTTGTAATGTTTCTGCCACATGGGCTGAATGTAAATGAGATTTATGGAAAGAAATATAATCTGGTCGATAGGCCCAGTTACAGCATTTAGTCTTAATGTCCTTTAGGTTGGTACTCTGTCTCTTTCTGGATGCAAACACAATGCCAGGACAGGTTTACCTTGAAGACCCACGTATTTAAGTACAAAATGTTCTTTCTTTGATTATTCTCAGATATACATTGAAGCCGCTGGTAAGTTTTAGGTTATGACCCAAATACTGTATGCCAAATGGACTGATCACCCGTTGGCCTGTCACACCGATTACGGAAACAACGGCAGATGGATCTATTTGATGTTGCCCTAAAGACGCCGCTAGGCGTGATGGGAAACTACAACAGAGAAAATCAATCTGCTGTTGCCCTTAAGACGCCACAAGGCGTGATGGCCTCTGACTGCTTGTTCGGTCTTTGGCTAAGGACGGAAGAAGAAGAAGACTGTATAGGGAGAAAAATGCAAATACTTAACATAATATATTATTATTCACAATCCTATCCTTACCCCGCGTAACATAGAATATCCTCCACTTCGGTTATTTAACTTAAATTAGAAACTATAAGTTTAGAGCTTGTCTCATCGTTTAAAACTTCCGTGAAATAAATTCTAGTCATTTAAAAAAAAATCAGTCATTATGAATTAGAAATAAATACAGATTTCGTCAATACTCATGATGAATCAGTGCAATTTACTTAGTTAGTTAAAATATTTTCTGACTGGTTATTAGCAGTTACTTAAATTTATTTCATAGCTGAAAAGTTTTAACTAGAATTATTATTTATACTGCTAGCCACTGTAACACAGTAAAATCTTAGAGAAATAGTATGACGGACCTATCTAGTAAATCTGGAAACAGACTCTGCCAGATGTTTGCACCTACGGTGGATTCTACGTTCGGATCACAAATCAAAAATCTTACACACATTACGAGCCGAAAAACCAGAACCCTATTCATTCTTAGATCAGGCATCGCCAATTCGCTAATCAGTGTGAGTTTCCTTCGTCTCTCTGTTTGTCTGGCCATTTCTAGCGAGCAGTGTCTTTGATCTCGACGTTCTCAACGTGGTTTAATTACTCACTAGCGAGCAGAATTACAAGGGGAGTAATAAAAATTTCCTCCCTTGGTTCCAAGATTATCTCCACCTAGATCGCTGTCTGATCCCATTAAAACGATCTTCGATCGCTGGTGTAAAATAGTACAGCTCACGTCGGCTAATAGTCTGCTCGTAAACATACATCAAAGAGAATATAGCGAACCGCAATAAAATATGCGTGCTAATGAGAAAAAGGGACAGATCTCAGAATGTATAGGGGTTTTAAGTTAGCAAAAGTATGAAGTTGAAAGTTTGGCAAAAGAGAAGCAATGTTAAAGAAATAGATAATATTAAATCTATTTACATAATCTGTTACAGATGTACTAATTAGTTAGTTTTGCAGATTATGGAAGCCTTTGTCAGTAGAAAAGATTTATTGGAACGGTTGGACTAATAACTTTATTTCTCCTCACAGATGAAAGTTTAAAATTTATCTCGAATGAAAAAAGACCAAAACTTTTGTACCACATAGTCTCACAATCGCATTATGCTGTAAATTAAATAGTTCCTATTCACTTGCAGATTTTGGACAAACTCCTCTTCGTCCACTGAAACTCCTTTAGGTCAGCGAGATCACAAAATCTCGTATCATGTAATCCTGGACGCACACATTTCATCGACATGCGATCTGCTTTCTTTCTGAACCTTCTCTTTCCTGCCCTTCTTTTTTTCTCTCTCTCCTCTTCTCTCCCCTATCCCTCCTTCAGCATTTGTATTTCCTCATTTCATTTGCTGCAGATATCGACCACAGAGCACGATGTCCGTAGCTCCTGCGATGATTAAGGATAGTTAAAATTCTCATGGTGTATTTGCAATAAATGGGGGAAATATTCGGTCCCTTTGGTATAGCCACCATACCAGGGAAGAGGCAAGGGATGTCCTTACGGAGTCCATCTGCCTGGTGCCGCTTGCTCGCCCTCCAGACAGCCAATGTTCGCGACTGCTTACCCAGCAGCCATTCAGTCTCTCGGCACATTGGTGCACCTTAGACTTTGGGTCATTCACTGATGACTCAGTTATCATTTGACCCATGATTTGGGAGTGGATTGATGGGTGTCAGAGCATATACCACTCATCGGTGAGTTCTGCACACCACATCTTTAGGGATCCACTGACTCCAAGATCCTCTGCCAGTTTAGTTCAGATCCCGAGAGGGGCCGTTATCCGTAGCGCACAACGAGGATGTATGGCAGAAGTCTAGCATGAAATTGCGTTGAAACCAGCACGGGCAGACTTATGAAACTGCTCCCGTTTCCCTTTGTGGCTAGCTGGTGCCTCTAATGATAACAGTGAGGTTACCTCCACCTCTGTCACAGTGGACGTAACTTCCTCTCATGCCTGCGAGTTGAACCCACTGCGTCTTATGTACAACCAGCGTGCTACAGGTACAATTAGCATTCATATCTTCGACACTTGCTGAGGGAGACTGAGCACTTATGTGTTTGCCCGGAGTGCAGTGAGGTTGATTCTGATTAACAATAACAATAACAACCCTGGACGGCTTCAAGATAATATTAAACATTTTTTTTCAGGCCAGAATCCTACATTTGTTATGATTTGTTTTTGTTCTTCGCTAACTCGGAAATATGTAAAGTTCATAGCAATTAATTTTACATCTTTTGAGTTTCCCCAAACACACGTTGTGAGTTGAGCAAAGATGATTGCAGCTATGCCAATGCAATTGTCAATTTATGTGTCCAGGGAGAGTTTGTCATTGATGGTAAACCTCAGGTATGTTAAGTGAAACTGCCAATTCATAGTTATCGACAGTAATAACTGGTGCAACATCCACATCCTGACCCAGCATATTTGTTTTACCAAGACTCATTGTAAGGCCAAAGTCCTTGCTTGCTTGAGAGAAGCTATTCATCAAGCTTTGAAGCTCCTGTTAACTTTGAGTGACTATTGCGAACAGCAAGTCTCTTATAGTGACCATTCTGATGTTTCTTTTCGCGAGGATAAACAGTCGGCCATCTGAACTAGTAGGAAAGCATATTTCTTTGGTTACATTCCCGAATAGCAAGAGCGAGGCAAAGAAGATCTTGAAGATGGTCGGAGCCAGAACGCAGCCTTGTTTGACGCCATTGCGTATGTTGTCGCGTGGTGCGTATTGGGGCAACTACGACAGTAGTTTTTGCCAGGAATAGTCTATGAGATATTAGATATAAGGTCTCTAGAAATTGGCTCGTTAAGAAAGAATAAAGACCTATTCGAGATAGGGACAAGAAGACAGGAATGCGAATGCTTTCCACTAGACAGTGTTTTCTAATTAATTATGGAAAGAGTTCTGTTTCCCCACGACCTTAGCTTCAGCCCTTAGATCCCGTAAAGAAAAAGCCCCCAACCTCATCTGAGTAGAGAAATGTTCCTATATGTGAATATGTAACACCGACAGCACGAGTGATACATTAACAAACTAGATAATGATCAAACGATTATTGGGTTTATTAATTAAATATCCACACATATAGGGTTAGTAATGGTTAGAGCATGATGATGGTAAAAGACGATTCACACAAAACACACAGATGAGATAATAAACTTGCAGGTAATTAAGTAATAGTTAATTAAGAATGAACTGGTGTAAAGCGAAATGATGATGATGTGATATGATACGTGTTACCAAAATGGTGAGTACTCTACACAGTCCATGTGTCTCTAAATGCTTCGCATTGATATGACGATTCATATGTATGCATACACTGTCCCAAGTTGTTATACGTTATGTCGAGTGGGGTATCTCTAAGCCGAGGACGTTCTGATGAAAACTGTTGTCGCACCGAGAACGCTGACGAGATATTTATGTATATTCCTTCACTGTTTAAGTATATCTCTGTAGTGTTGATCAACAGTTAATAGCTGACATATGAACAAAGGGTCTGTTGTCTAATCTCCCGAGGGTACTGGCCAGACTAGATATCTTCACGAAATTTTAGTGATATGTAGACTCATAATCTTGCGTATGTAGTCGTGATTCATAAAATATACTTTAGAGTCTGCTTCATAGAATGCGCTTAAGAGTGTGATGCACTTGGTATAAATATGCGATTCCTCTTTTGAGCTCTTTTGCTTGACTTCAGATAATAATGATCTTTCGAGTGATTTGAATTTATGATGACTCTGTATTGAACTTGTGATAACGATGTATTGAACTTGTGATAACGATGTATTGAACTTGTGAGCCAGCAGTATATGGTGACGAAAAATGCTGCGTCCACCTTCTGACTTGTGGGTGAGACAATATTCCTCTTTAATTGAGGGATGCAAGATGTCCTATGGCGAATTCTGCTAGCCAAATGTCCGTTTTTGGTAACTTATTTCTGGTTAGACGTCAGACACGTTGCGTGTAGACTCAGACTTCTGATGAACTGAAGACACACAAAAGTCTTCGTAAGTTTTTCACATTTAACATCACTGGTTGACTTTCATTCATACTACTGCTCATTATTGATCTCTCTCTGAGTTCAATTCTAATGATGTTAAATATCTTGTGCATGAGAGTGTGTACGCATGGGAGACTGTGATGATGATGAAGGTGAAGTATGAACTATTAATTACCTCCTATCACCCTATCATCTTCTAGGAAAATCTTCGGATTTTATTAATCAGTTATGCAAAGAATTATTTGAAACTCTATCTTTCGCACATTTTAGCTGTGAGGTTAAAATAAACAAAAATAAAGAAAATGTATTAATAATCTGTATAAGATCTACTACCCCTGGAGCAAACTTTGGGACTGTTTGGCAAAGAAGAATATTCCAGCACCTCTGATTCATGCTATACAGAGCTTCTACAAGTCTTGCAGAAATTATGTGAGGACAGCAAACCATAAGTCGGAAGAGTTCAGGACCACCACTGGTGTAAGACAAGGTGATATCCTATCACCTTACCTCTTCATACTCCTTATGGACGATGTCATCAAGGCATGTAAGGAGAGAACAAGAAAGTATTCAGTGGGGTACTGGAAGATGAGACAGGTCTATATTTCGGAGCTGGCATTTGCTGATGATGTTGCCCTGATTGCTAAATAAGAGGCACATCTCAAATCCAACCTGCAAGTCTGGAAGGAAGAGCTGGAGAAGAGAGGGATGGTCATAAGCAGCTCTAAAACAAAATCCATGGTGATATCACGAGAAGAAAGAAAACATCAGATTAAGCTGGGATAACAGGTCCTGGAGCAGGTCGACCACTTTAAATACCTTGGAGCTATTATATACCGAAAGGGAGGCATCAAAGAAGAGTTGGCCACTCGAAAAGCAGCAGCTGGGAGACTTTTTCAGGCCATAAATCGAGGATTCCTCAGCAAGAGAGAGGTTGGTAAGAAAACGAAGATGGCTGTATACCGCTCCACCTATGTCCCAGTCTTGACATTCGGATGCGAGTCATGGGCAATGACTACAACCCATAAAAGCCAGATCGAAACCTCAGAAATGAGGTATCTGAGGAAGGTGGTTGAAGTAACAAGAAGAGACATGGTACGCAACCAGACGATACGTCAAGGCCTTAAATCCTACCCCCTGCAGACCCAAGTAGAACAGTCCCAATTAAGATGGTTTGGCCATGTCTGCAGAATGGGAGAAGATCGGATACCACGACAAGCATGGGAAACAAAGAGCCAAGGATCCAGACCCCGAGGACGACCCAGAGTCCGCTGGGAGGACAACATTAGACAATCTTTGAAGGATCGAGGACTAGAATGGAACCAGGCCAGGAGGAAGACAGCCGATAGGATAGTCTGGCGCTCTCTCTTCCAAACCTCTACACCTCACGGTAGAAGAGGAACGACTAAGTAAGTAAGTAAGTAAGTATAAGATCTACTAACCTTTTTTCCCTTCACAAAATCCCTTAAGAAGACAATTCATCACAGAACTGAATTATATCCACTCTGAATAAACACGTGTTTTTAGGCTAGGCGTTTTTGGGTTTAATCTCTTCCTCACAATGTAAAAACTGGACTCCTTCCTCTAGCACGCTACGCGGTAGATTATATTTCTGGAAGTCCAATGTGGGTGTCTTGGATCCCTGACATCCAGCTCCGCCCATACCAACCAATCCTTAATAGCCCCTCTGGTCACTCATTTGCAGGATCGCTCTTGTCCCCTGTCAGTCCAAACGTGGGTGTGGTTTGACAAACAGGTATGGAGATAATTGGCGGGCTAATGCAAAAGTGCTGTCAAATTGCTGTCACCTTACTCTCTGATTGTTTATTGTTCACCTGGCCAAGCTGGGCGTCCAATGTGGTAACCCAACGCTTGTCTGAACAGCGGCCGACCAAAGATAACACCATTACAGCATTACACCTGCATGGGCGTCCAATGTGGTGACCAGTCACTAGCCGCAAAGATAACAATGGTCCACAGCATGCCCAGATGTCTGATTGGGCAGACCAGATGTGTTTTCCCAAGATTTATCACGATGCAATGTGGGCTTCAAACGATAATGTCAGGTATGGGGACTCAATCAAAGGACTTTTTTTGCCCCGGGAAGATTTTGAAGAGTTCATCCCTGCTTACCAGGTCAAATACCTTTGTGAGGTTTGTAAAGGCGACATATCAAGGACAAACTGCTCTCTTGATTTTTCCTGAAGTTGGCAGATAGAAAAGATCATGTCTGTTATTGATCTACCAGCTCGGATTTCACACTGCGACTCTGGATATGCCGTTAGCTAACAGGTGTAGTCGCCCTAAAATGACATTTGCTAAAACCTTAACAACATTACTAAGAAGAGAGATGCGTCTGTAGTTGTTGCAATAGCTTCTGACACCTATATTTTTTATAGATGTTGAACTTGAGAAGTGGCCTTCTTGCATGAATCAGATCTAGCTGGTTGTGGTGAGATCAGTGATACAATTGATAAAAAACTTCATTAATATTTAACTAAAGAGTAAAAAGTAGTAAAAACTATTACAAGCCCGTGTTTGTTGCCCGACATCATCACCGATGCCTGGTGGCTGGCTGTATGTTAAAAAGTGTTCGCGCTAAGAAAAATGATAATCCTATCCCAAAACCCGCCCGCGTTTTCGTCACACCGTCTTGAAAATTTGTAATCGACATGAAACAGTTTGCGTACAGCATAATGGTTTCGCTTGCTAGAGCGATAGAAAAGGGGGAGGACAGAGAGTGAGAGAAGAATAAAACCAATGCTTTTTATGAATCTAAAAATAAACTAATGCATTGTATTGTATCCAAGTCGCCTAGTAACCGAGGCTTGAAGGCTATTGCGGAGAAATCTTTACTGTTTATTACCGCCACTGCGTTAGGCTAGACAATGTAACTACGATTCAAATAACCATTGGGAGAAGGGGAAATGGGGTAGAACGATACTGAAAGTGAAAAATTAGAATGACTTTAGTGATACAGAATAAAGGATGGTTAGAATGATAGAATTAATATTGTTACAATATATCAAATCCTCCATAGTCCTCACAAGAACTTAGCTGAATCTTGGAGATAGAGTTTATTAATATTATGGTTCAGAAAAAGAAAACCCAAAATGCATAGAAAAAGACAAAAATGTTAACGACACAAAAGACTGACATAAAACGTATATAGGCTGATAGGTTATAGTCTTCTGAATTATAATATGTTTTAATATCAAAATTCGCTCAATAAATAACTAAGATATTGTAGAAATACTATATATTTTAGTACAGTGTGACAAACGGACGATCGTTCTTGCTTATTTTATTGGTAACATTTGGGGACGCAATTTTGAAAAAGAGGCATAGGAGTGATTCAATTTGATTGGTTAACACTAGGAGGAAGGGAGAGGCAGAATTGGTAGCCCAAAACTAAACATATTTTTGCATTGGCATAGCTAAGGCAGACTGAACAATGGACTACGAGACACATAGTATGTTTGGGGTTTTGTTTTTGAAAACTAAATTCAAAATTTGGTAGTCGCCTGATTTCAATGGCCAGCCCAAATTGATATTAGAAAAAGCTTACAAGGCTCTTGGCCATTTGAATAGAAATTTTCTGTACTAAAGTACGATGAGAACAGAAGTGTTGATTGTAAAATAAATACTAATCTAACAGTCTGGACAGAGGCAGAGAAACTTAGGCCATATTTGCCAGTCATCGTTACTTGTGTTATATTTCATTGAATTTGTGGTAAGAATGATTTATTTATTAATATGCCTTATTAAAACTGCAAAAAGCTAGATACTGCTATTGGGAAAAGTGAAGGACATGCCGGGAGCAAAAATTATTGAGTCCTCATATTGAATTGTGTTTGAATGTTGCCTATTGTTATTATTATCATTATTAGATCAGAATATGTTAGCAAGCCTCCGTATTCCATGAACACTTATCAACATGCCTAGAGCGTTTATAGTTAGGAAAAGAAGAGAAAATCACACAGAAGGAGATGTGTTTACTCCACTTTATTGTATTGAAGAAAACTATGTAAAATTACAGTGGCGTATCCGCCATATAGACCTGAGGTGTGGTCACAGTAAGGTGAAGTCATATGAATTAGGGGCTGGTGCACTTGTATGCACACGAGGCTGACCCCATCCCATCATGTATACATAGTTAATGGAAGTCTAAATCAGATATGAAAAGGCCATGGTGTCTTTTTATTGCAGGGTTTTATTTCCTGTTACCAGCCGGTGACAGGAAACCTGATGAATATATTTGAAGACAGAAAGTCTCCAGTGAAATTGTATACTGTCTGCAGTTAGCCAAGAGGAGCTTCTGTGAGCTGCCATATTCTATGCAGAGCAGTGTTGGGCGTTTGTATCTTCATAAAGAACATAAGGTGATGTGCCATTAGCTGGGCACTCTGACAGTTCATCGGGATAAAAAGTGTTATTCCCCAAAATTAACTATAAAGATAGGGGCATGATGTCAGCAGCTGCTCCTCATATAAATGACTTACACTATTATGTACTAAAGAACATTCTGTGAATACACCTACTAGAACAATATATTAATATTATTCTTATCGGACAAAGAGTCCAATTTAATTAATCATTTGTTGTAAGATATATTTTCCTCATTTTCAAAGACCTGTCCAAAAAAAGACTGCAGGACGGGCAGATTAAAATTGTACAAAAAAAGAATTAATATTCAAAAAAACTTAAACCACAGACTTATTACTTTACTATTAGTGTGTTATAGTAGGTTGTTTTGATGTACCATCATTTCATTGCATTCCCTAGACGCTAGCCACATCAAACACCACACACTAGAAATAAAATACAGCACCGTGTGAGATCTAGAGAGGTAGCGTCAGGTACCCTGAAACTCATCATCATTGTCATCAACTATTAGACTCAGGGTCTTACATAGCTTGACCTCACACGGTTGACACATACACAGCAATCTTTCCTTCTTTATAACATCATAACCTCTCCAGCAAATTAAACTTGCTACACTGGTGCCAGTGTTTGGATCGTGGATGTTTTAATGACACCTTATGCTGGGTTTTTGTCTGAAAGTAGATGTTGGTCACTGTTACGTCTCCATTTGAGCACAACAATGTTTCACTAATAAACGCATCGCGAAGCGCAAAAGGAGACGTAACAAAATTACGTCTCCTTTTGTGCACCGCAATGCGTTCATTAGTGAAACATTCCTGTGCGCAAAAGGAGACGTAACAGTCACACACAGGTCATGATGGACACAGAACTCCATCAGCCATTGTCCATTTTCATTCATCTTGCCAATACCAAACCTGCCCAGACATGAAGCCCATTACTCATTATCGGCATCCACTCTAGCGTTGAAGTCTCGAAGCAGAACAAGGTTTTCTTGCCAAGGTGTACTTTTGATGACTGCTGCTAGATTCTCGTAGAACTCGTCTTTAGCTTCCGAAGCAGAGTAAAGTGTAGGAGCAAACACACCGAATGTGTAATGGGACCTGCGTTATTTTGCAGTCGAAGTGTTAACAAGCGTTCTGATCCATTCTCACATGGTTTAACTATTTTAATTGGCGATTTTTTTACTGCAAAGTCTACTTTGTGATCTCTAGTTTTGTTACGATCTTTTCCTTGCTAATAAAATGTGTAGTCCTTCTTGTTCACTGTTCCAGAGCCTGCCAGGCACGTTTCCTGAAGTGTAGCTATATCCACCTGGTGTCGTTTAAGTTCATCGTTGATTATGGCTGTCTTCCTGTATTCGTTTGTATGATGGTGGTTTTCGGATAGTCCAGTCAACATAGTGCGAACGTTCCAACATCCCAACCTGATAGTCGGTTTCTTTCTATTATTTCTTGTTTTCTTTTTATTGCTTGGTGGAAAATGTTTTGTCCACAGTTCAGGTTTAACCCGAATCCCCATGCACGCAATGGGGAAAGCGGGCAGTGATGGGACAGCACATAATTGGCTGCGGATGCCCAGAAAAAAGCAGGCGATAGCTGTCCAGTAAGATCCTATAACCGCTTTCAGTGCTAGAAGTAGTCCCTGGTGCCATGTCATACGCCAATTCGGCGCCATGCTTATAACCGGTAACTGTTACTTCCCGTGTTGTACCGACACCATAGGGTGAAGTTGGAGTGTCCTCTCCATGGCGCGAGCTTGGGCACAGATATATGGAAATCAAGTTGTTGCACTGCTGTTAATTAGATCCAGATGTGCGATGTCCCAAGTAAAAACTCATATGCGTGTAACCACAGACAAAATACATCCACTGCATGGGAATACAGCTGACATCAAAGGTGAAAGAATAAAGAAGGGGATGTCATGGATAGTGCGTGCAGAGGAAACTATTAGACAGCTGACCACAGTTGAAAATGTATTCAAACGGGAAGAGCGGAGTAAGTCAGATGAGTTAGACGAACTACCAGCTAGTCATCATCAGCCTTTGCAGACAGTGCAGAACTTTGGCTAATGGGAGGGCAGAGCTGGAAATTGAGCAGCTGATAAATTATCGTGCTGGGAATGATGATGACGTGTACACTGATGGGTCTGTAATCCGTGGTGAGAAATCAGGATGGGGCTTCTGTGCTAGAGTAAAGGGCAGAGTCGTCAATGTACCATTCAACATTTGCTGAGGGAGGTTGAACACTTATGGGTTTGCCCAGAGTGCAGTGACGTCGATTCTGATCAACAGTAACAATAACTAGCTCTTGCCCATTCAGCGTGTTCCCCCTCTCCACGTAATCATTATCACCACCACCGCCACAATCATCATCATCACTTTTTTCTCTTCCTCCCCACCACTGCAATTGGGCCTCTTGCAGTAATCTAGTGCTAAAGCATTGTTTTATATTGAAGAACTTTATCAGATCTTTTGCTGTAATTATCATTGTTCTTTGTAATGTCGTAGTATTATATGCTCCTTTACTTTTCTCGCTGCAGGAATATATATATTGAAAATATAGTACTAAACACTACCTGGTGACGATCCAAGTGTTTCCTAAAAGGTGTGTTAATTAACATGAACATTGTACCAAGAAGGCATGCAATATGAGGCTAATAAACTATATCCTTAATGTCCGCCTCCTATTTTTGAGAAGAAGACATAGCTTCTTTACACAGATTTTAAACCCTTTTCTGGGTGAGTTTTAATCCTTCGAGGAAAAAAAAAATATATATATTTAACCTTATCTGTACTTCCGTTACTTGTCCAATCTTTTCACTTCCGTTTTGGACAAATAAAGAAAGAAGGAAGAGGAAGAATAATAGAGAGGAAAACTGACAAGGAATATTATTATATAGATGATACTAAGTATTTCATAATGTCGTCATGACATCAAGTACAAATACAAGATCAAAACAATTTGCTCATAATTATGTACATTCTCGGTAAACATATCTGTCAAATACAACTTACCTGTACTAATTGTGAGATTCTGTACGTCGCTTCACGCAGTTTTGTTGTCATTAAGACTAAGACATTTCGCAAGAACTAATGAGTAATCCTTGTCTGGAGGAAACAACTCCAGCACTCACTTATTGTCTGGTACAATTGTATTATTTACCTCCCTGTAAAAAATATTTACTAGCTGAGGTGGAAGAAGCACAGGTCCCAGTACCTGCGCACAGCATATTGCTATTTGGGTTTTGTTATCCACAGAAAATTCTAAGTTCGCTGACTGAAAAAATTCCTAAAATATAACAAACCTCTAAAATTCTTATGAATATTTTTACACATACCGACAATAACAAATGCCTTTTTTATTGTCTATTATGTAGTTCAGTATTGCAAATGTATTTAAATAACTTGGCATGTACTATCATTATCTCACTACTTAAAAGCTTTGAATCTATGATATTATTTGTGTCTCACTGTTTGTTTCTATCTCTTATGTCAAACGAGTGCATTTATTGGCATTTATTGTTCGTACAATTACCATATCTATTTAATTTAAGATAAGATACAAAAAAAGGGATATACGATCATGCGGGAGACAATGATGTCATTGTGGACACCGGTGGGTTTGTCCTCCGTGGTTAGAAGTCTGGCTGGAGTTTCTCGGCTAGAGTAAAGGATAGGATCGTCGCAGAACAGAGTGGAACTTACATGACAACAACTTCCAGCATGAGAAAGGAGGTACAGGCAGTTGCTGCAGCTCCGAGTGGCCGTCTAAGACTCCGTCAATCAGAGCAGTTATTGTGTCAGTCCATGCTTTGGAAAACTCAAAATGGATGGCTACTTCATGAATGGAAAACTGTCATAAAGGTTGTGAATCTTCACGAACTCGTGTGGATCTGCTATATTCGTCAAGCAGGGGTAGTCCTACAGACTTGCCTCAAGAGTACCCATCGTGGGAACATTGGATATGGATAAAGGAGAGATACTGAAGACGAATAATGATCGCATGTTTGAGGACGACACTGCAATAGATGCGTCAACAAGGCTAAGATTGCTGGACTTTGCCATCAAACGTATGTCTAGCAGTCATGGACGGATGAGAGGATGCATCCGTAGTGTATACAACCGGAACGCAACAAGAATAGTTAGTATTCATACCTTTCGACATTTGCTAAAGGAGACTGAACAGCTATGGGTTTGTCCGGTGTGCAATGATGTTGATTCTGAACAACAATAACAATATATTAGCGATGCCACGTTTAGTTCCCGGGGGGGTCTCTCTGGAGACAAAGAGAGAAAAACTACTGATCCCTCAGGATAACTTTGTCATGTAAAACATTTTGTTACAGACACCACTGTTGCAGCTGCACATGCTTTATTGCTTTTGCGCCAGCTGCCATGAACTTATTATTCTCCTGCCCCTTATGTAAAGAAATATTGATTCGTATTTTGTGAACCCAGGTGAAGGATGTTACCGCACTTTTCTAGCTTGTGACTTCAGTTCGTGCGGCAACGTCGTTTTGACATAATTCCTGCTTTATTTGATTCATTAGTAATGTTCGTTAGCTCTGGTCGTTTAATATTTAGGTTCTCTGTTTATAAATGAGTCTCTATATTTAGAGTGTATCGTGCTTTTGTTAGAAAAGCGAATGGTGAGCCAAAACTGGTAAAACTTTAACAGCATTCAATTGAAAAGGCCGCTGTGGTAAGAGTCCACATAGTACATTTATTCACAGCATAATATCCAACAAGACATCTTATAATCATCAAGTAAATATAATAATCGTCTCCTGAGTTTACATCATTAAGTCGTCCTAACGTCAGGCCATTTACAAGTGATTCTGTGGATCGGCAATCCGGTAGCGAATGGCTAGAGTTTCATAGTTATTTGAAAAAAGTAAAAATTTAAAAGATTATCGACCTACGTATCACGTAATATTGTCGAAGGTTGTAGTCAAATTGAGTTCATGTCAATAACTACAAAACATATGTCAAGTTAACCAATAAATAAAAGATGTCAACCGTCAGAGTGTCAACTATCAGATAAATAATTATGTCAATAACTAAAATTCTATCTTAACTAATAAGAGTGTGAAGTAGTAATCAATATTATAATCTAAACTAATTAACTATAGAACTAACTAAATGTAGTGTGTAAAGGATGTTATAGAATATAAATATACTTAAGTGAAATAAAGTACGGTTTAATGGTGAAAGAAAGTAAAGAAATGTAAAGAACAGTAAGGAAAAATTAAGAATGTATGAAGAGAAAGTACTAGTAAATTAATGGATTAGGATAGAATATATGTGCGCCAAAAGAAGAAAAATATCTAAGTAAATATAACTAAATTACTCTATAAATTAATAATATGGAATACCTATAAATATATATGTCATTATTATGTTAACGTAAGTTCATAAAGGCATATAATAACCAAAAGGTAATTAACTAACGTAATTATATTATCTACTTGTGTGATACTGTATGTATAGAAATTCTTTTCTAATCATTTTACAATAAATCTAGAAATAAGTAATGTCAATTCCAACGAATACGTTGTGCTTATTTCATCGATGTACGTAATGTTCCATTAACAATACTTCATGCAGTCATAAATGATCCTTAGTTCTGACGAAAGTAGTTGAAAGTATCTCTATAAGTCATTTTGATCCTATTTTCACTTTGTACTTTGAATGAAGAATGTTTGAAGTCGCTTGAGTTACGTAAGGACACTAACCAAAGTCCGTGAACATTCAAACGAGGTCGCTAATGTCAAGTGATTATTTGAAACGAAATGTTACTATTTTGACCATTTGAAGAATGTTTCTTTGTTAATTTATTTGACCTAGGATTCTGTAAGTTCTTTGAATTTGAAATTTCATCACGAATTTTCCATCGTTTGTGACAGACTCGATGTGTTTGTTCATTATCAGTTGTGAGTTTGTAGTCTCTCGAGTTTGTGACAGACTGGATGTGTTTGTTCATTATTACTTGTAAGTTTGTAGTCTCTCGAATAAAGCGCAGTTAGTTTTAGTATATATACAGTTTGAGTTCATTGAGTTATTCCTTTTCCATCGTTTTGTGACAAAGGATTGCGTGACAAAGTATCTGCCACCACATTTTCGTGTCCTGGAATGGCTTCAATTGTGAAATCGAAAGGCTGCAGTAGAATAGAGAAACGAGCCAGCTTGGCGTTTTTATGGTTGGCTCTTCTGAGTGACGCTACTGCTTTCTGGTCTGTCTGAATTACAAACGGTGCGCCAAGTAAGAACTTCTCTAACTTCTGAATTGCCCATACGACGCCTAACAGTTCCCTGTCTATTACAGAGTAATTGCGTTCGGCATCGTTGAGTTTTCTCGATATGTATAGAGTTGGGTGAAGTACGCCGTCATGTTCTTGTAACAGGGTACCTCCTAATCCGTAACTGGTCGCATCTGTACGGAGTATAAACATTTTTTTAGTATCTGGTAATCTTAGAATAGGTGGCCTGGAGAAAAACGATAAAATTTCATTAAACGTTGTGTCGCAGTCAGTTGTCCACTTAATTTTTGTAGGCATATCTTTCTTCAATAAGGAAGACAAGACAGCCGTAATGGACGACAAGTTGGGAATAAATCTGCTATAATACTGGACAAGACCCAGTAAGCTTTTAACTTGTTTCTTTGTTTGTGGAACTGATAGTTTTAAAATCTTTGAAACATTTTGGGGAATAGTTTGGATTTGTCCAGCCCCTAAGATATGTCCTAGGAATGTTATTTCATGGAAACCTATTTGCATTAACTTGGTCTGGCAGTTAAGTTATTAGTTCTTAAAATATCTAATACTGAACTTAAACCTATGAAATGTTCATCAAAAGAAGAACTGAATAGACAAATATCATCAATATATGTGATGATGTCTGATCTGCAAGATAAAATTTTTTGCACCAGCGTTCATTAGCCCAAAAGGCTTGACATTCCACTGGTAGAGACCTTGTGGAGTCGAAAATACAGTGTAATATTTTGCTTGTTCAGTTAAGGGAATCTGCCAATATCCCTTGGTTAAGTCAATTTTTGTGAAATATTTAGCTGACGAAAGACGAGTAAGTAGATCGTCAATTAAAGGGTGAGGTTCACTGTCTGCTACAGTTTGAGCATTAAGTTTTCTGTAATCTACGCATAAACGTATATTATTGTCCTTTTTTCTAACAATAACTAGTGGTGAAGCAAATGGGGAGTTACTATGTTCTATTATTCCTAATGCTAACATTTGTTTAAGTTCTTGAGATGTTTTATCTTGAAAAATAATAAGAACGGAGTAAGGACGAAGTTTTATTGGTGTACTGTCCTTAAGTATAATGTCGTGAGAGATTATTGAAGTTCGACCTGGTATATCAGTCAAAACATCAGAGTAAGTCTCTAAAAGTTTACTAATATAAGTATTTTCCTGTGAGGTAAGTGAAGATGAAATAGCAACATCTCTCCAAGATTCGGAAGATTGTAATGCCGGTATAGGAAAAGACATTTTAACCTCAGGAAAGGATGATTCCTCTTCCTGAATCACCGAAAGACTAGAATATTGGCAAGAACCAATTGATTTATCGTCTAAGTCGTGAAAAATAGACTGTAGATGTAGTGGACGAGTAAAGAACTCTTTCAACATGTTTATATGGTAAATTTTTTTCTGACCTTTTATGTCTAATATATAGTCGACGTCAGAAATTCTGTCTACTACCTTATAAGGACCGTTCCAAGCAATCAACAATTTATTATCGTTTCGTGGAAGTAGCACGAACGTTTCGTCACCAGGAAATAACTGGCGTAATCGTCTATTTTTATTTTGGAATTGTCTTGCTTTATCTTTTGCAGCCTCTGATGAAGCTGTTGCCATATGGCAAGCATCTATGATTTGTTTACGGAAGTTAATAACGTATTCATAAGATGACTGTGTTTCCTGAATCATCTCATAGTCGAGTAGTAAGTCTTTAATAAGTCCCATTGGACCTCCTGGTGGAGCACCAAACACTAACTCGAACGGAGAGAAACCGGTTTGGTCATGCGGAATCTCTCGGTACGCGAACAAGACAGTTGGAATAGCTCTGTCCCAATCTTGAGGATTGTTTACAGTAACTTTATGTAACAGTTGTTTAATGGTGCGGTTGAGCCTCTCAACTGAACCATTGCTCATTGGATGGTAGACACTACTTAAACTTCTTCCTGTATTAAGTGTCTTCATTACTTCCTTCATTGTGTCAGACGCAAATTGAGGTCCATGATCTGACAGTAATTTTTTTGGAAAGCCAAGTCTGGAAAATATCAATAACAAAGCATCAGCTATATCAGATGTCGTAATATTTTTAAGAGGTATAGCCTCTGGCCATTGAGTGCATAGGTCGATGCATGTTAATATGTACCTATGACCTCTTGCAGTTGGTAACCCATAGGACCAATAATGTCCATTGCCATCTTATCGAAAGGACGAACCGATATCTCGCAGGCCTGAATGGGAGCATTATGGAATGCTCCACGAGACTTAACTTCCTGGCAAATAACACAGGAACGTACATACAAAGATACGTCTCGTGATATTCCTGGCCAGAAAAAAGACGACAAAACTCGTGAACGTGTGCGAGTAAAGCCCATGTGACCCGCGCATTGGGAGTCATGTGCATGTCGTAGTATGTATGTCCTTAACGATGATGGTACTATGACCTGTTGTTTTAACTTATTCTGTTCCATACTATTTCTAAGTAGAATACCATTGTTGATAGTGAACCAATGTTTAACTTTATTATTGACAACGTAGTGGTTACAACACCGCTCTGGCGACCGGGTGATTCAGGATCAAACTCGGGCGACGGCATTTGAGGATTTTTCGTCGACCGGGAATTGGACTGGATTAACTCGAGACCTGGCGACGACATTTGAAGGAGTGTCGTCGACCAGGGATTGGCGGCTCCTGAGCCGACCCAGCTCTAATGGGTACCTCCGAAATCGGCGAGTATCTGCCTGAATGGCGAGGGACACCTGTCTCTGTACAAGAAAAGGGATACTCACGTAAAATCAATGTCAGGTTAGACATTAATAATAACCTGAGATTTCGCCTTGAGTATTAGCGGGCGTACGAAAAAAAAAAAAAAAAATTATTGACAGAAATATCATCATATTTATTCACTAATGCAAAAAATTTATTCAAAGAGTTATCATCTCTTTGCTTGAGTGCAAAAGACTCTCTTTCAATCACTGATTTAGGTTCATTGTCAGTGTTATCAACTATTTGGGTAACTGCAGTATACTTCTTTTCTAACTCATGAGCTTGAGCTCGTGTTGTCACTGTATTGGCTGCATACAAGTTCAGTCTTTCCCAATCTGAGATCTCATCAGGTGTACAGTCTTTGCTGCCATGGATACGTCCGACTGTCAAATCAGCAACTGGATTTTGAAGCAGACATACTTTTACTCTCCCTGAAAAAATGGGATATTAACATCTATAATTGCAGTGGGATAATATTCAATAGTCCCCCCGAAAGTAATGCAGCTTACAAACTCTTTAGTAACATAACGAGGATGTACTAAGGATTGACGGATGCCAATGGTGGTTGATCCGTAGTCCCTCAACACTGAAACAATGTTTCCATCTACTATTCCTTTATTAAAGATCAATGTCCCTGTTCCATCGCTTGCAGTGAGACATATAGCAGGAGTAGGTTGTGTAACTTGTATTGTCGATTGGCTGGGTTTCTGAAAAATAGTATGGCACTGTGGACAAGTATTTGCCACGTTATTATCAACAACATAACATGCAGAAGATGAATGTGTTGGGATATCACTATTGTTATTACATGGAGGTGCATTGGTGGTCAACGCTGCCCCTGTATTATGAGTAAATCTTTGTTGATTTCTGGAGGTGGAGCGTTGTCTGTCTTGAACACCTGAATAATTGTTGTTATTGCCCCTACTGTTATAACTTTTATGTCTTGGTCTAAAGTTGTCATTATTATTACGCCAAATGTTACCATTATTATTTACCTTGTAATTAAAAGGTTTAATCCAACTTGGTTTTTGTTGAAAATTATTTTTATGTTTAAACTGAGGTATTGGATTTCTGAACTGTTGTCTCCCTCGGTTAAAATTATTATAGTTGTTATAATGATTTTGTCCATGATTATATATATCATTACATCTTCTGTTAAAATGATTCCTATTTAGGCTGTGTGTTCTTGATTTGTCATAACTATTATATGACATGTTGGACGCCATATGTAATGGTTCTCTTAGTTGTGAATTAGCCATTCTGACATTAGGATGTGCGGTACAATAATTTATTGCTATTTCTTCTAAAGCAGCAATGGTAGGTGGTTTGCGTTCCTGTAAGAAGGAAAAAATGGTGGACTAACAGAGGATAGCACTTTATCCCTGAGTAGCAAATCCACTAATTTATCATAAGATTTATTCACCCCAGCAAGTTCCACCCATCTATTAATGGTGTTGCGTATATTAGCAATGAAGCCTGAGAAATCTTTATTTGAATCTGGTAGAAGATTTTTAAATTTTAGTCTACATCCCTCCTCATCTAAATGAAAACGTCGTAATAACAAAGTCTTTATAGCATCATAGTCGCATGCTATAGTTGGATCAACATTCTCAGTTGCATTTAAGGGCTCGCCGTCTAAAAATTCACGAAGTTTCAATGCCCATGCAGATTTATCCAAGTTATTTGTCTTACATACTTGTTCAAAACGTGCCAGCTACGATGCTAAATCGTCGAAGTTAAGCTTAAAATGTGGCAGTTTAAAGTTATAATAGCTTTTGTGTTGGTTAGATGAAGACATATCTTGTGAATTAACACCATAGCTAGTAGTAGCGCTTTGTGCTTTTAATTTGGCTGTTTCGAACTAAATAAGTGCCAATTCTTTTTCTTGTTGCCTTATAATCTCTTCTTGTTTTTTTTTATTTTCTTCTTCAGTCCGTAAAATTTCATCTCTTGCCCTTTTTCTAACTTCTTCTTGTTTCAATGCAGATTTTCTCTCTTCTTCTTCTCGTTTAGCAATTTCTTTTTGTTCTTTTAATTTGGCCTCACGTTTTTCTTCTTCTCGTTTCGCAATTTCTTTTTGTTCTTTTTCTTCTCGTTTCGCAATTTCTTTTTATTCTTTTAATTTGGCCTCGCGTTCTTCTTCTTCCCGTTTCGCAATAGCTAGTTTTTTCTCTGCATAATCCCTAAGTTCTGGTCCTTTGTAACCGAAATCTTTTCCAATTTTAACGAAAGATTCTAATGTAGCCATCTTGAAGTTAATAATCTATTTATTTAATCAATATTATGTATTAATCAACAATATAATGTATTCAATTATTTGTATGTGCCCAGTGGCCAACGTAGTACTATGCCTAGAACAGTGTACCAATTACTATTTAATATGCCAATTATATTCAAGGCAAAATATAACTTTATAGTTATTTATCAATATATATTATACCATCATGCCATAGTCATGATGAACAACTAATAGTGACCTGGACTACTAGTGCAAATTGTTGCAATTATACAGTCAAATTTTTTTCTTTAAACTTAATCAAAAATGTTTTTATATTATTATTTTCCTATACTTACTTTAAGTTATTATCATTACAATATCAATTATTAATTAAGAAATACAAAAGAAACAATAAATTAACGTTTTACAAGACAATAGCACATCACAATTGACAAATGCAGACATAAAAATGATTAAATGAACGAAATAAGAATCGGAAGTGGTATAAGGATTGAACCAAATCTAGGTCAAAGTACATACACTAGAAACGATGACGTCACAGGACTCTGTAACTGACAAATATGTTATAATTATAAAATAAAAGATAATAATATTTAGAATGGACGTGATAGCTTAAAAACAAAAGACGAAAAATGAATAAAAATGAAACTTAGTACAAAAAAAACCACCAAGTATCACATAACTTTACAACTAACACCTAATATTGAATTTATGCAATCACAAGCAGATGATGCCCTAGTTAATTTCTTAAGGGGATCTCTTGTACAGAAATTGCAACAATTCAATAATCCCTAGGAACGATCAGAATTGTTGCGGTCAGCCGACAGCGACGTAACAGCAATTCTGATTCCCGAACCAACCAACCCGCTTAAACATATAACACAAACATACGAATGGTATATAAAACATGTAAAATACATCAGCCAGATATGCCCACTAAAGAAAATGGACCACAATTTGCTTTACTAAACCACAAACGGGTACTTAGCTTTTTGTGTTCGATAATTTTCCCCGAACAGTGCTAGCATGCATCAACGGTAAAGATAGGTGTTTCTATGAACTAGTATTGATTGTTTGAAAGTACTGGTTCTTTTCTGGATCCATTCATTGCTCTTGAATTGACGTTCGAAAGAGTTTCAAACGGTCTTGACTTTTGACTTTCATCTTGCACACAGATTGATGACGTTGTGTTGTCCTTGAGTTGTTATGCGTACTGCGTCATAATTTACAAGTCACGTGAGCTTCTACAATCGTAAACACTTCTTGGCAATGCAAATGTTAATTGTCCTTTTGAATTAGACTTGATCTCTTCGTGGCAGGAATAAGAAAAAGTTTTCGTTCCCCGCGATGGCCGCCACTTTTCTGTTGCCGCACTTTTCTAGCTTGTGACTTTAGTTCGTGCGGCAACGTCGTTTTGACATAATTCCTGCTTTATTTGATTCATTAGTAATGTTCGTTAGCTCTGGTCGTCTAATATTTAGGTTCTCTGTTTATAAATGCATCTCTTTTTAGAGCGTATCGTGCTTTTGTTAGAATAGCGAATGGTGAGCCAAAACTGGTAAAACTTCAACAGCATTCAATTGAAAAGGCCGCTGTGGTAAGAGTCCACATAGTACATTTATTCACAGCATGAAATCCAACAAGACATCTTATAATCATCAAGTAAATATAATAATCGTCTCCTCAGTTTACATCATTAAGTCGTCCTAACGTCAGGCCATTTACACGTGATTCCGTGGATCGGCAATCCGGTAGCGAATGGCTAGAGTTAAGCGATCTATATTATTTAGGACACTTCTTAATCTAAATTGCTCCCTGTACATTATATCCGATATGAAGAATATTCCACTTCATCAAAATGAGACGTAAATAGTATCCATATCCAATAGGCAGACCCTGGTGCCATATAATAAATAAATCCTTTACATCAATAGCATTATCACGGGAGTCTTCCAAAAATCGCGTCCGTCTAAGACCACGATCAACATAAAAAGGGTACAATTACAATGTCGTCACGTGCTAGCTTATCAACGCGACACGTCATCCTAAAACTAGGCAACTTGTACACTTCGCGTTCACTACCGTGGAGCGCGAAAACATAATATATATTAATAGCATTTCAAAACCTAAAATGTGCAACTTTTAACAGAGCTCCGTACAATAGTGGCTAACATCATAAATCCTCTCGTAGCAAAGGATATTCAGCAACTATTAATCTAATAGTTTTATATGTTTATATATTTAAAATTATAAGAGTCATACAAGAGCTGACATACAATTCACTAAATAGTGATTAATCAAACAAAAGATTAACAGTTACGGATAAAAAGGTTTAATAATCACTTATAGTTTAACAAGATAACAATAAATAGAATTGTTTGTTAAAAAAAAATAAAGCACTGAATTTTTCTCATTGGTCCATCTAAATTGTAGGTCTTCTTCTTCTTCTGTCCTTAGCCAAAGACCGACCAAGCAGTCAGAGGCCATCACGCCTTGTGGCGTCTTAAGGGCAACCGCAGATTGATTTTCTCTGTTGTAGTTTCCCATCACGCCTAGCGGCGTCTTTAGGGCAACAACAAATAGATCCATCTGCCGTTGTTTCCGTAATCGGTGTGACAAGCCAACGGGTGATCAGCCCATTGGGCAAATTGTAGGTGGATAGTTTTAAAAAAAAAGATTGTAAGTGCCCATGGGCTGCTCGGTTATAGTACTTAGTTGCCGGTGTGGGGGTCATTTGATGTCTGTTTCAGCCGCTGTTGGTTCTAACAGGTGCTTTGGACTGGTCTTTGTAGTTACTTCAGCCTTAATTGCATGAGACGTGCTACAGCCACCCGATTTGACTATTGCAGTCTGGCCGAGAGAGTAGGGATCGAAGAGGGAAGGCAAACCTGGTCCCATAAAATGCCGTGCGGAAGTCGGATGTGTCGGGCGGAAAGGCGCAAATATCGCAGCTTCGCTGTAAACGGCGACACAACGCAACCAACGTCCTTTTCAGGACGAACGAAGAAGAAGACATACTGAATCTCATGATATGAACATCAAGCGATTTCCGCTTCCATGCACCACTTCATCTTCCTCAGAATTTTTACTGGCCCTGAGAGTTAATTTTAACTGCAGTGAGTCTGATGAAAGTGCTTTTGGACAGCGGAAGGGGACAATTGATATATACATAAACATACATATAAACTTTACTAAAATGTTAGTAAAATAAATTTATATCATCATTCGCTCCCTGCTTTCTATGGAGCCTGGGCCACCTCTGCTGTTGGTTCCGTGAACGGAAACCCGCACGAAGCAGTAACCAGCTTTTGTAGTGGTGGTTGATGTCTCAAGTTATTTGCAGTGTTGAGGTTGCCAGCTTGATATGCAACTGTACATCCACAAGCATTTTAAACAAGTCAAATGTAATATAAAATGATAAAATGTACATATTTGTGGCGAGGCTGGAGGTTGGACAGACATTCAGAAAATATAGTTCTCAGAACTGGTGAAGGGAACTGGTAAACTAGAGGTAGAGACGGAGCAGAACAGGTCAGGTAGTTAAGTCCACAGTTCTAGATGGTAGCTGTAGAAGAAAGCCGTGTAGTAAGACCCCTTCTCGCTAGACCTATCCTTTGCTCCAAGGGTATTTTAATAATATGTGAGTGCAGCTCACATGTATTCCCTCATCATCATCATCATCATAATCCTCCACTCCCAAAGAAGCATAGGCCTTCAATACACATGCCTCCTATCACGTGCCATCATCTCAAGTTATTTCCACGTTCTCATAATTTTCACCTCTGTTTCCAGCTCTCTTCTCCATGTGCTTCTTGGTCTACCTCTGCCTCTCTTGCCTTTATTCCCTCCCAATTTTAAATTATTTATATTTCTTGACCACACAAGACAATTATAACTGGAAATTTAAATAATTCAATAACTGCAGTTATAATCAAATCAATACACTTCATTGATCAATTATGTATAGTCACACACATATTATCGCCAATTATATAAGTATCTTACAAAACCTAACAGAATTTGAAAAAAAAAAAATAAATAAAAAAAAAAAATAAATAAAATATATATATATATATATATATATATATATATATATATATATATATATATATATATATATATATATATATATATAAACTCCGCCTAGGCCGGTCCCAAGCCCGGCTGAAAAAGGAGGAGGGCGGCATGCAGCCCCTCTACCATGCAAAGGCACAACAGGCCAATCACCTGTTTGCTTTAAAACATGATTACGCGAACTACAAGAGAGAAAACCGGACTGATTCTAAAGGCGACGAACTGGAACGGACTACGACTTATGGAACTTGGAACACAAGAAGTATAAATGGGAAAGAAGAGGAGCTGGTGGAAGAGATGAGGAAAGCAAAATTAGAAATCCTGGCTATAATGGAAACAAAAAAAAAGGGACAAGGAGTCATGGATCTCGATGGCAACACGCTGCTCTACAGTGGTGTACCCACATCTGAAAGAGCTAAAGGGGGCGTGGGTTGCATTGTGGCCAAAAACCAGAAAGATAGTATCAAGGGATGGAACTTTGTCTCGGAGCGCATTATGGTTGTAAAACTAAAAGAAGGAGAAACCATAGTCAGCTTGGTCATATTCTTCTTCTTCTTTGATCCTTAGCCGCCGACCGTCAAAGCAGTCAGTGGCCATCACGCCTAGTGGCGTCTTGTAGGGCAACAACAAATTGATTCCACTTTGCTCAGTCGGTGGCCACCCTTCGTACAGAAAGCACACAGCTCTGATATAATCTTAATTTTGTGCTTGTGCTGTATTGACAGGATTTCCAGATGATGTTTAGGCTAAAAAAGACTGTTCTTGCTTTGTTCATTCTGTTGTTGATGTCTTTGCTTGCTCCGCCGTCTGATGTTACTATGCATCCTAGGTATGTGAAGGTGTCTGTCTGTACCAGTTGCTGATTCCTTATTGGTATGGGCTCAGGGTTGCTTACATTGAGCGTCATGACCTCTGACTTCTTTAGATAGATGTTCAAGTCCAATTGCTGGCTATACTTATTAAGTCTATCCGTTTTTTCCTGGATGTGTTGATGTGAATGTGCTAGTAATGCAGATAACATTGCACTACTGGTCATAGTGTATGTGCCAAATGAGGATGAGAGAGCAGAGGTCAAGGAGGAATTCTTCGAGCTGCTTCAAAGGACAGTGGATGACTGCCTAGTTGAAATTATCATGCTCGGAGATTTCAATGCCAGAGTTGGAAATGGCCATGCTAGATGGGGTGGAGTTATCGGAAGATATGGAGAAGATACTCTCAATGACAATGGAAAGTGACTCCTTAGATTCTGCAGTGAGCAGAATCTGATCATTTTAAACACAAAGTTCCCCCATAAGTTCCACCTGTAGATTATCACCATCTTCCTCCTCCTCATTATTATTCTCTTCATTAGTCACCATCTCCTCAGTCTCATTCTCATCATTCCTCACCTCATCTACAACAGTATCGATTTGGTTCGGATTATCCATCTCAGCACGAGCCTGAGCTCTGGTCGTGACAGCATTTGCACTGATCAGATGCTGTTGTTCCCATTTTTCAATATCTTCCTTAGTACACTCACGAAGACCAGGAATATTTCCCAAGGTTATTCCTGCAATAGAGTTATTCAACAAGCACACGAGAGTTCTTCCTGTAAATTAAGGAGTATCCAAAAACACTTCCGCAGTCGGATAGTATTTCACTGTGCCACCAAAGGTAACACATTTAACCTCCCTGCCTGTGTAATCCAATTGATTAACTAACGACCTGCGCACACCAATCGTTGTGCATCCCGTGTCAATGGGAAGTGACACAAGTTGGTTGTTCACAAAACCCTTATTAAAGACTAGTGAACCTGTTCCATCATATGAGGACATAACTGGCAAAGGATGTCCACACAGGAGCCTAGGAACTCCCTCTAGCTGAAACAAAGAATTGCATTCAGAGCAATTAGTACTGTTAGATAAATCGACACTAAATGCATTAGCATGAGAGACACCATTATTATTCTGAACGGGATTATTGTCATTAACATGTACAACAACATTTGAACGTTCAGAGTTCCTTGACTGCCTATAGTTATTGTTCTTAAGAGAACCTCTGTTATTAAAAGAATTGTCATTATTTCTGTAAAATGACCTTTGCCTGATCTGACATTAAATCCACCTCTGTTCTGATATTCATTAGGCCTGAAGGTTGATTGTTGAGGAAAAAATCCCTCATCGTATGAGTTATAATTTCTTTGAGGCTGTTGTGATTTTTTGTTAAAATTGTATCTTCCTCTGTAATTGCCAATGTTATGATCTCTATTTACTCGATAGTTTCTATCCATACTATTGGATCTCTTTCTAGGTGAATTATACATCACAGTCCTAGCAGATGCCACTGGCAAAGACTCCTTAAAGTTATTCTAACTAAGGTTCCTACCCGGATGTGCAATTTGATATTGACGACCTAAATTTTCCATAGTGGAGAATGTTTCAGGCTTTCTCTCCTGTAGGAATGATGAAAAGTCGCCACTGATTGAAGACAACACCTTGTCTCTAAGAATCAAATCAGCCAACCCCTCAAAAGTTTTTTTTTTCAATTTTTGACAAATCAACCCATCTGGAAAAGTAAAGTTTAATAGATGAGACAAATTCAGTAAAATCTTTAGCTGAATCTGGTAATAATGATTTAAACTTCAGCCTATAGCCATTCTCATCCAATTGATACTTCTTCAGCAACAAGGCCTTTACAGCCTCATAGTCATTTCTGGTCTGATCATCCATTGTAGAGATTGCAGTTAGAGCCTCACCCACCAACAAAGTCATCAGCCTACTAGGCCATGTAGCTCTATCAATTTTAAACTCTTGGCAATAAGTTTCATACCCATTTAAGAAGCATGAAATATCGTCTATATTTGAGTTAAATTTAGGCAAATTGAGCTTAAAAGTGGAAGCATGTCTTTTTTCCCAGCCTCACCATTCACTGGATTAACCTGTGGTTGTTGAAGTCTCAATTTCTCCAATTCAATTTCTGCCATTCTTTGAGCAGCAGCTCATTTTTTCTCCTCAAGCTCTTGTTGTGCTTTTATTTCAGCCTGAGCTTGTTGTGCTTTTAATTCAGCCTGAGTTTGTTGTGCTTTTAATTCAGCCTGAGCATAGGCCAATTTTTTCTCTTCAAGAGCCATTTCCTCTTGTCTCCTTTTCTCAATTAATTCTTCTCTCCTTTTTTCAGCTAATTCTTCTTCTCTCTTTTTTTCAGCCAATTCATCTTGCCTTCTTTTCTCTTCTAATTCTTTTTTTTTCTCTCTATCTAATTTTCTCTGCTCTCTGAGTTCATTGTCCACATAAGTCTTCAAAGCCTCCCCCTCCATACCAAATTCTTTTCCAAGCTTCATAAAATACTATGCGGTAGCCATTATTCACAATTATTGTGCTTTCCAATAGCTGAACAATAATGCAAATATTATATAATGAATGTGAGCAATATTAGCAATAATTATTTCACCACTCAAAATCAACCAACTGCATGTAATATTAGATGTTATTCTAGGAGACAAAAAATGGATACAAAAATATGACAGAATACAGTGACAAGAGCTAATTCAAGATAATACTAATGTTGAAACAAGGCAGAAATGTATGAATTGTAGAACAAATGAACAAAATGAGCTCTATCACACGTATGACAAGACAAGTACGATTTCACAACATATATGACATCTAATAAATGAAGGACAGCAAGGTAAGATGAACAATATTACAAACAATAATGGAGAAAAAACTGAATAAAAATTACAATCAACTTTACAAGAATAACAAACTTACAAAATTACAGGACCTTTACAACTAGACAGATATTGGAACTGGTCATTTCAATTAAGGCAGTAACACTCAGCAATGTGCCGGCCCCTTAATTTGAAAAAAATCAGATACAAAGAACTAAATACGCTCATGAATTTTCTTGACCATACGAACGAGGTGTCGAAAAAATTCATTAGTCCCTCCAACCACCCACTACTTCCAAAACATATATTCACGAAAATACATATAACATAGAAAAAAAAGAACTCGGATAAACAGGATTCTCAGCATTGTGATAAAGTACATCGATACTGCGATAAAATTATTAATTATAAGTATAAAAGTCAAAATAATATGAGTAGAAATAGAAATAGTAAGGCTGTAACGCGTCTTCTTTCCCCGCGCCAGTCATCGCATTGAGATAAGAACGTAGTGTGAAACCTTATTGCCGCGCTAGGGGTATTGAACTTTATAATTCGCTCGTCAAGGGTTAACGGTACAAATTTTGAAAACGACAAGCTTAGTTGTTCCAAGAAAGATAGTAAGAATAAAACAGGGGAGGCATAAACGAACGCATAAAAGTGAGAGAGAGAGAGAGAGAGAGAGAGAGAGAGAGAGCGAAAACATGCCACAAATTGTCAAGCGTTAGATTCTTGGACTAGCTACCCAAGACGACAGTGCGAGACGATACAGTCGCAGGTGTTTGGTAACGTGTCGCAAGCTTTGTAGAATTTAAAAATACCCCGCAAAACCCAATACTTTTTCGGACTATAGGCACACTGAGAAAATATATAAACACACAGACAGCGCTTTCGCTGCAAAAGAGTCCATTTTATGACGTAACAGACTAGTAGTTTCAGTTTTGGACAACGCGGGAGAGGAGAAAAAAATGGCGTAATTTATATGATAGTGGAAATTGAAACTAACTCTGGAAAAATATGGACTTCTTTATTAATGGGTTTAGGATCATAAAACCTAGTTAGTTTGATGGCTTATCTTCTCCTGATAAATAATATGTTTAAAATACAAAATTCCCCAGTAGATAAGAAAGTTATTGACAAAAGACTGTATTTGTTCGTGCAGACAAACAGACAGACTGACGGTTTTGCATTCATTTTGCATTCACTAACGATTACAATTTTGAACGCGTTGTTGGAAATGAGACAAGCTAGCATGTATTCTGTTGGAGGAGGGGTAGACAAGGGGAGAGAAATTATGGGATGGCTTAACACTAAAAATATATTTTAGCAGTAGAAATCTAAGAATGAGTGATGAGAAAACTTGTTAGGTCCAAAAATCAAGTCTGTTTTTGCTTTTATTTTCAAATTCAAAAGTAGTCGTTCGCTCATTGGCCAACGCCTTTTATAATATTGAAAAAATTCAAAGTCTCGACGCCATTTGTATAATACAGTACCTCGAACAGGACGTTTGAAATTCTGGGAAGTGTGACTTGCCTTATTACATTAAATATATATAGTAAAACAAACAGGCATCACATCCAGCCAGCAGGACAACTGAAGTCTGCTAATCAACGTACCTGTGTTTATTCATTGAATTTATGGTAAGGCAGAAATTATTCATATATATTTTGTTTAAAAATGTGAGTGAGAGATACTGCCATTACGACTGTAAGTAATTAGGTCCCTAGCTGATATATGCAGGGCCTAGAGGTAGAGTTATGCTAGAACACATTGCCAGTTTTGTAAAATGCACATGTTTTGTGAAATAAAAATGTTTTCTTAGGTGGCCAGATGGACACAGCTCACCTATCCTATTGTATGGAAGAAAAGAAAGATTAATATTATTATTGCAGATGTAGAGCCGCCTTGAGAGGAGAGACATATGAACAACACTGGTACACTTTGTAATGGATGCGCTGGGTTGGTCAATTAGATATGACCCAGATCTTTATTTCTTATGTATTATAATCTGTAGAAATAACAGTTTAAGTATGATATCAACAAGGAGGCATTATTTCATTGTTACAGGGTTTTTATCTGGCACTAGCCCGGTGCCAGATGTCTGTGAAAAGCAGTTGAGAAGTCTTTTCATTTCTAGTAGTGACAGGGGTCTACAGAGTCCACCCTGTTACTTTTGGGACAGTATCAAAGTGATGGTTTTTACAGCAAGAATACGGACAGTTCAAGTTGTGCCAGATGTGGTAAAGTGGGATGTTATAAATATTTATAGGGGACTTAGTGTACTGACTGAGATCAGCTGTGAAGGTATCTGTATCTAATAAGTGTAGTGTAATACAGGTGACCTTACTTGCTACCACATATTTATATCTCAGTCAGAATTATTCTGGAATATTGTGATGACTACGTTGAATGTCTAGGGTTTTGTAAATGATGAAGTGTAAGTCACAACAATAACAGACAGATAAACACTTTAATTTATTCCACCACACTTGACAACAGTTTGACACTCACATACATATAACACTCTATGAGACTATCTTAAATAAGTCACTGATAAATTTTCAAATATTCATGTATTAAGTACTGTTACCAATGGAGATCCTGATTCAATTACACAGTGAACCAGGAATCATAATATATTGTAATCACAATTTATATGTACATAATTTATAAATATGAATCTTGTAGTGACATATTTTATTAATATTATAATATGTGGGTCAGTTGTGTAGTAGTTCTATGAGGTAATACTGGTTTTATATGTCAATCTAAGTTGTTATTTGTCATCATGACTTCAAGTGTTTGTTTCTGTTGGAACTAGTATTGGAGATGTTCTCAGTTCCTGACATTAAAACAATTTATTTCCCCTCTTAGTTTATATACTGTCAGTTTTAGAGGGGCATAATGTTGAGCTCCGCTGGCCACAGATTCTTATCTGTCGTGATGGCGGCAGGAAAAGACTCCTCTGCTCGATAGCCTCCCTGTGTTCTGGAGACACCACACTGATTGCTATATGGACCAAGGAGTATGCTGTCCGCCTCTGGATTCAGCAAAGCTCTGACCAGGTGCTGCTCAATAACGTTAGGACCACGGTCCCTGAAACAAGAAGGTTGTACCTCCTACTTCAGAACTAATTTATAATACCCTTCCAGACTGACCACAATACATAACAAACACTGAGTTCAGAGCGGTAGGCCAACTGTCAGCTTCATCTGAAATACTTTATACCAGTATTTCCCTCCCTAATGGTTACTACGCCTCTGCAAGTCCAGCATTATTTCTTTCCAGTCAATAAGATAGGTGTCAGTGTACTATTTGGTAATTCCATGTAGTTTTACTTTCATCTGACACCTTCTGTTCAGGTTGGAGCAACTTATATATATATATAGGCCTTGCCTCAGGTTCGCTACTGAACCACGCACATATACAGACATAAATTATTAATTTACATTCAATTTCCATTAAAAGATATCAAATATTTCAAGCTTACCACAATTCATGGAATAATAATAAACAGATACGTTGACTGGTGAAGAATAATGGCACAACTTATGGCACAAATTCCGAGCTGCCTCTGTCTCAGGCTTTTATTTATAAAAATATAAGCTGATGCTCAACGCACTGTTGCTTTAGAAAGTATTTTTGAAAATCTGGTGTGGAACTGACGCGTCTAAGTGACTATATCGACGAGTCTAACCAATCATGCCATGTTTACCCAAGCGTTTGAAAAAACAGTACCCTTCCATCCGTCTCCCCTAGCAACGAAAAGTAGTATTTATAGTCCGACTAATCGTGTTCAGCCTTACATTTATTTCCACCCAATCAAATAGGAGGTAACATGTCAGCCCATTTCCCGTACAATGGTGGTGTGAAAATCTGTCACTGAGCGATTCTGATTTTGGGTGTTGTCTGACAGCACCATCATTTTATTTTGGCCATAACTTGTTAATTCCTAGACTATTTGCATAACACTTAACATATTCTTTGTCAGCAAGTCACAAGGAACCCAAATATACAAATTTAAAGGAGCTAAGTGGCTGCGTTCAAAATATGCATTTTCTTCTACCTCCTGTTTACTTCGAATACGATGTGGTGTCTGGGTACTGTAATGTTTTCAAACGTAAACCGATATAATGTCATGTTTCCTAATAAGCGTTTTTCAGGTTTTTAAACATAACTCTCTTTATGGGTAGTGTTTTTTATCACTGACGATTTGAAAAAAAAGCTAGTGCTTGTGGTCTTACACGCGTGATGGTAGTAATTGTGTATCGCGACGCGTGTTTAGTGTTGCAAGTGTTCTGGCTTTTGCCCCTCCCTTTCTTTCTATCTTTAGTCCATCTGTCTTTCGTTTTAGGTACCATAGTGTATAAAATGACATGAATGGAATTTTAAATCTAGGTCAACTTGCGTATCTCAAGGTATTCTTAGAAAGGCCGTACACGTTTTATTGAAGAAAGCATAGGCTTTTACTATCAATGTGAAACGTTACAATTTGCAGACGAATTAGAAAACAAGGGGGATTTCGAGTACAGTCATTGTGACAGCACTGTTCTTTACCATTCTTCTTTCCTTTTATTGAAGTTATTTGTTAGGCTTTACATTTACTTTTTAATTTATATATGTGGATTAGAATTTCTCACGACACCAGATAAGTATAATATCTGGCACACGACTTTTCATCAGCATCAAAGACTAGTGCACCCTTGTATAACATAATAATAATATTCCCCAAAGAATTAAACATTGAAAGGTGTATTAAAGAAGTGGGGATGATTAAAGAATCCCAAACAGCCACCCAGTGTTAGAATCCAGCAATATTAAAAATTTAGTAACACTAATAGTATATTTTAACAGTATATGTTTGGACAAACTGTCCCTTTGGGTTGAAAAGTTGCTTTTATGTATATACCTTGAGTTCTTTTAATTTGGAAAGTCCTGAGCAGAAGAATACTAGGTTCAGGACCATTAAAATTGTACAGAAAATATTTACACATCAAAATTTAACCCATGTGTTAGTTCATTTGATCATAGACTTTCCTAGTTGTTTATATGTGTGTGTGTGTTAGTGTCAAATTACCATCACACCACACTTGCATAACCCTAGACATTAGACGTAGCTATCATACATAATAGTCAAGAATAGGTCTGATTGAGGTCATAAGGTGGTAGCAGAAAGGTACCCTAATAACTCAACCCAAAATTTGTTATAATCAGGGACCTTCACAGCTGACCTCATTCAGTACAATAGTAATAAAGAACAACAACATTGCATAACATCAAAAACCACCACAGATATTGGGGTCTCCTGTTCCGGGATTTGAACTTGTTATTTGTATAGAAATTTAAATATTGTAGCACAAGTGTCACCAAAAGTTATTCAAGAATAAAAATAAAAATATTTAAAGGGGAAAATAATAGCTGATGAACTGTCAAGGGCCAGTAGTTAGTTAATTAATTGGTTAATTAATTAGTCAGTGTTAGTACCTTGCTAATTGGTGTTTTGAAATTTGTATTAGAACATTTTAAAGATTGATACTATGGCAGACTTGTCAAAGTTCAGATCTGCTGCTGTGCTGGCTGCAAGAGAGATGAATATGGATGGACCAGAGTTGGTCCAGTATGTAACCTCAGAGGTTGATAAATTTATTGCACGAGAAGAGAATAGGTTAGCTGCAGAAAGAAAACTAGAAGCAGAGAAATAAATTAAAAGACTGCAGAATGAGGCTGACAAAGAGGCTAGGGCAGTGGAGGCGGATAGGGAGGCTGAAATTAAGCGGCTCGAATTTGAAGAAAAGAAATTGGAGGCTGAGGCAAAGGAATTGGAGGCAGAGGAAAGAAGACAGCTTGCCGAAAGAGAAGCAGAGGAAAGAAGACAGGCTGCAGAAAGGGAAGCTGAAAAGGAGGAGAAGAGATTACAAAGGGAGCACGAGTTACGACTAAGGGAGTTGGAATTCCAAGGCCATGCTCCTGAAGGTAGTAACAGCCCTCCTACCTCCGATGCCACTGCTAGTCAGGGAGCCTCAACCTCAGCTATGGGGTTCCATTTAGACCATTTTATTGAGAGGGACGATGACATTGATTCATTTTTATCCAGATCTGAGGTTTTAGCCACCACCTATGGGTTAGAGAAAGAAAGGTGGAGTTTAAAGTTATCTCAGGGTCTTAGGGGATCATCGTATGAAGTGTTTACTTTTATGTATATACCTTGAGTTCTTTTAATTTGGAAAGTCCTGACCAGAAGAATACTAGGTTCAGGACCAATAAAATTGTATAGAAAATATTTACACATTAAAATTTAACCCATGTGTTAGTTCATTTGATCATAGACTTTCCTAGTTGTTTATATGTGTGTGTTAGTGTCAAACTACCATCACACCACACTTGCATAACCCTAGACATTAGACGTAGCTATCATACATAATAGTCAAGAATAGGTCTGATTGAGGTCATAAGGTGGTAGCAGAAAGGTACCTTGATAACTCAACCCAAAATTTGTTATAATCAGGGACCTTCACAGCTGACATCATTAAGTACAATAGTAATAAAGAACAACAACATTGCATAACATCAAAAACCAACACAAGCATCACACGCTGTATGTAACCTTAAATGTACTTATCTGTTTGCCAGTAATAAGGATCCTCCTGGATTTTTGCCTCCTTCCCAATGGCACGATGAAAACACTCCGTTTTGACCAGGTTAGGTTTAGATTTCATCAACGTGCACTCGAGGACTGCCCTTTGGTCCGTCGTCTTCTTGATAGTAGGCCATCATCAGCATAAAACTTGATAGAAAAATCGTCTTCCTTGAATAGCTGCAACTTCTGCAGTAAACTTGAACTTTGAACAGCAATTAACGTTCATACAACCCCACACAGGTCAGCAGACGACACACACCGCCATTTTGAAAATTTGTGATTTTTTTTTTTCACAAAACAAAGTCCAACGACTTGAAACATTATTCCTGATCTCAGCATTCAATATTAGCATCAACATCCCAGCTTGAGGCCCCCATTTTAGGTGTTACGGTTCTTTTATAATATTATTCATACTGTCTGAGTAGACGTCTTGCTACTCTGGCCAAGAACACATCGGGGTACATCTTATGGATCACGAACACCGTAATTTGAACTGGAACTCGTAATGTCACCACAAAGGCTAAGTGGACAATTCAATATATGGTTTAATTGCATAAACGCTGCTCCACAATTATCAAATGGAAAGCCATAATATCTATTGGCATCAGTATAGCTCAGTATCGTCTGTAGCTAAAACGCTGTCCTCGGCAGGTTGACACATCTTTAATTACTCACGTTCTTCACAGAAATCATTATTCCTTTCAAACATAAACTAGCATCATCACACGGAGGTGTATGGATGATCTAGTGGTCGAACATTGTAAGAATATATCATGTAATAATATAATTCTCAGGAGCTCAGAGACATAGTCCACTTGCCTCAAAAACACACATAGAAGACCCTAGCAGACGATCGCTAAATTTTTGGGTTACCAACTTTGGCGTCTGCAACCTGAGCCAAAAGTCAATGACGTAGCTTCCTGTTTCCAAGGGCTACCGATAATAAACAAATATGAATCCTAGTCGAACCATTTTGATATCGACAGACATGTTATGAATTTTCATCATAACAGTTAAGTTATCTTCCCTGAAGGATTTCACCAGTTGTATATAAGCAACAACTGTAGTAATTTAGTGTAGGAAGAGATGATATAGATATATTTTCGTCATTGAAATAGTATACCCTTACTAATAATTGCGTATTTTGGCTTCACTTTCTCTATTTTCCTAACATCTGGTCTCCCAGACTCACTCTTATAATTTCGAACTGCTCCTAGTAAGGTTTGACGCTTAACAAGCACACGTAACATATGCCAACATAAAACTTAATAACTCTGTCAATTTCACTTTTTTCGTCCTTTAAACAATATACTAGGAATTTAAAATGAATGAAGCACAAATGTTCTAATATTTTTGTATGCCCCGTTCGAGGAATCGCTTATATTACTTGTACTTGGTCTTCTTTCTTTCTGTCTTTAATTAGCTGTCTATCTATCAACCTGTCGTCTGTCCGTCCGCCTATCCACCCCAGTTAATCAATTCTGGATCCGGTCTTCCTACCTTTCATCCTAAAGTGTTCATAAACCGTGTGCATGTTGCTGGACAATATCTCTTACCGGCCATTCTCCACTCTCTTATGAAAATTGAAACCCTAAGGGACGTTAATTGCAGTATACTTGAACTATATAGCAGCAGGTGAAATGGGTCGACAGCTTGGTGTTTCCAAGAAAAACGATGCTGTTCGCCAGCACAGCGGTCTAGTCGCGATGAGAAGAAGATACTTAAGAGGAAAAATTGGGACATCTAAAAATGGACGCGGCAACCTGTGGAAACATAATGTTCGCTGCAGCCAACGTCCACTACCACAACTAAGGACGAGACAAAGCTGTTATAAAAACCTTGGGTATAGTGAACAATGAAGAACGTCACAGTTCTTCATGTGTGAAGTTTCAAATGAAGGCTATTTAAGAAACATTTGGCAGCATTGAAGAGCACCTGCATTGACAATGCAGAAACAGTGACACGTGTCGCCAACAATTTCAAAGAGAACAATGACACCATTTCTACCTCTCAGAAAAGAGTAAGCCACACGGTCGCTGCCCTGGCAACATTTAAAAATTAGAAACCTACATACCAGAAAAAAGGGACCCAAAGACGCAGCAGGACGAACGAGGAAGAAGAAGAAGATACCAGAAAAATATTTATAGAATGTGCGATTGTCGCAGAGAGATTTATGATTAATAAATTTCTATTTCTTTTCTTTATTTTACCCGTGTCTTCTACTTTATTATCGCTCTTTTATCCTTTTTCTTTTTTTTTCGCATTCGTTTGATTGGGAAAATATAACTCTCCCATTCAAAGCTTCGCCTGTCTCTTTTCTTATTTAGCAACACATTTTTATTGCTGTTAAGCTAAGTTCTTGAGTAGACCGAATAGTGTGAAATTCGTTCTCGACAGACATAGGATGGCAGACAATCGTCTAACATTTTCATCTGACACGAAGCTTCTACGGTTAAGTTTCTCGGTGATGGGTGTGAGAGGCGCCAACATGCATCGCTCGGGAATGACCAGAGGTAGCGGCAGGTGTTAGAAACACGCACTGGCAGTTTTTATTGGCGACGTCTGAGTGAATGTAAGTGTTAAGACTGGACTATTCGGGTTTTCGAGAATTAGTGAATCATTTCTTTTCATAAGATATAAACCCCAGTAGTTTGGACTAAATTCATTCAGTACTCCGCAGTCAAGACTAGAACCATCTAGCGTTCGATTCCTAAGATCTCTGTTGATAGAAGCATCATTTAGTTGGTCGATTGCCATCTAGCTTTCGATTCCTAAGATCTCTGTTAATAGAAGCATCTTTTAGTTTGTCGAATTGGAAATAGTTCTTAGTAGTTCTGTGTTGAGGTATAATAATATATCTAGTAGTGGTTGAGTGATTTAAGTGGTGATCGCCTATTTTATTTTCACTAGTTAGATTTCTGTGCAGAGGGATTAAATTATAAGTCTGTTATATTCTCTAGTTTACGTGTTACAGCGGATAGCAAAATGAATTATGATTTCTAGCTTAAACTCATGCAGCTATAAATAAATTTAATTAAATTGCTAGTAATCAGTCGAGAATATTTTAAACTAACTTATAACTGCACTGATTCATCATTGAGTATTGACGAAATACGTATGTATTTCTAATTCATGTTGATTGATTTTTTTATGTATATAATTTATTTCACGGGAGTTTTAAACGATAAGACAAGCTCTAAGCTTGCAGTTTATAATTTATGTTATAACCGAAGTGGATAACTATGTTATGTTTTACGCGGGTAGAATAGGATTGTGGAATATGCTATTTGATGAGACAATAACCCTAAGTTTTTCCATATGAACTGAATATTTTTTCTACAAAGAAAGAACCTAATTATACAGCTTTCTGAGTCCGGCCTTGTGGTTTTTACAATAACATAGCACTGGCCCAAAAAGACTTATTAGAATAAATGATACGTGTTGTGAAGAAGATCGATCGTGAATAGAATTTGTTTACCTGACAATCGAATGTATGATTGAAGAATTCCCGCTACTGTACCCCTGTGACCAGTTGATTCCATAATTATTTCCTACCTGTACAAAATTTGTAATAACATTTGTCAGCACCCTGTTAAAAAAATAGTGAAGTCAACGCTTCCCAACATTTGATTAATTAGTCAGTTGGAAAAGCCGGGGCTTTCTTCACTCGTCAACCAACAGTGGATGGGCTGCATGTTCCTTTAACCAAAATTTTCCAGAAGGTGGTGAATGCAACCTGTCGGTAAGGTTGATTGTGTGTGTTTTTTTCTGTGATCACAGTTTGTTTGTCAGAGCGAGCGAAAGGCAGGTAAAATAATTCTTTCATGTAATAACTCATTTTTTATAACTCTGTATTTTGTATTTCATTTATGCAAGTTTGTTGCTAAATGCTGTTTTCCTCTTAGACTAGATTCAGGTATTAACTCTGTTCTTAAACTATAGAGGAGAAATCTTAGACTATAGCGTATAAATCCGTGACTCTTTGGGGCTATCACTTTTCTTCTAACAGGATCGTGGGCTAAAACATAGAGGGAAAAGATTACACCTATAGGTCTATTGTTTTTTTTTAGTAAATTCATTAACGTATGTGTATTTGTATGAGATTTGATATTCTAATGATTTCTGTTATGACATTTCTTATGAAATAAAACTTACGTAAACTTATTTAAGTGTGTCGGTCAGCTTGTTCCAAACAAATATTTATATTCCATAGATATAGTTTCACGTCTGTACGTCTAAACGTTCGTCACTTGTGTGTGCGCGTGTCGGTGAGTGGTTGATATAGAGTAGATCTATATTACTAGGTAATCTGTCTGACATACATTTCTGTTGTAGAGAGATAGGCTGAGCGAGAGATTTCTCGAGTTCAGGGACAGAAGTACTTATTTTTCCACCATCTCACTCGTGAAAACTATTTTCTTATATCTTCTCTCACTGAGTCAACTCATGTTCTAGTCAATTCAGAAGGGACCAATCTATGTCTTAATTCACCTATCATAAATCTACGACAGCGATTCCTATATACACACATTGGGATTCTCGCCAGTGTTACAGAGTTCATGCACTGTTCTGAGATCCTCCTTGTGTGATTTAAGGGAGGCGATTGGAGCACTGATCTAATTGTCCGTGTGCAATGAAGATATTCCTTAAAACTAAAACGAAACAAACCAAAACAAATAGGTACACAAACAGAACTGAAGATATTTTTAAATGATGAAGAAGCTAAAGAACTTCAAGAAACTGAATACAACATGGATGCTGTTGCGCAATGTGTTAGTGATTCTAGTGTGACCCAGAAGGATGCAACTTTAGACTGGGTAATTAATTTATGATCTGGTCTACGGTGTATATTTGTGCTCAAGCTGGCATTCTCACACCGGAATGGGCGATTTAAACGAAACACACCTTTGCCATCCGTGAAGTAGACAAACGTGTGAGACGCAGAAAATGTAATGAGAGATGGCTCTTTGTTTTAGATATCTCGGCGCTGTCTGACACCAGAGGAACACACCTTGCGTCTGCACAAAACCGTGAGGTGTGACTCCAGGCAAGAGATATCGTGGGAATGTAACCACTAGTGGGCGGAACATGAATTGTGGACGTCTAGGAAGATAATCTTTACTAAGATATGATCTCATGTCATCCAAACTGAGCATAGGACTACTGATGTGCTCCCTAGAGGGATGGAGAGATTTGCCTGACATTTTGACGTGGCTATCATGTGGTACAGGAGTGGATATGTAGATTTAAACTGAAACAGTGAGAGAGTCGAGTCAGAGTTGAAAAGAAGCCAGATCGTCCTCATGTGCGGTATGCATCCTCAGTACGATACACCAGTGAGGTAGAGGGTTTGATACGCATATGTTGCGTCTGTGCTAAGAGAACTAACGACATAGAGAGAGTCCAGCAGTCTGTGCTGGGTTATATGGTGTTGCATAGGAATTACCTACAAAGTAAACTTGTGGACAACATTGTTTTCTGTATGATTCATATGCTACCTGATTGGGTTTCATTAATAAAAGTGGGACCCCTGTCATCAAGAGAGTTTTTCTGTGACTGCGGAACGCGTGTGAAAGTAGGCCAGAGAGAGTGACGACAACATTACACACGAACTCCACCCGTACTATCATTCTTCTTCACACATCGTTTTCGCACTGTCACACTAGCCTCATACTTCCAATATTGCTACTTGAGAATGACTCAAAGGACCAACTGATTAGGTGTGACATTCTCGTTCAAATGTGGTATTCACAATCTTCAATTGGTAATCTGGGATGGACTGAAGGAAGAACATTTATGAAGAAAAATTCAACAAGCAGTTGTCAAACCACAAGAAGCATTCCAAGTTTCCGGCCAGGCTTACCAATTAAAAAGCTTAACTTAAGCTTTTGATACAATGACTGGCTGGGACTTTAAACTTGCGTTGATTGAACGGCTTCTCACATTTCAATCATCCTGTGAGCATGTGGATACTTCTGGAACATGAGATCTCACATTAATAAACGAGTTTGGGCGGAGGTGAAGCAAATGTGATATCTCTTGGCAAATCTAAACCAAACAACCGTGACCATTCAAGCTGTCGACGTAACTGCTTCAGCTTTCATTAAAAATGGCGAAAATGATACTTCTTGCCAGTAAATGTTGAACAAATTGCGCAAGGATTTGTATAGTTTATGAATATATATATACATACATACTAGCTGTAAGTACTCGGCGTTGCCCGGCTCGATGTCAGAGTGGATGCAAGTTAGGTTTGGTGCGAATCGTTTTAGGAAGGTTTAACTTTTTGTTTGGTTTTGACTGGCTAGTACATTTTTAAATAATACTATTGCATTGAGGTGTGATTCTTTCGCAAAAACATAGCCTTAAGAATGAATGGAGTTGAGGAATCTTCTAGAACATACACAAATGTTCTGGCACAAACATCGCTCAGAATTAATTA
The DNA here is from genome assembly GCA_024509875.1 of Oreohelix idahoensis. NCBI lineage: Eukaryota > Metazoa > Mollusca > Gastropoda > Stylommatophora > Oreohelicidae > Oreohelix > Oreohelix idahoensis. Next base: position 49,173 of record JAMPIV010004685.1, on the reverse strand, counting down.
AACTTTTCTTGTCAGGGATCCTGTAGCAAGAAACCAGAAGTGAAAGAAATATTGAAGGAATTTTAAAGGAAGACAGCAATAGGAAAATTAGTAAGAGATTTGTTTGAAAAGGAGGGTTGGAAAATACTGCCAAAACAGGAAAACCACATTTGTTGTTTTCTTAAAACGTTTATATGAATTTCTTTTGCGATTTACAAAATCATGTACATTTAAAAAAATGAAATACATGACCAGTACATGTTATAGCCTGTCCCAGATGAATGTCTAAGAAGCTGGAGAGAACCGCATCAAAATGGGTTCAGCCGTTCTTGAGTTATGAGGTAACAGACTGGGTCCAAGTCGAGTTTGGTGTGATCCGTTTTTGGAATGTTTAACTTGTTTTGTGGTTTTAATTATGCTATTGCATTGAGGTGTGCTTCTAACGAAAAAATCTAAGTAAGGGCTTCTTGATAGACGACATTGGTAGTACAGTCACTTGGTGACAACACGTATAAGTGTTCCAGTTTGCTAACTCGAGAAAATGCGACATACAATTGGCCATGTGAGAAGCACTCATCGCTCAAGTCAACGCCGGCCACGTGAAGCCTTTGACCTTATGCTTTATAAATGGTCATTGAAAAACAGACTTTTATAGGGAACTGGAGACTCTTAAATTTGAAGGGTAGATCGGAGGGATTCATCGGGATTCTTGGTATGCACACTTTCTCCCCGCTACCACAACCTGTCAGAATGGTGGCCTCTACAATGTAGTTCTTCAAAGATGTTATTTGGTGTCTAGTGCCATTACACGGTTTGGGTGGGCTAAGATTGCGGAGTAGAATGACTGGTACACCAACTTTTAAACGTAGTTCGTGACAAGGTAACCCTGAAGGATTTAAAGAGTTTAAAAACTCTACTGGGTAATGTATGGAGTCTTGGTCGTCGAACGTGCTATCACTTGTATGTACGGGAAGGAGAGTCAAACTGATCTAATATGATTATTTATTTTAGTTACAGTATCATTTTTAGGTGCCAAAATAGCGCGTTCCTTAAACCATGATGGAGATTTACTTCCTAAATTTATTATGTCTGGATAAACAGAAGTGATTAACGCGTGTGTATCGTGAACAACTGTACATAGCTGAGTATTATTCAAACTGATTTTTTCTCCATGTACAGGCAAGTCTCCGTTTCCTTATTTCAACAACAAGTCTGCGAAGAGAGACATATCGACGTTCCCGAAATGTTGAGCGCGCATATTCTTAGTGAGGCCAAATGAATGATTCTTTTACTCACGCATTTACTTCGTCTACCCTTGTACGTTTTGGGATAACTGGTAAAGTTTGCCTAAAGTTTGCCTAAAGTCACCTGCAAATAATACGGTCACACCACCCATTAGTCGATTGTCGCCAAAGTCCTATCTAAGGCTTCGATAGAACTTTTATGTGACATTGTGCTCTCATCCCATACAATGAGCGAACACTTCTGCAGCAATTTTGCTGTGGCGGTCTGTTTAGAAATATTACACACAACATCTTGATTATCATGACATAAAGTGAGTGGCAACTTAAACATTGAATGGGCCATTTTACCACCTTGTAACAACGTCGCCGCTATTCCGGAAGAAGCTACGGCCAGAGCAACACCTCCACTAGATCTTATTTTGGCCAAAAGGAGATTTATAAGGAAAGTCTTTCCCGTACCGCCGGGCGCATCTAAAAAGAAGACCTGTCCTGGAGCATTTTAAACAGATATGAGAACGGTGTTGTAAACAGTAAGTTGATCAGTGTTCAATCGGGTCTCATCTCTACTCACAGTTTGTAACAATGCCTGTTGGTCATATGTCGTTTCTTGCAAATATAATGGGTCAAAAGCAGAATAATCGCGATCACTTGGTTCCGGAAGACCACACTCTTGAAAGGTTTTTTCTGAGAAGGACTGTATGATGTTTTTTTAGTTCAATTAAAGCAGAATTGTATATTTCTTCGCTGTATGGCAAGTTTTCTATACACCGTTCATGTCGAATTCGTTGTACAATGTCTTCTGACATGCTGTCTCTGTGTGAAAGCCACAGAGATAGTGGATCAGATACGTGGCAAAATATCAAGATGATGGCGAACAAATGCCTAAGCGACGAAGGTGAAGTGGACAATGCAGCCGCCGGTAGTGTATTGTTCCAATTGGCATCATCTTCTATTAAACCCAATGCTTTACATGCTGCCTGAAATGTAGGATATCGCACACATTGAACTGGTTTTAAGTCTGCAAAAGAAGTAGGGCCTTTAACAATGTGGAGTTACAACCACAAATAATAACATTCAGCGTTATTGGGATGGACGGTTTACACACGGCCCAAAGTGTTACTTTTTTTTACGCCTGGGTGTCCTTCAACTGGTACTCTTTCCTTTCGCCGCTGAAATTTATTTCTATTCCATGTATAGTATGCCGGAACATCATCATACGTTAAAGTGCGTGCAAAAGAATCATCTGAGCACAATTTGAAAAAAAAACTATCAAAGTAGTATCTCTCGGATTATTAACAACATCCGCGGCATTGCTGGGGTTGAAATACACACGTTGGCCTATTTCTAGTTGGACAGCTAAATGCATAACTGTTGGCGATCTTTCATGTATGCTAAAATAAAGAATTCTCCGAAGCTTCTGAAGTACTTATATAGCGTCCAGATTAGAATTGCGGTATCTCATCCTGGCTATTGAGACTAAATGTGGCTTGATCGCTACCCTTGTTAATATATTCGCAAACATCCAACTATTGTCCGTTCGGAAATTCGTGCCCACACATTGAACGTTGTAACTTTGCAACCCCTTGACGGATGTTATTGAAATTTGCTACGTGCCCTACTGATATCAATGCAGTTATTAATATATTTTTTGCCCTATCAAAACTCATGTCATGTTCGAATTTTCTTCTTTAAGTAATATAAAAAACTCTTACCGTTGTGTGGGTTAATTTTTATTAGTTCTACAGGAAAGTTACAAGATCCGTTCAAAAATTGCGCACTTAATTTTTGTTACAGCACAGCACAAGCGATGAAATGTGCTATTCAATATTTTTTTTGTTTGAATTAGTGTAGTGACTACATGTCCGCACGTGTGCGCACCTATTGTACACAGTCGCGAGTAATTATTTCAGCGGCGTACGCTAATTGCAATGAGTTGGCTGCAACGAAACAAAACGACACCAGCGTATAATATATTAATAAACTAAACTGCATAATTATAAAAAGCGCAATGAATCTGAAATGCAAATTTATCACTTTGCAGAATGTAAATGTTATATTGTACAGGCATTTTCGCAGAGAGGCTAAGATGTGTTGTTTATACCACGACATCCAAGAACCAGGTAGGAGAACACGAAAGGTCCTGGTGTGGATAGAAGATCTTTTCGACGTTGGATACAACAAGACGTGATTGTACAGAGGTTGCGGTTAAGTAAGGAAGGAAGAAAAAAATTGATTATTTTGACAAGGATGTCATTAGACGTTTGATTTTGAAGATGTTTAATGCCAATCAACTTGTTACTCTCCGCATGCTGAAAAGTCGGCTGCAAGCAGAATGCGATATTAACGTCTCAAAAACAACTCTTTGGCAACTTGTCAGAAGTGTCGGCTTCACTTTTAGAAAAATGTCTGGCGGAAAGAATTTTTTATGTGAAAAACCACATCTGGTTGCAGCTCGAAGCAAATACCTTAGGCAGATTCGTGAGAGAAGGCAAGACGGCTATGATATAATGTATTTGGACGAATCTTGGGTTAATGCTCATCATACGAACGAGAAAGAATGGCAATCTGTTGACGGAAACCATAGAAGGAAAATTCCCAGCAGCAAAGGTCAACGCATTATATTAGCACATGCTGGCATCAGACAGAATGGGCTTGTCCGTGATGCAGAGCTTATTTTTCAATCAGAGTCTGTAGATGGTAGGGACTATAGTGAAATGAATGGGCAAATTTTTCGAGATTGGATAGTGAATACACTCCTCCCGACTCTAGATAGGCCGTCTTGCCTGGTGATGGATGATGCGTCCTATCATAATGTTCTAGCGCAGGAGGATAAAGCTCCCACTTCGGCAAGCACGAAAGACGAAATCAGGAGGTGGCTTGTGAATGAAAATATCTTCGCTGACAACAGCTATTTAAAACCAGAGTTGTTGCAGCTTGTGAGACATAAGAATAAGACAAAAGTGTATCTGATTGATAAAATCTTCCAAGAGCAGGGTCATGTTTATCTTCGACTCCCACCTTACCATTCTCACCTTAACCCAATAGAGCTGGTTTGGGCTAGAGTTAAAGGGCAAGTGGCCGCCCAGAACACCACTTTTAAAATGTGTGATGTTGAAGACAAGACTCGTGAGGCCCTTTCACGAATAGACACAGAGTACTGGGCTAAATGTGAAGAACACGTGCTACAGAAGAAGATTACTGGCAGCGAGATGGCTTGCAGTTTATCCAATCAATAACTGTTGTGAACTTATTGGAGTCGTCCGATTCGGAATGAGGCACGTCGATCGCATTCCTTCGTTTGTGATAAACTAATTTCATATGCCAATCTATAATAACACATAAACAGTTACGATTTGTCATAGCTTCCCGATGGTTCATTATCAGAACATCATTCCTCGTATCAAAATCACGTGAACAACCAATCACACATTTAGGACACGCCTTTGAACCGTCTTGTCGCACAAATATTGTGATTTACTGCAAGAATTAATGTTACGGGCAGATTTAGGCAAATGTTTCAAGAAGATCAAAGAAAATCGCCGTTTTGCAAATTTCGCGACAGCTGTGGATCGCAAAATCTTAACTGCATGGAAAATCTAAGACTGCATGCAAAAATTCATGTCCATACAACAAACAGTTTTGGAGAAAATTGACGCTTTCTGTGGGCACGAATTTCCGAACGGACTATAACATAATTACCGATGTATGTTACGTCGGTCGGTCTCAATTAAAATAGTAACTCGCGCTAGAAAAAAAGTGCGCAACGCACGGTGTGCAAGTTGCGCGGCGTTGGTGTTATATAAAACAAATACTTTGGTTTTTTAATTTTTTTATTCTTTCACGAAATTAGTAGCGCTTGACAAAGAAAACCATTTATTATCAGGGAACACTCTTTGAAAACAATACACGCACTTTCACACGAAATGTTGTCATCAAAGAACTTTTAAATTGAATCTAATATAACATAATTCTTGCTGTGTGTACGTTGGTCACAGCTGAGGAATGCAACCGTGTTGAAATACATTACAGGTCATATACCAGCATACCTAATGGTGGCAGGAAACCGCGTGAGGGAAGAAAGTTTGGAAGGAACGCTCAGCCTTGTTGCCGCAGCTACCCCATTTCTTCAGCTCTAAAGCCAGTTGAATGCATATGAGAACCCAAGGGCCAACAGTTGTCACCAGTTTATAAGTTAAGTCCGTTAGACCGGCACTGAGAGTGTAACATCAAATATTCCACCACAACCATAAGAATAAATAATAAACTCTCCTTGAGATGATGACAAAGACAATCTGTCCAACATATGAACAGTGATACGTACAAGCAGATAGACAGATCAGTGGGTGGAATTCTTATAGTGATCTTTATTCCTAGAAACAAGATACTTGGACAGAGTTCCAGTTATTTATTTTCAATAGTGTATATAAACAAATTTATTGAGTTTGACAATCCCTGTCCCAGAAAATTGAGGTACAGGGAAATTAAATAGTAAAATAATTACCTAAACTTTAACAAAAGTCTTACTCACTTTAATATTATTGAGTTACAGTTCTGTTTACATTTTATTTCGTCCTTATATTAAATACATTACCCTAGACACACTCAGCCACACAACATCACAGAGCCTATTTTACACAGATTGAGATCTGAGAGGTGGCGGATAGGGACTCTGAGAATCATCATCATCAACAATTAGACTCAGGGAACTTACACAGCTTGACCTCAATCTGTTTACCCTTAATTAATAACACCAGTAACCTCATTTACCACATATTGGGGTCCTGTCCAGGATTAAGTTAACACCAGACCCTGGGGCTCTATAAATAAATAAATAAGAAAAGTAATAATTGGTGGAATTTGATGAAATGTCAGTGCCTTTATTAATTAGTTAGATAGTTTGTTAATTTAAAATATATTATTGATAAATATGTATTGAAAGAAAGGATGGCAGACTTAGCTAAATTCAGATCTTCCACTGTACAGACGGCGAAAGAACTTGGCATGGAGGGAAACCTTCTGATTCAGTATGTAACTACTGAATGTGATAAATTCATTGATAGGGAAGATAGGAGGTTAGCAGAGGAAAAGAGGTTACAGGTAGAAGCTGATAAGGAAGGTAAGAAATTACAGTTAGAGGCTGAAGCTAAGAAATTACAGTTTGAGGCTGATAGGGAGGCTCAGAAATTAGAGGCTGAAAAAGAAGAAAAGAGATTGCAAAGGGAGGCAGAAGAAAAAAGATTGCAGTTGAAGGCTGAAAAAGAAGAAAAAAGATTGCAGATGGAGGCTGAACAAGAAGAAAAGAGATTGCAAAGAGAGCATGAGCTCAGATTCAAGGAACTGGAACTTCAAGGCCATGTTCCAGAAAATGGGAGCAGCCCATCTACCTCTGATACTACTGCCAGTCAGGGGGCCTCATATTCAGCCATGAACTTTCACTTAGATCCTTTTGTAGAGAAAGAGGATGACATTGAGTCATTCCTCAATAGATACGAAATACTAGCTACTAATTATGGGTTAGAAAGGGAAAAGAGGAGTTTTAAATTATCACAAGGACTTAAGGGTACATCTTATGAAGTCTTCTCTAAATTGAGCAGAGAAGAGCAAGAAGATTATGATATTCTAAGACAAGCTGTCTTAGTCAGATATGAGAAGAACAGTGAATTCTATAGGAAGAAATTTAGAAATGCTAAGCTATTGTCTGGGGAGACATACCACCAATTATCTGCCCGACTAGAAACTTATTTGGAGCAATGGATTGCTCTGGGGGAAAACCCAAGATTTGAAGGAAATGATTATGATGGAGCAGTTAAGAGAATCCATGGCTCCAGACTTGAGAAAAATTCTCATGGAACAAGGTGCAGAGAGATTGGGGGAGATTCTCACTGTTGCTGAGAGATATCAGACAGCCCAGTCAGAAGTAGCTGGCATTAAAAAGAAACCAGTAGATAATAAAACCCAACATACTCAGACTAAGCTTGACAATAGAGAACAAGGCCCTAGGTTTAAACCAAATTATGATAGGCAAAGTCATGATCCTAGAGATAGAAACCCTCAAACAAATGACAAGAAACCCTACAGGCCAGAAGGAAAATGGTGTACATTTTGCAAGTTGAACAATCATAACACCCGAGACTGTAAGAAGAAACCTCCATATTACGCTGCACGCCTTAAAACAGGGAACAAGGGAAAGAAGGAACAACCTACTGGACAGCAGGAACCTCATCATCCCCCTGTATGTGAAGATGTAGTATGTAATGGGGCCACCATTAAGTGCCTTTATAATACTGGATTAGATTTTGACTCAGTCGTGAGTTCTCACCTAGTGCACCCAGATCAATATACCACAGAAACAGTGTAGATCCAAGGGGCGACTAAGGAAGTAGCAACCATGATACTTCCCATTGCAAGAATCAATGTAAAAACTCGCTATGTGGAAGGAGTGATTAGAGCAGCAGTGATAAACGAACCAATCTACCCTCTGATACTGGGGTGTAGATATGTGTTTTTGGGAAGTCCCAAAAGACCAGTGATCATGGCAGCAGTACAGACCAGGTCACAGTCAAGGAAGGAGGAAGAAAACCCAATAAATACTCATCCAGAGGAGATGAGGAAGGCACAGGCTGAGGATAGGTCACTAAAGCCATGTTTCAGAAAACTCCCAAAAAGCCATACCCCTCCAAACAAAGGAGATTTTTATATGAAGAACAAATTAATGTATAGGAAGGCAGGAACTGGTTCAAATGGTCATGGACAGCTAGTTCTTCCAACTTCATATAGGGAAAAGGTGATGGAGTTAGGACATGCTATCCCCTTCAGTGGTCATATGGGGATTAGCGCCACAGGACAACGTATAGCTTGTCATTACTTCTGGCCATAAATAACAGAGGATATAAAGAGATATGTGAAATCCTGCCAAGAATGTCACAGGGTAGCTCCAAAACATTGGACTGCACCTGCAACTCTAGGGGAGATGCCAATCATGGGAACCCCTTTCGAGAGAGTTGCAGTGGATATTGTTGGACCTCTCACACGAACCAAGAGGAGAAACAGTTATATTCTTACTCTGGTTGACACTTGGTCTATGTGGGGAGAGGCAGTAGCCATGTCATCAATTGATTCCAAACATGTGGCAGAGGCGTTACTTAGCATATTCACAAGGTTAGGTTTTCCCCACTAGGTCTTGACTGATAATGGATCCCTCATGGGATCAGCGGCCCTATGGAATGAAACTTTGAGCTGACCACTCGATTAAAAACTGGCTGTAAATTGGCAAATAATAACCTAAGACAAGCCAGGAAGAAACATGCTGCATATTATAATAAGAAAGCGAAGGATAGGGAGCTTGCCGTGGGAGACAAGGTGCTTCTTCTGTTACCCGGCAGTAGCAACAAATTTCAGATAGGATGGCAAGGTCCATACACAGTTCTGGAAAGGGTATCTAGAACTAATTATAAGATAGACAAGAAGGGAAAGGAAAAAGTCTATCATGTGAACCTCCTTAAGAAATACCATGACAGGAAAACCTTGGAAGGGACACACCTAATGACCTTGGCCATAGCTACTGAGATGAAAAGCGAACCTCTCACCTCTTACGAATATCCCTTGAAGCCATGCGAAACTCCTGCACAGGTAAAGATCAGTAATCATCTGACAAAAGGGCAGAGGGAGAAGATTCAAAAGGTTCTGAAAAATTACACAGACGTGTTAACGGACCGACCGGGGCACACTAACTTGTTGGAATATGATATGAAACTGCTAGACCCAACACCCATCTGTATGAGAGCCTATACTATCCCATTCGCAAAAGAGAAAGCTTTAAAAGAGGAGATAGATTATCTGTTACAAGAAGGGATTATTTCTCACAGTGAATCTCCTTATAGCTCCAGTGTGGTATTGTTGAGGAAACCCTCTGGTGAACATAGACTGTGCATAAATTACAGGAAACTGAATGCTGTCACAGAAAGTCAGGTGGATCCATTACCTGATACTAACCAACTATTTGCTAGGTTGAATAAGGCAAAATATTTATCAAAAGTAGATCTCAGTAAGGGATATTACCAGATTCCAGTGAAGCCTGAGATTCGACCTTATCTAGCTTTTAGCACCTCGGAAGGGCACTATGAATTTAATATGTTACCGTTTGGGTTGAAAAACGCTCCGAGTGTGTTCTCTAGAATGATGAGAACACTATTGGATCCCCTGAAAAACCCATGTATTACAAATTTCATGGATGATATCCTCATCGCTACGGAAACCTTTGAAGAACACGTTAACTCTTTGAATATGCTATTTGATAGACTCAGAGAGGCAAACGTAACTGCTAGACCAACAAAATGTTGTATTGGATGCAAGGAATTGGAATTCTTGGGACATACTGTACATCAGGGTAGCATGACGCCTGACCCTAAGAACCTGGAGAAATTGCAGAGAGCACCCAGACCCCAGACTAAGAAGGATGTGAGATCCTTCGTCTCACTTTGTGGGTTTTACCAAAAATATATTAAAAATTTTAACTCGGTGTGTGCTCGCTCCTCTGACAGATTTAACTTGTAAAGGGAAACCAGATAAAATAGAATGGTCGGCAGAATGTGAGCTGGCATACAATGAGTTAAAGCAAAAACTCACCAGTAAGCCCATATTGAAATTACCTGATTTGAGTCAGGAATTTGTAGTGAGAACGGATGCAAGTAATGTGGGATTGGGAGCCACATTATTGCAAAGGTCCTCTTCACCAGACGGAGAATTGAACCCAGTTGCGTATGCCAGCCACAAATTAAACAGAGCAGAACAAAACTACTCAACTGTAGAAAAATAATGTTTGGCTTTAGTCTGGGCGATAAAGAAATTCAAGATCTATCTGTATGGTAGACATTTTGTGGTACAAAGCGACCATCAGCCACTGGTTTTTCTGGCCCAGGCAAAACATGGTAATGCACGTTTGTTAAGGTGGTCTCTGCTCATCCAACCTTACTCGTTTACCATTGAGTATATTCCAGGTTCGCAGAACGTTGGGGCAGATTTCTTGAGTTGGCATCCACCTGCAAAAACCCCGGATCCTCATAAAGCCTAGTTGAGTTAATTTGATCGGGATTGTAACACAGAACATGAAGCTGCACTAGTGGTGCAGGCTTTTTAACGGGGGAGATGTGTAGTAAAGTAACTCCGTGTAACACCCCGCTCAAATTTCTCCGATTAAAAAATCTAGTAACGTAAATTCATAACCTATAAACCACTCCTACTATATTTGAAAAATTGCCAAGGACAAGGTCAAACTTACCGCAAAAAAGTGGACAAAAAAATTTGAATTTTCCACTATTACAGTTAAAAATATGTAAATAAACTCCATAATTGACCTTGGTCTCAAGGCCATCGGCAAATCAACCGCTAACATTTAAAATAAAGCATTTGAATTTTCTAACTCCAAGCGTAAAAATCCCCCCCCCCCCCCCCCTTTCCCCCAAACATACACGCACACGCTCGACCCTTCCCAATATTTATGACGAAAGCCGTAAAGCTTGGCAGCGAACCAACTTTTTTCCTCGTTTTGTAGGGGAGAGAGAAGGTGGATTACAATGGAAATCAAACCTAACTTGTGCGTTTGAAAAGAAACTTAGATAACTTATTTCTTTATAAATAACAGAGATGTCTTGAAGGGTAGCGCTAATATTGGTTAATATATATCATAAAATTTTCCCTTATAATAAATTATCTGGCCTTAGAAAATTATTGTATTAATATTTTAGTTCAGTGAACAGAGCACTGTAAATTAGAAAAAAATTACCAAGATGAAAACGGGGATAAATGGGTAAAGGAAACCTATATAGGAAGATAGAGGACAGTTGTCCTTTAATAATCACTTTTAATATAAAAAATCGACCAATTAATAACAAAGATATGGTATAAATAAAAATTGAGACAGACGAACAAACACACTTATCAACTGCTCAATTTGGTTGCGTGAGAAAGTTAGACATTTCTTGACACGCGTTCTGATTGGTTAAGGCGTAGAGTAGCTTGAGGCAATAAAATTAACATTTCGTTGGCAACGACCGCCATTTGAAATTAAAACTATCTAAAGCTGACATCAGAGGGAGAGCCTGTGTGACCAAAGCTTTCACCGTCTGGACACTTAAGGCAGTGGTAGAACCCATTAACTGCCAAAGTAAATGTAGTAAAATCTGCGAGAATAATCGCTCATTTCAGTAGGATTTTAGTCATAAAATGATAATAAATAAACCCGCCCTATTGTGTCTGACGGTGATACTCTCACACGCCAGCAACACTGCGTTTTGTGCAGTGCTAAAGTCTATAGAACGATCCCACGGTAAAAATCTAACACGAGTTTTAGTTTCGGTTTCGAAAGCGTACTACTAATATTTAACATTTTGCCAGATCTGCTGCATACACAATGCAGCCTAGCCTTATAATTAACGATTTTGCGGAAGTGTGCCGCCAAAATACTGTCTGAATTAACTAATATTTAACTTTAACGCTGGTAATAAGTAGTAATCCTTACATTTTTTGGAAGTGTAACACTAGACAACAGAAATATTTAACGCCTATTCAAATACCCACCGCTCAAAACCCCGCTTCGCTTGACACATTCTGCCATGCATATATTTACGCTGCGGCAAAGCAAACAGAGGCAAACACGCAGACAATTTTATTTCTTCTTGCGGTAGTATTTCTGACGTTACTAAAACAAGTAGTTATTTGAAAAATACATGCTACCGAGAGGGGAAGATGGCCGTCTTGTGTTAAAAACTTTATTTGACGATTGACTATGACGAAAATTGAAAATCTAAACCATAATGAAACTGATCATAAAAATCATATGGTAGTGTAGCTTAGAGTCCACTGAGCAAGAATGTGTTTTAAATAACATGATAGTCCCAGTTGGAAAATCGACTACCAGACGCAGAGTTTGTTTGGAATTATTTTTGTTTTTCAAAAACTACATTTAAATTCTGGTAGTCGCAAGCTTTCGATTGGCCAGTGCTAATAAATATTAGCAAAAGGCTTTCGCTATTCAGTGCCAGTTGAACAAAACTTTTCATTCAAATACGCTGAGAACAGCTGTGTTAATTGTAAAATTAAATAAAGAAGTTTTCACAGTCTGGACAGTGCAGAAAAAACTGAGGCCACTTCTTTGCAAAGTCACCGTCATTTGTTTATATTTCTTGAATTTTGTGAGGTTTTATTTCCTGTTGCCAGCTGGTAACAGGAAACCTGAGGAGTGACGATAACGCCAAGAAGTCTCCGACAATTCATGTATGCTGGTCAAAAGATAACAGCAGGAGCTTGGGCGTGTGATGTGATATCGATATTTCTGCAACTACACAATACCTTATCATTCAACAAGAAAACTCCAGGTGATATGTTAAGGATCTGGGTATATCTGACAGTTTCGTTTTAATAAACACTGGTACTTCAAATCATACTCAGGAAGTTTATGGGGTATGATGATAATACAGCCCCTCATACACAGTGACTCTCCCTCTTAGATGAATAAAGTGTAAGCTATGAACATTCCCACAGGAAAGACATATATTAACTTTATAGTTATTGGGCAGATTGCCCACACACATTTTTAGTTGATCTTTTCTGTAAACTATCTTGTCCTCATTTTCAAAGACCTGTCCAAAAGATATGACTGGACAGGCAAAATAAATTGTACAGAAAAAATATTCAATTTAAAGAAAAACTTAACCACTGGTTTTTATTCACTTCCTCATAGAAAATTAAAGTGTTTTTGTGTTGTGTACCATCATTTCATTTCTCCCCTAGACACTAGGTACATCATACACCAGATTATAGAGCCAAAATAGTGACCGTGTGAGATCTAGGGAGGTAGCGTTAGGTTCCCTGCACATAATTTATCATCATCATTTATAGAGTCAGGGGCCTACATGTGCTTGACCTCACACGGTTAATAAATACACGGATTTCATTCTTTTAGGATACCATCATAACCTCTCCAGCAAAATCTAACTTTGCTACATAAATTGTTAGGCTTGTCCTGGTATTTGAATTTCTCCTAGTACTACATACATTGGGGTCTGGGTCTTAGCATAAACAACATTCTATTGTTCCAGGGAATCCCCATAATCATTATTGCCCAAGATTTGGGAAGTCAAGAAAGTGCCAGAACCCAGAATTAATTAGATAAATTTATACTTATTTAGAAAGTTAGTTAGAACATTTTGCATTTATCAGAATGGCAGATCTGGCCAAGTTTTCATCTGCGGCTGTGCAGACTGCCAAGGAAATGAATATGGATGGACAAATCTTGATTGACTATGTCACCTCAGAATGTGATAAATGTATTGTTAGGGAAAAAAATAGGTTAGCTGAGGAAAGGAAAATGCAGTTAGAGGAAGCTAGGGAAATTAAAAGGTTACAGATTGAGGCTGAGAAGGAGGCTAAGGTCTTAGATGCTGATAGAGAGGCTGAGATAAAGAGGCTCCAATTCGAGGAGAGAAAATTGGAGGCAGAAGAAAAAAGACTGCAAAGGGAGGCAGAAGAAAAACGACTGCAAAGGGAGGCAGAAGAAAACCGACTGCAAAGGGAGGCAGAAAAAGAAGAAAAAAGATTGACTGCCGAGAGGGAGGCAGAAAAAGAAGATAAAAGATTACAGAGGGAGCATGAGTTGCGACTAAGAGAGTTAGAGTTGCAAGGCCTTGCTCCGGATAATGGTCACAGCCCCTCTACCTCTGATGCTACTGCTAGTCAGGGGGCCTCCAACTCAGCCATGGGGTTCCAGTTAGACTATTTTGTAGAAAAGGATGATGACAATGAGTCATATTTAAGCAGATATGAAGTATTAGCCACTACTTATGGGTTAGAAAGAGAAAAATGGGGTGTAAAGTTGTCTCAGGGTCTTCGGGGAACAGCTTATGAAGTGTTTTCCAAAATGAGCAGGGATGACCAAGACAACTATGTCATGTTGAAGCAAGCTCTTCTGTTAAGATACGAAAAGAACGGAGAGTTTTATAGAAAGAAATTTAGGAATGCCAGGCTACTGTCGGGTGAGACCTATCACCAGTTATCCGCCCGGTTAGAAACGTATATGGAGAAATGGGCTTCTTTGGGAAAAACCCAAGATCTCAAAGAGATGATACTCATAGAACAGATGAGAGAGTCCATGGCTCCAGACATGAGAAAATTTCTCATGGAGCAGGGCGCGGAGAGGCTGGGTGAGATAATTAATGTCGCTGAGAGGTATCAGGCAGCCCAGGCAGAGGTAGCTGGCATCAAGAAGAAACCAGTAGATCAGTATAAGGCTCCTCAAAACCATAATAAATTTGATAACAGAGGTAAGCAGAACTTTGATAGGCCTCGAAAGGATTTTAAAAATAAAACCTCACATTTCAATGACAGAAGGAATGATGAAAGAAAACCTTTTCACCAAGGTAGATGGTATTGTAAACATTGTAGGAAGGAGGGACATGACACTAAGTTTTGTAAAAGTAAACCTGCTGGATTTGCTGCTATGAAAAAGGGGAACCAGGAAGTAAAGGACAAACCTGCTGGACAGCAGGAACCTTATCACCCCCCAGTTTGTGAGGATGTTGTATGCAATGATGTCACCATACGGTGCCTCTATGATACAGGTTTAGATTTTGATGCTGTCGTGAGCTCGCACTTGGTGAACCCAGATCAGTATACCAGAGAAACAGTGGAGATACAAGGGGCGACCAAGGACCTACCACTCATGAAACTTCCCATTGCAAGGATAACAGTGAAAACTCGCTATGTGGAAGGGATAATCAGAGCAGCAGTGATAGACGCACCCATCTACCCTCTGATATTGGGGTGTCGTTATGTCTACTTGGGGAATCCCAAGAGACCTGTGGTCTTGGCAGCAGTCCAGACCCGATCACAATCCAGAAAGGAAGAAGATGAACCAATAAATACTCATCCAGAGGAGATGAGGAAGGCACAGGCTCAAGATAGGTCACTGAAGCAGTGCTTTCAAAAATTGCGTACCTGCCATACACCTCCACGCAAAGGAGAATTTTACATAAAGAATAAATTGTTATATAGGAAGGCCGGCACTGGTTCAGCTGGTCATGGGCAGCTGGTTCTTCCTAAAATGTATAGGGCAGACGTAATGCGGAGTTTACATGTTGGAAAAGATGGGGACCACGAGAAAGTAGGTACCATCTGCCAAAAAGTAGCTCAAAAATATTGTTGGCCAGATATGATGGTCATCGTTGAGAATTTTGTAGAAGCATGTGGCGTATTTCATGAGGGAACACCCACAAGTGGGAAAATTGATCAGGACCTAGACATGCCACGGGGCAAACTTAGGCCTGGAAATAAAAATAATTGTAATACATTAGACAACGTGGAATGGGAGCCCCCTTTTCACACACAGTCTTCACTCGAATGTATTAGAATGGCCACTATGCGACGAGTATTTTTACCGCAGACTAAGCTGACAATCCCTCGGTCAGAATTATATAAACTGGAGGAAACGAAAAGAGAGCGAAGATCTCTCACAATGAACTTAAGTGGGGAGAAAACCCCAAGAAAAAAATTGGTAGTCGACAATTTGTGAGTGATGATTCTAGGAAGAAAAGTCCTCACTATAAAGCTTCTAGAGTAAAGGACCTGACGGGTGCCATGAAAAATAAGTATGAAAAATTAAAAGCCCATATGTAATTTGTTAAGGACCTGGACAGATGAGAAGGTAGAGGAGACTGTTACCTCATCTTATCAATATGTGAACGAACTGACCACTCGATTAAAAACTAGTTGGAAACTGGCAAATGATAATTTGAGACAAGCCAGAAAAAGCATGCTGCTTATTATAATAAGAAAGCGAAGGATAGGGAACTTGCTGTAGGGGAGAAGGTACTTCTTCTATTGCCTGGCAGCAACAATAAACTTCAGATCGGATGGCAAGGGCCATACACAGTTTTGGAAAAGGTATCCAGAACAAATTATAAGATAGACAAAAAGGGAAAGGAAAAAGTCTATCATGTGAACCTTTTGAAGAAATATCTGGACAGACAAATCCAGGAAGAAACACACTTATTGGCCTTGTCTATTGCAACCGAAATGAAAAATGACCCTCTCTCTCATCATTCGAATATCCACTGAAAACCAGTGAAACGTTTGCCCAGGTGAAAATCAGTAATCACCTGACAAAAGGACAGAAGGAGAAGGTTCAACAGGTCCCTGAGAAACATACAGATGTGTTAACGGATAAACCGGGGCACACAAATTTCTTGGAATATGATATGAAACTACTAGACCCAGCACCTATCTGTATGAGGCCCTATTCTATTCCTTTCGCTAAGGAAAAAGCTTTGAAAGAGGAGATAGATTATTTGTTAAAAGAAGGGATTATTTCTCACAGCGAGTCTCCTTATAGTTCCTGTTATGGACGATATCCTCATTGCGACGGAAACATTTGAGGAACACGTTACCTCTTTGAATATGCTGTTTGATAGACTCAGAGAGGCTAACTTAACCGCTAGGCCAACAAAATGTTGTATTGGTTGTAAAGAGTTGGAATTCTTGGGACATACTGTACATCAGGGTAGCATGACCCCTGATCCCAAGAATCTCGAAAAATTGAAAAGAGCACCTAGACCACAAACAAAGAAAGATGTGCGATCTTTCGTGTCGTTGTATGGTTTCTACCAAAAGTGCATTGAACATTTTAACTCTATATGTGCTCCTCTGACGGATTAAACTCGCAAAGGTCAACCTGATACAATAAATTGGTCTGCACAGTGTGAATTGGCTTACCAGGAGTTAAACGAAAAACTCACAAGCAGGCCAGTATTGCAATTGCCTGACTTGAATCAAGAATTTATCGTGAGAAGTGACGCAAGCAATGTGGGCCTGGGTGCTACATTGTTGCAAAGGTCCTCATCACAAGATGGAGAATTGAACCCCGTCGCTTATGCCAGCCGAAAGTTGAACAAGGCGGAAAAAAATTATTCAACAAGTGAAAAGAAATGTCTAGCTTTGATATGGGCTATAAAAAAATTCCAGATTTACTTATATGGCAGGACATTAGTGGTCCAAACGGATCATTCACCTCTCGTATTCCTGTTACAGGCCAAGCATGAAAATTCCAGATTATTGAGATGGTCTTTATTATTGTAGCCATACTCATTTCTGATTGAATATATTCCCGGCCCTCAGAACGTCGGTGCAGACTTTTTGAGTAGACATCCTTATGATGAAGATCAGAAAAACGCGTAAGATTTCATGGAGGTAAGTTATCTCGCAGATTATAACCTGCAAATGAATGCATGTTTTAGGATGGGAGGTGTGTAGTAAAATCTGCGAGAATAATCGCTCATTTCAGTAGGATTTTAGTCATAAAATGATAATAAATAAACCCGCCCTATTGTGTCTGACGGTGATACTCTCACACGCCAGCAACACTGCCTTTAGTGCAGTGCTAAAGCCTACAGAACGATCCCACGGTAAAAATCTAACACGAGTTTTAGTTTTGGTTTCGAAAACGTACTACTAATATTTAACATTTTGCCAGATCTGCTGCATACACAATGCAGCCTAGCCTTATAATTAACGATTTTGCGTAAGTGTGCCGCCAAACTACTTTCTGAATTAGCTAATATTAAACTTTAACGCTGGTAATAAGTAGTAATCCTTACATTTTTTGGTAGTGTAACACTAGACAACAGAAATATTTAACGCCTATTCAAATACCCACCGCTCAAAACCCCGCTTCGCTTGACACATTCTGCCATGCATATATATACGCTGCGGCAAAGCCAACAGAGACAAACACGCAGACAATTTTATTTCTTCTCGCGGTAGTATTTCTGACGTCACTAAAACAAGTAGTTATTTGAAAAATACATGCTAGCGAGAGGGGAAGATGGCCGTCTTGTGTAAAAATTTTATTTGACGATTGACTATGACGAAAATTGAAAATCTAAACCATAATGAAACTGACCATAAAAATCATATGGTAGTATAGCTTAGAGTCCACTGAGCAAGAATGTGTTTTAAATAACGTGATAGTCCCAGTATTAGCCAAGTTATTGAGAAAATACTAAATGACTACGGACGCGCGATCAGACAGACTGTTATTCTTGCTTGTTTTTCATAACGTTAGTGGGGACACCGGCTTAGAAGGGAGGCATTGAGGTAAATTCAAATTCGCTTGGGTAACAAGAGTATAGGAGGGAAAAGGGGAGCGGTAGGAAAATGTAATCTAAAAAGAAACATCTTTTTGTATTGGCATAACTAAAGCAGACTGGCCAATCGACTACCAGACGCAGAGTTTGTTTGGAATTATTTTTGTTTTTCAAAAACTACATTTGAATTCTGGTAGTCGCAAGCTTTCGATTGGCCAGTGCTAATCATAATCTCAACCCATAACCCGTCATGGGTCGTAGGGGTGCCATGGTGGAAGCATCAGCAGACAGGGTCCTCCACTGCTCTCTATTCTCAGCAATGCGTACAAGTGTGGAAAAACCGTGTCCTGCCCATTCTTTGATGTTATCAGCCCAGGATTTTCTTTACCTTCCTCTTCTCCGTTTACCTTCGACTGTTCCCTGGAGGATCGTTTTCGAAAGGGAGTCATGACGAGTTACATGCCCAAACCAGGCAAGCTTTCGACGTTTCACTATTGACTAAAGTGGTTCTTGGTGGCCTGCATAGGTATTTATCTTCTCTCTAACATAGACATTTGTTTTGTGCTCTTTATAGCAAATGTGCAAAATTCTTCTATAACATTTATGCTCGAAAGCCTGAATCCTTCGCTCCGTATTTGCATTGAGTGTCCAGCCCTCACACCCATACAAGAGAATAGATAATACAAGTGATTTGTATAATTTGATCTTCACAGGAAAACTGATGTTACTTTTCCAGATCACATTCAACCTTGTCATGGCAGCTGAGGCCATTTCAAGTCTTGTCTTGATTTCTTTACTTGATCTTCCATCACTACATATAGTGGACCCGAGATATTTAAAGGTGTTAACTTCTTCTAACGTTTGCCCATTTAACGTAATGTTGGTCGGAACATGTTTCTTATGGCTATTCACCAATATCTTGCTTTTTTCTATATTAATTTCCATCCCATACGTTCTTGTTACTTTCTCCAGTCTAGAGGTAAGGTCTTGAAGTTCTGATTCTGTTCCAGCTATCAGATCAATATCATCAGCGAAACGTAGATTACACAGAGGTCGGCCTCCAATCGATATGGTTGATTTATAATCGTAGAGAGCCTCCTGCATAATATGTTCTAGATATATATTAAAGAGCGCCGGTGACAGGATACATCCCTGGCGAACTCCTACAGTTGTTTTGAAAAATTCTCCAATGTCGCTGCTTGCAAAAACAGCACTGCTTGCGTCCTTATATAGTGCTTCAATGATATCTATGATGTTGGTATCAAAATTGAATTTTCTCATTATTTGCCATAAGCCTTCATGCCAGACTCGATCGAAGGCTTTTGTGAAATCGATGAAGTTATGGTATAAATCATGTTGATGCTGGAGATGTTTTTCGCATATTTCAAGAGCTCTGCTGGTATATTATCCACACCCGGTGACTTCCCTCCTTTCATCGAACATATAGCCTCTTCCACTTCTTCCCGTAGTATTGCTGCATTTCCGAGTTCCCTGTTTTCGCACTTAATGTTGTTTAATATGCCTAAGTCAGTGTCAAGTTTACAGTTATATAATTCTTTACAATATTCTGTCCACCTTCTCATTACAGCTGTTTTTTCATTGAGCAGAGCCCCATTGCTATCTTCTATGACAGTTACCCTGGGCTGTTGGGGTTTTGATAGTCTTCTTAATGTGTCAAAAGCTGCCTTGCTGTTACCTTTTATTAGCCCCGTATTAATGGACTCACATTGATTAGCTACCCATTTTCCTTTGGCCTGTTTCATTTTTTTTCTAATATTTTTATTCACCATACTGTATTGCCATGCTGCTTCGGGAACCTTTTTCTTAACCTTTTTCACTTCCCGCCATGTATCACATAACTTCAGAATGTCATCTGTAACCCATGGTTTGTTTATTTTCTTTCTTTTACCAAGTATTTCTGTTGCTGATTCGATGAGCACGTCTTTCATGTTCTCTGTGATTGAGTTGATATCATCCTCCAAAAAGTTGAGAGCTGCGAATTTTCCTCCAACAGTTGCCTCAAAGATTCCCGCGATTTCTGGATCTTTCAGTTTGTCTAAACTGAATCTTAACTGAGAACATCTGTTTTGATTATAGTTCTTTTTGAGTTTAAGCTTGAGCGTCATCACAACCATGTAAAGATCACTACCAATGTCGGCGCCAGGAAAAGTCCTAGTCTTGGCTTTATTAATGCTGGACTTGAATCTTTTGGATACAAGAATAAAATCAATTTGGCCATGTATCTCAGTTTTTGGGGCATGCCATGTTGTTCTTCTTGATAACTTATGAGGAAATAGTGTATTTGCAAGGGTTAGTTTATAGTTGCTGGCAAATTCTAGTAGCCTTAGTCCTCGATCGTTGGTTTCTCCTGTCCCAAATTTCCCTACTGTGCCAGCCCAGTGACCGTATGCATCTGGCCCTATTTAGCATTCCAATCACCTAGCACTATGAGAAGATCTTTCTTTGGTATTTTCTTAAATGCTTCATCCAGATTGTCATAAAATGTATCAATTGCCTCATCCTCATAGTCAGTAGTGGGGGCATATACCTGTATGATGGAGATGTTCTTTGGATGTGCTGCAATACGAATGGTGATAAGCCTGCTATTTATTGGGGTGCAGCTGATGACAGAGTTCAATCTATCTTTATGTACGATAAAACCTACTCCATGCTGATGTATAGACTCATCTCCACTAAACCAAATTTTGTGACCATCATCCGTTATTGATTCACCTAATCCTGTCCATCTGACGTCTGCTAGGCCCAGGATGTCCCACGAGTATCTAACAAGTTCATGTGTTAGTTCTTTGACTTTTCCACACGCATATAGCGTGCGTACATTCCAAGTTCCAACAACAAAATTTTCTCTTGGAAGTTTCAAAACAGGTGTTTGTACCCCATTCGCTGACTTATCACTCTCAAGGGGCAATGAGAGCGCGGTCGTTGTTAATCCGGGCATCGGCCGATCCGGCAAATTATTACTGAGTTGACTTTCCATCATAACATTTCAGTGGGCAAGAGGTTTGCTTGGCGGTGCCCATCTCCTCTCCAAGTATCCTTGCAGGTACATACAAAAATGTACCTGGAGCAGTAACAATAGCCCTCAATAAATCTGTAATGTTTTGAAACACTGTCCGGTTAACACATCACAAAACCGCCATCTTGGCTACTCGGTACCAACACAAATAGCGAACTCACATGATAGGCAAACTTGATGTTTTAATCTTTAAAATACTTATCAACATAATCCAGAAAATGTGCCAAACACACTACAAACGCATACAGCATTAATGAGGGCTGTTACCACAGATGCAGACTCCAAAACGACGACATGAAATGTACAACACAAAAGTGTGGCCTACCACGCCGCCATCTTGGATGCTAATAAATATTAGCAAAAGGCTTTCACTATTCAGTGCCAGTTGAACAAAACTTTTCATTCAAATACGCTGAGAACAGCTGTGTTAATTGTAAAATTAAATAAAGAAGTATTCACAGTCTGGACAGTGCAGAAGAAACTGAGGCCACTTCTTTGCAAAGTCAGCGTCATTTGTTTATATTTCTTGAATTTTGTGAGGTTTTATTTCCTGTTGCCAGCTGGTAACAGGAAACCTGAGGAGTGACGATAACTCCAAGAAGTCTCCGACAATTCATTTATGCTGGTCAAAAGATAACAGCAGGAGCTTGGGCGTGTGATGTGATATCGATATTTCTGCAACTACACAATACCTTATCATTCAACAAGAATACCCCAGGTGATATGTTAAGGATCTGGGTATATCTGACAGTTTCGTTTTAATAAACACTGGTACTTCAAATCATACTCAGGAAGTTTATGGGGTATGATGATAATACAGCCCCTCATACACAGTGACTCTCCCTCTTAGATGAATAAAGTGTAAGCTATGAACATTCCCACAGGAAAGACATATATTAACTTTATAGTTATTGGGCAGATTGCCCACACACATTTTTAGTTGATCTTTTCTGTAAACTATCTTGTCCTCATTTTCAAAGACCTGTCCAAAAGATATGACTGGACAGGCAAAATAAATTGTACAGAAAAAATATTCAATTTAAAGAAAAACTTAACCACTGGTTTTTAATTCACTTCCTCATAGAAAATTAAAGTGTTTTTGTGTTGTGTAGCATCATTTCATTTCTCCCCTAGACACTAGGTACATCATACACCAGATTATAGAGCCAAAATAGTGACCGTGTGAGATCTAGGGAGGTAGCGTTAGGTTCCCTGCACATAATTCATCATCATCATTTATAGAGTCAGGGGCCTACATGTGCTTGACCTCACACGTTTAATACATACATGGATTTCTTTCTTTTAGGATACCATCATAACCTCCCCAGCAAAATCTAACTTTGCTACAGTCAAGCTTATGATATGTGATATTCTTGTTTGAGGATAAGGCACAATAAGTAATTGTATTGATTTAATTAACATGCAGGCCACAATTGTGTTACGATAGCCAAAATGGGAATACAGTCTTTCGGAGTGAAAGAAAGGCATAAAATATTTGCTAGTGGCTTACAAATTTTGCGCATGCCAATGCAGTAACCCAGAAGGGATATTGGCTTTTGCAGTGCCATAAATGTTTAAATATTATGTAAAATCATGTAGAGAATGTTAGAAAGAATTTATCCACAGGTTTCAGTGCTAGAGTAAGCACACCCTATCTATTGTATGAACGAAAAGCCCTGTATAAGATGTTGTAAGGAGATATTAAGGGATCACAAGCCATGTATTGTACACCCCTATCTTTTGTATGGAAGAGACTTCTTGGAGGAGGAAACAAGAGCTATGTACTATCACTGAAGAAGAATATTTACACAGCAGTGGTGTTAAACAATGGAAGATACAGATTGGTGCAATGATCAGCACACATAGCTGATCAGGGTGAGTTGTCACCGTGTTTGTATGTGGAATTAGATATTAGATGAGATCTATATGGGGAGGGCATTTTCCTCTCATTACAGGTCATATACCAGCATACCTATTGGTGGCAGGAAACTGGGCGAAGGAAGAAAGTTTAGGAGGAACGCTCAGCCTAGTTGCCGCAGCTACCCCATTTCTTCAGCTCTAAAGCCAGTTGAATGCATATGAGAACCCAAGGGCCAACAGTTGTCACCAGTTTATAAGTTAAGTCCGTTAGACCGGCACTGAGAGTGTAACATCAAATATTCCACCACAACCATAAGAATAAATAATAAACTCTCCTTGAGATGATGACAAAGACAATCTGTCCAACATATGAACAGTGATACGTACAAGCAGATAGACAGATCAGTGGGTGGAATTCTTATAGTGATCTTTATTCCTAGAAACAAGATACTTGGACAGAGTTCCAGTTATTTATTTTCAATAGTGTATATAAACAAATTTATTGAGTTTGACAATCCCTGTCCAAAAGAAATTGAGGTACAGGGAAATTAAATAGTAAAATAATTACCTAAACTTTAACAAAAGTCTTACTCACTTTAATATTATTGAGTTACAGTTCTGTTTACATTTTATTTCGTCCTTATATTAAATACATTACCCTAGACACACTCAGCCACACAACATCACAGAGCCTGTTTTACACAGATTGAGATCTGAGAGGTGGCGGATAGGGACTGAGAATCATCATCATCAACAATTAGACTCAGGGAACTTACACAGCTTGACCTCAATCTGTTTACCCCTAATTAATAACACCAGTAACCTCATTTACCACATTCCCTTTGGCTGCAGCATCTTCTGCCTCTCTTGCCAACTCCTCAATATACTTCTTCTTGTCTCTCTTGATACTTCTATTTACTTCTTTGTTTGCTTCTGTGTACACTTCTTGAGCCTTGGCTTTGGAACTTCTGGTTTTGCTTGTTTTTAAATCTGCTTTCTTGTTATTCCTGTCTTTTATCTTATTGATGGTTTCTGTTGTTATCCATGCTGTTTGTTGTCGTTCCCTGTTCCCCAGTATTTCATCACTTGTCTCATTCCATACCGTTTTGATTTGCTGCCAATAGTCTTCTGTATTCTCTGCATCTTCCATAACAAGTATAATGCTATGAGTGACGGATAAAGTGACAGAGTCTAATGCCCATTATATTCCATTGTGTGTAAATGTTTAAATGACTAGTGTTAATATCATGTGTCAAAACGATAGACGCCGACAATCAACTAGCTTGTAATGACAGGTGATATTTGCTAAGGGCGCGTGGTCTTAAATAAATTATAACTGACATTGTGCGCTGATTGTTTTACCAGGTCGGAGGGGGAAAGGCTGCATGCCTAAAACCCAACCTGTACTCGCTAAGCGAAGCACGATATGATAGGCTAAGACACCGTGTGCCTTTTAATTTAATTAGGTGACGGAGAGGATAGGAGATCATACCTTACGCTTGATAGCATAGGATATTGTCATTTTGGTTAAATGTTTTATTTTCTTCCTAGTATAGTGCTTGATCAAAACCAGCGGCCAGCGGTTTTTTTTCCTATTGTGGTCCTTTTCTCAGTTACTGAAGGAGTAATAGTTGTAGATTTCCTTAATGTTCGTCCCCAGTACAGGTGTGAACAGGAATTGCCAAAGGCGGCAAGCTAACATTTTTACTGTAAATTTGAGGTAACTGGACTTACAAATTCTCAGATTGTTTTATTCATTTTATCAGCCTGCGATGGCAATATACATAACATTTTTCCCAACTTCTGACAGTCGTTTTCCCAAGTGGATTTTATCCAGGAGAATACGCTGTTTCATATCGGCACTCACCCCAGAGCGAGCCGATAGGATTTATTATCATCATCTTAATTAATAGTTTTTAGCAACCAGAGTTTTCTTTAGCTATTAGAAGTACCGACATCTGTCTACTGTGAACACAAGATCGCGTTTTTTTTTACATGAACCATTCGAGGTGACAATACATATATATCCAGGAACTCAACCACGAAATTGAGCGTCCCCCTTATACAAATTTATTATTAGTGAAGGGACTGGGGCTCAATTTGGAGGACAGAACTACTGGATTATTATACATGTGCATGGAAGTTTACGTTCAAGAGATTGTTTCACCAAGTTTAGGTAAGGCGTGATTGATGTGGCCACGAATGACAGAGTGAGAGTGAATATTTTCCAGTTACGGAAACTGTACCATCCTTTAATGTCTTTGGAAATACTTTTATATTTTACTGGATAGCTTAAGTAGGAACCTTGTTCTTTTCTTTACTGTCTATTATATACCCTAGTGTTAATTTTTGACCTTTTTATATTAACTTCTTTTGGGATCTTTTCTCAAAAAGGGGAGGGCGATTATTGGGTTATTTTCCTATGTCTGTAAACATGACTTCATTGATTTCCATATGTTTGATGTTGTAAAATTTAAGGGATAATAAACTAAACAAAACGTAATGTAGTGTGTTGGTCAGACCCATATCCATTTACCATAGTTTTCACGTTTGTGTGTCTTGTTGTCACATAATTGTGTGTGTGTGTGAGTAGTAAACTTATAATTTTACTTATAGGGAGGTTTGACAGATCGTCTAATACTAAAGATAGTCGTATAGATAGGCTGGACTAGAGAAACCACTCATTCCAGAGACAGACCGTCACCTTAATCTATTCACTCGTGGAATCTATACTAACACCTTTCTTTCTCATATACCCCCACCTTCTGCTCTATTCAGACGGGACCTAATATATCTCTAACCTATCTAAAAATGAACGACAACGTTGAAAGCGAAAACAACGAATACTGGAAGAATTAGCACGTAAACGAAATGGCAGAGTAATAATGCCTGAGATGAGTGAACACCTGAAAAAGAGAACCAACATATTTTGCGACAAAGAGGAACATTTTCGGTTACTCTCTAGCATTTCTCATCAATCAGAAGTGCAGAATGTTCGCAACTCTCTTATATTCTTAATTATTATTTTGGTGTTTGTTCTGTACTGTTCAGATTTCCAGATTGTTATTTAGATTCGCCCAGGCTGTTCTGACTTTAGTGGAATCTACTGGTGAGCTAAACAGTAAGTCTTTTCCCGATGCCATTCATATTCAGGTTGCCTCGAGCAGGCTGACAACTCCAGCTACCGTAAAGTCAACTATTTTCTGCTTTACAGTATATGTGTACATTATATGCTAGAGATGAAGAACGACAACGTAATTGCAGCAATAATGTTGCTACAGAATGAATAACGAGTGTAAGAGTGATTGAAGGATTCTAGATGAAGTGACATTTAAACTGTATGAAAGTTCTAATATAAAAAACATTTTAAGCGGAGCTGGAGTAGTCGATATCGATGAATGGGACGGAGCTAGAGCGGAGGAATTCAACAATTTTACTGCTCCAAATCCCTGCACGGAATGGCCCGTACAAGAATGAGCAAGAGATTCGAGAAAGACGTTGGAGATGAATGAAGCACACACCAAGGAAGGCATTGCTTGCATTACAATATAATCCTTTTTATAGATTCTGCCTAGAAGGATAAATAAATCATGACTTCAAAATTCAGTCGCATTTCTAGATTTCCACAAACGTGAATATAACTTCGATACTGAAAGAATTAAACACGTCATGATGAATACCACATTTGTGATGCATTTCCAGTGTATATAAAGACGTTCCAAAGAATTCAAGCCAGTTCTTACTCAATCGGTCTCAGGTTCCGCGTCCAAACCTTGTGTTCCGGTTCCCATGTGTAGTAACTACATGCGGTTGCAATCAATGGCTGGTTTGACATTTTGTACGGGATATTTGCACCACGTTGTTTGAGTCCGCAACACAAGGCCATTTCTCAATGTTACTTAGGTAGATCAATGGATGCATCATTAACGGGCCAGTGATATACAGAGGCACACAGAAAGCCAGACAGGCAAACATACATTCATACGTACATGCCAAATTGTAATCTACGCATTTGTACATGCAAAACCAAGGATGTAACAATAGATCAAATGTTAGAAAGTTATTTGTCAATTGAAGACAGATAAATAGACATAGTGATAAACAGATAGATAGATAGAAAGATAAATAGATAGAAAGATAGATAGATTGATAGATTGATAGACAGATACATAGATAGATCGATAGATAGATAGACAGACAGACAGACTGATAGATAGATAGATAGATAGATAGATAGATAGATAGATAGATAGATAGATAGATAGATAGATAGATAGATAGATAGATGTAAATCGTTGAGTGTACGGTCATTTGTGTCCGTGTATGGAGGTCGATAGTGACATATTACCCAGAACCTCAGCAAACACATAATCGATTTAGCAACCGGTTTAATGTAATGGTGTTTGTTCAGGAAAACACTCTAATTGTTGTGCTCTGTCTATGCTGGCTTTAAAAAAAGACAGAGATTCTCTACAATGAATTTGCGATTTTCTAGTTTGTTGTAATAATTTTATTTATCTTCTTGACGCTTATGAAAGCGTTTGAAATGACATGGCGGGTTTTCATGTGTGCGTACATTTTGGTGAATTAGCGTGCGTTTGACATTGTCCATTTAGCTGCATAAGTGGCGAGTTGGAAAAAATATGTGTGCCGTTTAGCTCCCCAAGGAGCATAGACCTTCAACAAACACATGCCAAGTCTTCCACGTCTGTCCTCGTCTTCCGTATCATTTTCACTTCTGTCTCTAGTTTTTGTCCTCGTGTTTTTGGTCTGCCTCTGCCTTTCTTACCCTGTGGATTTCAGAGCAAATACTGCATTTTAATTCTACCTGTTGGTTTTCTCAATGTGTGTCCTATTCACTCCTATGGATTTCTATTCATCTCTTGTTCTACTGGCATTTGTCTGGTTCTTGTCAGTTCCACATTGGTGACTTTGTCATACCATTTTAATCCCTCTATCATATATATGCTCGCTCCCATTTGTAAAAGTCGGTAGCTTTTTGGTTGTTATTTTTATTGTTCTCCATGTTTCAGACCCATACAATAGGACCGACGACATTTGAGCTCAAGATTCTTATTTTTGTGTTGGAATTGATTTCTTTTGATCTCTATTTTTCCCAATGCAATGAACGTTCCTCTTGCATATATATATATATATATATATATATATATATATATATATATATATATATATATATATATATATATATATATATATATATATATATATATATATATATATATATATATATAAAATAGGAAACTCTATACAGAGCGATAATACAGGAGGCAATCTGATCATCAGAAGGGTTCCCCGTCGATCAAGTGTTTCGGCCCCATAATCTCCTTTACACTCTAAGTGCGGGCCCACTTAGGTCATGATTCCCAAGGGTCAGCCTCCTGTTGTCTAGTGCAGAGAATTGAACCCATTCCCCGTTGGTTGCAGCTTTCAAATTCACTCCTATTTCCTGCCAGCTGGAGGCAATTGTGAAAGTAACCTCTATGTTGAAAACAAATTACTGTCTCGAGTTCCGTAGTCCGTTGCGGTTGTTCCACAGCCAGCACTATGCCTTTTCCGCAGTTTCGCTGAGCCTCTTAAGTGTCCTAGTTCTTGACTGTCCCCTCAACCTCAACAGTTTCAGTAGATCATACACTGAGGCAGCCGCGAAACCTCTTGCACCCACTTCAACAATCATGACCCTTGTAGTGAACCCATCGCGTATCAAGTCCTCGGCCAGATCATTATACTTGGCTACATTGAACGAGTGTTGCTCGTCCAATCTGGATTAAAATGGCACAGTCAGCTCAATCATTATAATCCGGTGCGTTGATGAGGAAAACAACATTATATCTGGCCGTCTTCGAGATCTTCTGATACTCTCTCGGTAGGCCCCTAGTTCAGGTCGGTCTACTGCCATCTCCCAGTCATTTGCACAGTCAAGAAGAGATGTTTAACTGCTACTTGGTCTACCTGGTTTGGGATGTGCTGACTTTCCTGCTCTCAGAAAGTATGTATTTTCAGTGCTCGGTCTGACTTTGCTGTTCGTCTTCACCCTTGCCAGCACTGTAGCAGCCAGCCCATTTAGTATTTTGTTGTGGCGCCATGTGAATCGCCCATGCCCTGATGACACCTTGCAAGCTGAGAGCACATGCTCAAGTGTCTGCCTCTCATGGCACAGGGGGCACTAAGCATCCTCAGATTTTCCCCATCTCACAAGGTTTGCGGACGACGGCAGGAGGTCATACATTGATCTGATAATGAAGCTGAGTCTAAGAGGTGTCATATGCCATATGTCATATGTCATGTCAAGGACTTTTGCAGAGCTCCTTCTCATGTAGTCCATTGGCCTTGTTGGGCCTGCTGTACCACTTTTAGTATCCTCTTTGCTCCTTTTACCTCCTGAATTACCATATCTCTGCGTTCCCTGTTTGATGCCATGGACTACCAGCGGATGTCAAAATGGCCAAATCCCCATCTATTCGTCTGTGTGTATCCGATTAACTGGCTCAGCTGGAGCGACTCTTGGGCAGCCCCAACAGCTTCATCCACTTTCCACTTCCTTCTAGTTTTCCGTGTTGCGAGCCTTGCCTTTCCTGCTTTGTATTCTTCAACAACTGACTTGAAGGGAAGCACAAGCTTTGCCTTCTTGCAGCACAGTGCTACGTCTGACAGACTTGATGGTACTCCTAACCATTTCCTCATGAACTTGTTGACCTTTTGACTACTGCCTTTATTAGAGTCATTAATGTGTCTGAAGGCGAACGAGAAAGAAGAAGGGGAAAAAATAAATATATATATATATATATATATATATATATATATATATATATATATATATATATATATATATATATGGCATGGCGCCAGGGGATACTTCCGACAATGGGAGAGGATCTAGGATCTCACTGGACAGCTACTGCCTGCTCCAAGTTGGACAGCCCCCAGTCAATGAGGTGTTGTCCCGCCAATGTCTGCTTTCCCCATTTGGTGCATGGGGATTAGGGTCAAACCCGAACTGTGGACAGAAAATTTTGCACCAAGCAATAATCGTAATAGAAATAAGCACAATCTCAGATTGGGATGCTGGAACGTCCGGACTATGTTGACGGGACTATCCAAAAACCTACAGGACATAAACGATGTCAGGAAGACAGCCATAATCAATTATGAGCCTAAACGACTTCAGGTGGATATAGCTGCACTTTAGGAAACGCGCCTGGCAGGATCTGGAATGGTGAGCGAGAAGGACTACACATTTTAATGGCAAGGGAAAGACCTTAATAAAACTAGAGAACACGGAGTAGGTTTCATGGTTAAAAAAATCGCTAACTGTTCTCTGTAACAGTATCACCATGATGTGGGCTACGAAGCACTTTCTCGGTAAATTGAGCGATCATGACAGGGTGTGACATCTTGCTAGGATCGATGCGTGGTTTCCCTTCATGTCTGACACGGTGGAGTTTTCTTAGTTGTGCTCTGATTTTGCAGCACACCTAGGAGTGATCTATCAAATTCTGCAATATGGTATGAGCGCGTGGAGAGCACAGACCTTAGAAGTGGCCTTCTAACGAGAATCAGATCCAGCTGATGCCAGTGCTTGGATCGTGGGTGTCTCCATGACACCTTATGCTGGGATTTTGTCTGAAAGTAGGTGTTGGTCACGCAGAGGTCATGATGGACACACAACTCCAAGAGCCATTGTCCATTTTCATTTATTTTGCCAATACCAAACCTGCCCAGACATGAAGGCCATGAAACATTATCGGCCCCCACTGTAGCATTACAGTCACCAAGGAGAATAAGCTGTCCTTGCCTAGGTGTGCTTTTGATGACTGCTTCTATATTCTCGTAGAACTCGTCTTTAGCTTTTGAGGCAGAGTACAGAGTAGGAGCATACACACTGACAAGGGTGATGGGACCTGCGCTAGTTTGCAGACGGAACGTTAACAGGAGTTCTGATCTATTCTCGCCTGGTTCAACCATTTTAGTTAGCGATTTTTTAAACCGTAAAACCTACTCCGTGTTCTCTAGTTTTATTAAGTAAGGTCTTTCCCTTGCCAATAAAATGTGAAGTCCTTCTCGCTCACCATTCGTGAGCCTGCCAGGCGCGTTTCCTGAAGTCATTTAAGTTCGTCATTGATTACTGCTGTCTTCCTGACATCGTTTATGTCTTGTAGGTTTTCCGATAGTCTAGTCAACTTAGTCGGGCGTTCCAGCATCCCATTGTGAAAGGTTGTTTATTTCTATTACTTCTTGTTTTTTTTAAATTGCTTGGTGCAAAACGTTTTGTCTAAAGTTCGGGTTTGACCCTAATCCCCATGCACCCAATGGAGAAAGCAGACAGTGGCGTGACAACACCTAATTGACTAGGGGCTGCCCAGATTGAAGCGGGTGGGGGCCGTCCAGTGAGATTTTAGAACCTCTCCCACTGTCGGAAGTAGCCCCTGGTGCCATGCCCTACGCCAATTGGGCAAAATGCTTATAACCGGTAACTGCTACTTCCCGTGTTTTGCAGACACCTATAAGGTGAAGCTGGAGTGTCCTCTCCAGGGCGCAAGCTTGGGCACAAATATATGGAGATCAAGCTGTTTCCCATGCAGCATGTTCCCCTTCTCCACGCAGCCGGTAGATCCAAAGGAACGGCAGTAGGCGATACAGTTTGGTACCAGCCGCGTTGCAGGAGTTGCAAGATTAATATCGAATCAACATTAGACTGCCTTAGGGACTCCGACTCCAGATTTTTTCTCAGGGTTTACTCACGAAGCCTGTCCCATAGATGGATATTCCCGCTAGGCAGCGGTGGTTTGAATTCAGAGTTCTACATTCTCTTAGATAGGCTACCAACCAAGGATCACGAGCCCTGTCTGCCTGAAGATACTGGTTTTAAGGCGCCAGTGACTCGCTTTCACCCCTTTTCTTGTCAGTGGAAACCTTTGCCTCATGTTTGCTACTGAACCACACACATACAGACATAATTTATCATTTCACATTCAATTTTCATATATAAATACAGATTAAAAATGTCTAGCTTACCACAATTCGTAAGGAAATACACAGTAAAGATGACTGGCACAGTTTGATCTGCGGTATGTCCAGGCTGTTATCATATATTTAATTTTGAATAACACTGCATGCTCTCATCTCTCACAATGTGTAACGATATGGTGTCCCTTCTAAGATTTCTTCTGCCAATATCCAGTATATTGGCCAATCGTTTTGAATATTTTCAAAAGAGTACACAGTCATTCAAATATTTTCATTCACTTTTACTCCGTTTCTAGGCATTTATTTGTTACTCATAGGTCACCCAATCAAATTTCTTTTAACTTCAAAGTTCAGCCAATGGTCTCCCTCGTACTATCTTAGACTTTCTGTCACTACTATGTTTCAACAAAATTCAGGGAATTCCATCCCAAGCAGATATGACCAAACCTGACAGTATCTCTGTTCTCTATATGTTTTATTATCAATATCTAATTATCTAATGGACTTTTTAGATAATTTATTACATATTCCTAGTCCCCCAGCCTTCCTGTACACGAATATAAGATTTTCAAGGGGCTAAGTGGCGTAGTTAAGAATACGATCTTTTTTCGATGTTAAGTGTTTAATTTCAACTACCACCTGTTCAATTCTTTACGACTGTACTATCAGTATAAAGTCAGGAGCCCTACGTAAAATATCAGGTTTCCTAATAAGAATTAAACCTGTTTTCTTAACCTAACATCGTATCGTTAGTTTTTTTCATCACTGTTTATTTGAAAAGATCAGGCCATGCACACTGCGAGATGGTTTATTTTTAGACACACTGCGATTGGCTTGCGTTACTGTGTTCCATGGTCCGTCTATCTCTCTCTGCTTTTTTTCTTCTAAGCCCGTCTGTCTTTCCAAGGCTAACCTTGTGCGCGATTTTGCACTAATGTTAGTTTTTAAAATCAAGGTCGTCTAGAAGATTTTACTACACATTCTATTTTTAGAACTACGGTTATCGCCGTATCGTTAAGCCTAAGCATTTTATTCAGGAACGAACGAATTAGGACAAGTAGAAATCCTGTGTTAGCCATTACGGCGTTATACAACGAAGGCGTTATCTATACTGGGAAAGCACTGGTCTTTCTCCATTCTTCTTCCTATCGTATTATTTCGTTCGGCTTTACATTTATGTTCTAATTTATATATGGGTATTAGAATTTTTCAAAACAGGGGGGTCCTTTGAATAGACTAACAAAGAATATGCTACTGCACACTCAGGCATCCTGTGATTAATTTGATGTTATGCACGTGGTTGGCAACCTGATCGTGTCAAACAAATTGTCACACAAACTATCCTGCACTAGCATGTGCATGCTTGTTACTGGCTTCCTGCAAGATAATCAACTGCAATGGTGGCTCAGCATTTCGTAAGAAGCACAAAAGGAAGAAGGTTATGTTGTACACATGTCACCATATTTTTGTGTTCGTCATACACCTTGTTTTGGGCTATTTCTTTTCTTAACTAATGCACTTTAGTTCAAGTGGGTCTTAACAACATTTTGAAGAGGTGTAAAGAATACATATCATTTGCACACAGTAAAAACTAGTGATTAGCCGAAAATTAGTAGTTGTACAAAAAACTCGGCTCGTCTCAAGTCACACTGCAGAAACGAAGCAACAGATCAGCCTAACAAAAGGATTTAGAAAATATTGTGCATGGGTTTATGTTTTCCTGGAATTTAATTATATATATATATGTGTGTGTGTGTGATAGGGTGGGCGAGATGATGATGATGATGTTGTGATATTTGATCACTCTCTTGCAGACTCGCAACCGACCCGATTCAACAATAAAACTCTGATTCTTAAGGCAGGGGCTGTATTTATTTTTACAACCCATTCAGTGACTAAGAGCACACTGAAGCAAACATTAAACAAATAAACCAACAAACCAAAAACCAAACACCCAGCCTGTGCTCGATTGATAATGTGCTCAAGGCATTTACAGCTTGGCTCTGGTGACTAACTTCGTTTGTTCTCTCTGGGCGGCTTTTGCCGCCCGCTATCTCTTTATATAGGCTATAGGCTAATCACTCAACTTTAGTGCGCTGCGCGGATTAATTGCGCCACGCAAATAACACACGCGATTATCGCTCTAGAAATAGCGAAAACACAAATTTAACACACAACTAATGTGGTGGGTTTAGATGTTAAGAAGAATGGTGTGCATATAGTTGTACTTGAGTGAGATCAACTGTGAAGGTCTCTGAGGTAAACAATGGACAGCTGTGTTACAGAGTACCTTTCTTGTTACCACCCTACGATCTCACTCTAAGTTATATTTTTATTGACTAGCGTGACTGAAAGCTACATAAAGTGTCTAGGCTATTGTAAGAGTGTTGTTAAAGAATAATAATAATAATAAATTCTTTAAGCACCAAACACGGCGCATAAGGCAGAAACCAGTGCTCTCCAGGTTGTTCGTTGTGACGCCACTCCTCTTAGCTCTTGCACATTATTTAGGCCCAACGTTCTTCCTTCTCTTATTATTGTTCTTCTGATTGTTTCTTTTGGTCTTCCTCTTTTCCTCTTACCCTCAGGAACCCAAGTGAGCGCCTGTAGTGGTATTCTGTTGTTTTGCATTCGTAGGACATTACCGATATAAGACCATCGTCTTTTCCTTATATAGTCGGAGACATATTTCTGCCTAGAGTCTTCTCTTATTTATCGATTAGTCTTGAATTTTTTCCAACTGATGTTCATGAGTTTTCTAAGACATTTGTTCTCGAATGTATTCAGCTTGTTCTCCAATGATTTTGTTATTTTCCAACTCTCACAGCCGTATGTTAACACTGAGATAACATTTGAATTAAACAGACGAACCTTGGTATGTATATTCAATGATCGTAATTTCCAAATGTTAGATAATCTATTGAAGGATCTCAATACAAAAACATATACAAACATATACTAAATACTATGAGAAACTCAACTAACTCCAGCTGGTAAATTTTTTATTTAAAACTTCTTTTGTTAAACTTTATTGGTCCTGAGCCTAAAGTTGTTTTGGTCAGGACTACAGTTCAATGAGAATCAATTTAGATGGATAGATATATTTACAAATATATATAAAGATATTTACATACAACAGACAATATGTCCATAGTACATTGTTACAAATTTTCAAGTTGATGTTAATTACTTTATTTAACTACTGGTACTGGGAGGCAGGGTGGGGATTTACATCATCCCACCGTTCTTTTGTTTCACTAGAATTGTTTATTTTAGTCTTTTGGAGGACGTTTTAGTCTATACAGGAGATTTTTTCTTTAGTCGTGATAAGTTGTCCCAGGCCAGATATTTCACTTATCTGGATCCTGGAATCACAACAGTTGTAGTTGGTTTGGCCAAACACTTCAGTCTCCTCTGCTCTTGAACTTCTTTAACACAATCAGGTACCAGAGACTCTTAGAAATCGTGCTGAATTTCTCTATCATCGATTACCAGCACCAGACAAGTGCCAGCAGAAACCCCTGTCAATGCAAGTTATGGTTCGGTCTTAATATCAAACTAATTCCTCCTAATTTACATGTAAACATACATTCAATACAAAAGAACATGGTCAGCTCTCTCGGACAACCCTGCTTGTCCACTTTAGTTTGATGGAATAAATTGTACCAGTTTTCTTTTCTCTTCCCTAATGGATGCCACGCCTCTGTCATTCCTGCAGTAATCTTTTCCATGCAATAAGATAGGTGTAATGTTCCTGTATGACCATCATATATATGGCCTGTAGTTTTAAACATTCTTAGATAGTCCCTTATATGATGGATCAACATCTAGGCCATGCCTAAATCTGCCATGGAACCATTTAATTACAATCTTTTACATGGCCTTTTCTTTTTTCACACAACCTTTTTTTAATTAAAAAGTCAATAAAATCAATCTTACCACATATCAAGGAAATATAAACAAGTAACGATGAATTAGGCAATAGAATATGGCACACTTTCATCACTGTCTCTGTTCAGACTTCTTTCTGTTGTTAGTTTAAAACAAAGCACAAGTCTGCTCATCGCTGCTTCTCCTCAGAATATTTTGAACAAATGGCAGCGAGCAGCCTACTATTTCGTTAAAGTAAAAGGCTTTGGCCAATGAGACCAAGCATCTCTTTTCTTGAATGAATCTTTATTTTTAAAAAAATATCTCAAACCTCTATGTGTTACTATTACCAACTAGATTTGTATATTTAGGTTAGCCAATAACATTTCGGCTTCCTTCAAATTTCATCCAATCCACTTCATCGTACTATCTTAGCCTTTCTTTGACCTAATTTTTCCCCCAAAAAATATGCTATCCAATCTAAGCAGACATGACTTGACCTGACAGTATCTCCGATTCTCTATGTATTATTACCAATATTTGATTATTTAATGGACTATTTAGATAATTAACAACATATTCTTGCTCAACAAGTCTTCAGGTACACAAATATATGATTTTTATGGGGCTACGTGGCGTGGTTCAAAATTCTATCTTTTTTTCTATGTTAGTTGTTTATTTTTAAACTACCTCCTGTTCAATTCTTTTTCCATGTACTTTCAAGCTAATTACGTCATTCGCAATAAGAGCTAAGCGTGTTTTCATAACCGTGTCGTGTGAAATTCTAATCCACATATATAAATTATCAGGTAAATTCAATAAAAGGAAAGAAGAATGGTAAAGAACAGTGCTGTCACAATGACAGTACTCGAGATCCCCTTGTTTTATGCTTCGTCTGCATATTTTTACGCTTTCACGTTGATAGTAAAAAGCCTCCTGCATCACTACACGCTTTCTACAATAAAACGTGTACTGCATTTCTAAGAAAACCTTGAGCTAGGCACACCGCGTAATGACCTACATTAATACTTCCATTAATTTCATTTTATACATGGCGTGATGAAAAGACA
The DNA here is from genome assembly GCA_024509875.1 of Oreohelix idahoensis. Lineage (NCBI taxonomy): Eukaryota > Metazoa > Mollusca > Gastropoda > Stylommatophora > Oreohelicidae > Oreohelix > Oreohelix idahoensis. The sequence goes on along the minus strand of JAMPIV010004685.1, from coordinate 11,996 downwards.
GATGAACTTAGGATAGAGAGAAGGGAGGGCTGAAAGCAGGAACGCATGCAACACTAAACACGCGTCTCGCGATACAAAATTAATGCCATCACGCGTGTAAGGCCACAAGCACTAACTTTTTTTCAAATAGACCGTGATAAAAAAAACACTACCCATACGAGAGTTAGGTTTAAAAACCTGAAAAATGCTTATTGGGAAACATGACATTATACTGGTTTACGTTTGAAAGCCTGACAGTACCCAGACACCACATCGATCGAAGTGAACGGGAGGTAGAAGAAAATGCATATTTTGAACGCCACCTCCTGGCTCCATTAAAATTATATATTTGGGTTCCTTAGGACTTGCTGACAAAGAATATGTTAAACGTTACGCAAATAGTCTAGGAATTAACAAATTATAGCCAAAATAAAATGGTGGTGCTGTCAGACAACACCAAAATCAGAATCGCTCAGTGGCAGATTTTGAAACCACCATTGTACGGGAAATGGGCCACCATGTAAAAGCCTATTTGATTGGATAGAAGTAAATGTAAGGCTAAACACGATTAGTCGGGCTACAAATACTATTTTTTGTTGTTAGGGGAGACAGAAGGAAGGGTACTTTTTTCAAACGCTTGTGTAAACATGGCACGATTGGTTAGACCCGCCAATATAGTCAATTAGAAGCGTCAGTTCAGCACCACATTTTCAAATAAACTTTCTAAAGCAACAGTGCGTTGAGATTCAGCTTATATTTTTCTAAATAAAAGCCTGAGACAGCGGCAGGTCGGATTTTGTGCCATATTCATTGCCAGTCAACGTAATTGTGTATTATTTCCATGAATTGTGGTAAGCTTGATATATTCAATATCTTTTTAATGAAAATTGAATGTAAATTGATAATTTATGTCTGTATATGTGTGTGGTTCAGTAGCGAACATGAGGCAAAGCCTATATAGTGCTCCAACCTGAACAGAAGGTGTCGGAGAAAAGTAAAACTGCATGGAATTGTCAAACAGTACACTGACACCTATCTTATTGACTAGAAAGAACTAATGCTGGAATTGCAGAGGCGTAGTAACCATTAGGGAGGAGTATACTGGTGTAAATTGTTTCAGATGAAGATAGCAGTTGGCCTACCGCTCTGAACTCAGTGTTTGTTATGTATTGTGTTCAGTCTGGAAATAGATTATAAATTAGTTCTGAAATAGGAGGTACAACCTTCTTGTTTCAGGGACTGTGGTCCTAAAGTTATTGAGCAGCACCTGGTCTGAGCTTTGCGGAATCTAGAGGCTGACAGCATACTCCTGGGTCCAGATAGTGACCAGTGAGGTGTCTCCAGAACACAGGGGAGCAATCGAGCAGAGGAGTCTTTTCCTGCCGCCATCACGAAAGTTAAGCCTCTGTGGCCAGAGGAGCTCAACATTATGTGTCCCCCTCTAAAATTGACATTATAGTAAAACAGAGGGACAATACATTGTTTAAATTGATAGGAACTGTGAACTTTTCCCCCTACTATTTCCAAGATAAACAAACACTTGAAGTCATGATGACAAATAACAACATAGCTTGAAAAACAAAACCAGTATTACCTCATAGTACTACTACAAAACTGACACACATAGGATAATACTAATAAAATATGTCACTACAAGGTTCATATTTATAAATTATGTACATATAAATTGTGATTACATATGATTGTGATTCCTGGTTCACTGTGTAGTTGAATCAGGATATCTATTAGTGAAAGTAATTAATACATATCTATTTGAAACTTTACCAGTGACTCATTTAAGATAGTCTTATAGAGTGTTAAATGTGTGTGAGTGTCACAGTGTTGTCAAGTGTGGTGGAATAAATTAAATTGTTTATCTGTCTGTTGTTGTTGTGACTTACACTTCATCATTTACATAACCCTAGACATTCAACGTAGTCATCACAATATTCCAGAATAATTCTGACTGAGGTATAAATGTGGTAGCAAGTAAGGTTATCTGTAAAACACTACACCTATTAGATACAGATACCTTCACAGCTGATCTCAGTCAGTACACTAAGTCCCCTATAAGTATTTATATCATCCCACTTTACCACATATATTGGGGTCTCGCTCCCGGGATATTGAACTTTCTCCTATTATATATATATTGGGAATAATAAAGAAGTAAAAGGTATCCTTGGGTGAAAATAAATAAGGTTGAGCTCTCAGTGCCTGTGTTGTCCTGAGTTAATTAGTCATAGATAAAATTGTTTAGTTAAATATTTTATACATTTACCTGTTAGAAAATGGCGGACCTGGCCAAATTTCGATCTGCTGCTGTGCAGACTGCAAAAGAGTTAGGAATGGACGGGCAAATTATGATTGCCTATGTCACTACTGAATGTGACAAATATATTGAACGGGAAGAAAGAAGATTAGAAAAAGAGGCTGAAAGAAAATTAGAATCTGATAGATTGGCCGAAGATAAGAGAATAGAGGCTGAAAAAGAAATTAAGAAGTTACAATTTGAGGCTGAGGCTGAGACTAAGAGGCTGCAGATTGAGGCTGAGGCTAAGAAATTGGAGGCAGAAAGAGAAGAGAAGAAATTAGCTGCAGAAAGAGAAGAGAAGAAATTAGCTGCAGAAAGAGAGGAAAGAAGATTGACTGCAGAGAGGGAAGCAGAAAAGGAGGAGAAGAGATTACAAAGGGAACATGAGTTACGACTAAGGGAGTTTGAGTTTCAAGGCCATGCTCCTGAAAATGGTGCCAGTCCCTTTGCCTCTGATGCCACTGCTAGTCAGGGAGCCTCAACCTCAGCTATGAATTTTCATTTAGATCATTTTGTTGAGAAAGACGATGATATTGAGAGCTATCTAAATAGATATGAACTATTAGCTACCACGTATGGGTTAGAGAGGGAAAGGTGGAGCTTAAAGTTATCTCAAGGGCTTCGTGGGGCAGCTTATGAAGTTTTTTGCCAAAATGAACAGAAGTGATCAAGAAAATTATGACATGCTAAAGCAGGCTCTTTTGTTAAGATATGAAAAGAACGCAGAATTTTATAGGAAAAAAATTAGGAATGCTAAACTACTGTCAGGTGAAACCTATCACCAGTTCTCTGCACGGTTAGAGACATACTTGGAGAAATGGACTTCTCTGGGGAAAACCCAAGATCTTAAGGAAATGGTCCTTATAGAACAACTAAGAGAGTCCATGGCTCCAGACCTGAGAAAGTTTCTCATGGAACAAGGTGCAGAGAGGCTGGGTGAGTTGCTAAATGTTGCTGAAAGGTATCAAGCAGCTCAGGCAGAGGTATCAGGTAATAAAAAGAAACAGGTAGAAAATTTTAGGGCACCACAGAACTTTAATAAATTTGATCCTAGAGATCAAAACAAAGGTAAGCACCAGTTTGATAGGCCACGGTATGACAATTAAAAAAAACCCCCACAATTCGATGAAAGGAAATATGATGAAAGAAAATCTTTCAACCAAGGAAAGAGATGGTGTAAAAATTGTAAGATGAACAATCATGACACTGACCGTTGCAGAAGGAACCCTATAGTTATGGCCACCCTTCAGGTCAGGTCGACCTCAAGAAAGGAGGAGGATATTCTGTTAGATACCACTCCAGAAGAGATGAGGAAGGCACAGGCTGGGGATAAGACCCTCAAGCCTTGTTTCAGGAAATTGTCAACTTGTCATACAACTCCAGGCAAGGGAGATTTTTACATGAAAAACAAGTTGATGTACAGGAAGGCCGGAACTAGATCCCATGGTCACGGACAGTTGGTTCTTCCAAAGGCATATAGGGCAGACTTAATAAGGAGCCTACATGTGAAACAAGATGGGGACCATGAGAAAATTGGTACCATCATCCAAAAGGTGGCTCACAATTATTATTGGCCCAAGGCAAGATGGGACATTGAGAATTTTGTAGAAAGGTGTAGCATAGCACATGAGGGAACACCCACAAGTGGGAACATTGATCAGGACCTGGACACGCCAAAGGGCAAACTTAGGCCTGACAATACAAAGAAAAATAAATTAAATAAAGTGGACCAAATGAAATGGGAAGCCCCTTTTCACGGACAAGCTTCACTTAACTGTTTTACAATGGCCACTATGCAGAGAGTGCAAAAAGATGTCTTACCCCAGGATAAGCCGAAAATCCCTCAATCGGACTTAAACAAATTGGAGGAAGAGGATATAGAGAGGAAATCTCTCATCAAGAATTCTAAGTGGGGAGAAAGCCCCAAGAAAAGAATTGGTAGCGGTCGATTTGTGCATGATACTTCTGGGAAGAAAAATCATCACTATAGCGCTTCGAGTGGAAGAGACCATACCGGTGCATGGACAAATAGGTCCACAAAATTAAAGGTCCATATGTAGCTCTGTTAAGAACGTGGACTGATGAAAAGGCAGAGGAAAATATTACATCCTCATACCAATATGTGAATGAGCTGACCACTCGTTTAAAAACTGGCTGGAAACTTGCCAATGAAAATTTGAGACAAGCCAGGAAGAAACATGCTGCCTATTATAACAGGAAAGCTAAAGACAGAGATTTGGCTGTGGGAGAGAAGGTACTGCTTCTTCTCCCCGGTAGTCAGAATAAGTTACAAATTGGATGGCAAGGTCCATATACAGTTCTAGAGAAGGTGTCTAGAACAAATTATAAGATAGATAAGAAGGGGAAAGAAAAAATCTATCATGTGAATCTCCTGAAGAAATATTTGGAAAGAGAACATCAGGAAGAGACACACTTGATGACCTTGTCCATTGCAATGGAGATGAAAAAGGAACCACTTTCATCATTTGAATATCCATTACACCCCTGTGAGACAGCGGCACAGGTGAAAATCAGTACACATTTAACGAAAAATCAGAAAGAGAGAGTGCAACAGGTTCTAGATAATCATACAGAGGTGTTAACGGACCGACCGGGGCATACAACTTTATTGGAATATGATATGAAACTGATAGACCCCACACCTGTCTGTATGAAACCCTATTCGATTCCTTTTGCTAAGGAGAAAGCTTTGAAGGAAGAGATAGACTATTTGTTGAAGGAAGGAATTATTTTACACAGTGAATCTTCGTATAGTTCCAGTGTTGTACTCTTAAGGAAACCCTCTGGAGAACATAGACTCTGTATAGATTACAGGAGACTGAATGCTATCACAGAAGGACAGGTGGATCCATTGCCGGATACAAATCAGTTGTTTGCCAGGCTAAATAAAGCTAAATATTTCTCAAAAGTGGATCTGAGTAAAGGATACTATCAGATTCCAGTAAAGCCTGAGGTTAGACCATACCTAGCGTTTAGTACCTCAGAGGGACACTATGAGTTTAACAGATTGCCATTTGGATTGAAGAATGCACCTAGTGTCTTCTCTAGAATGATGAGAAAATTATTGGACCCTCTGAATAATCCATGTATCACAAATTTCATGGATGATATCCTTATAGCAACAGAAACATTTGAGGAACACATTGACTCTCTGAACATGCTGTTTAATCGACTTAGAGAAGCGAATTTAACAGCCCGACCAACCAAATGTTGCGTTGGATGTAAAGAATTAGAATTCTTGGGACACACAGTCTATCAGGGAAACATGACCCCTGACCCCAAGAATTTAGAGAAACTAAAGAAAGCCCCGAGACCACAAACCAAGAAAGACGTGAGATCCTTTGTCTCATTATGTGGTTTTTACCAAAAGTATATCAAAAACTTTAATTCCATATGTGCACCGTTAACTGATTTGACACGTAAAGGAAATCCAGATCGAATTACATGGACACCACAATGTGAATTGGCTTACCAGGAATTGAAGGAAAAGCTCACAAGCAAACCTATTTTGAAATTACCTGACTTAAGTCAAGAATTCATTGTAAGGACGGATGCCAGTAATATTGGGTTAGGTGCGACTCTGCTACAGAAATCAGATGCATTGCATGGGGAATTAAGCCCAGTGGCATATGCTAGCAGAAAGTTGAATAAAGCTGAAACCAACTACTCAACTAGCGAAAAAGAATGTCTTGCAGTAATATGGGCGATAAAGAAATTCAATATTTATCTGTATGGGAAGGCATTTAAGTTGCAAACGGATCACAAACCCTTGTCGTTTCTAGCGCAGGCTAGACATGAAAATTCTAGATTACTCCGTTGGTCATTACTGATGCAGCCATATGAGTTTAGCATAGAGTATATAAGTGGAAAAACAAATCTGGGAGCGGATTTTTTAAGCCGCCATCCGTGTGATGAGAATCACCCTAAGCCCCAGAAATAATAATAAATTTCTCTATGTGTATATAGAATTATAGACTGACATATAACGTCTGTTTTAAGTGGGGAGAATTTGTCGTGTGAAATTCTAATCCACATATATAAATTATCAGGTAAATGTAAAGCCTAACACATAAATTCAATAAAAGGAAAGAAGAATGGTAAAGAACAGTGCTGTCACAATGACAGTACTCGAGATTCCCTTGTTTTATGCTTCGTCTGCATATTTTTATGCTTTCACGTTGATAGTAAAAAGCCTCCTGCATCACTAAACGCTTTCTACAATAAAACGTGTACTGCATTTCTAAGAAAACCTTGAGCTAGGCACACCGCGTAATGACCTACATTAATACTTCCATTAATTTCATTTTATACACGGCGTGATGAAAAGACAGATGAACTTAGGATAGAGAGAAGGGAGGGCTGAAAGCAGGAACGCATGCAACACTAAACACGCGTCTCGCGATACAAAATTAATGCCATCACGCGTGTAAGGCCACAAGCACTAACTTTTTTTCAAATAGACCGTGATAAAAAAAACACTACCCATACGAGAGTTAGGTTTAAAAACCTGAAAAATGCTTATTGGGAAACATGACATTATACTGGTTTACCTTTGAAAGCCTGACAGTACCCAGACACCACATCGATCGAAGTGAACGGGAGGTAGAAGAAAATGCATATTTTGAACGCCACCTCCTGGCTCTATTAAAATTATATATTTGGGTTCCTTAGGACTTGCTGACAAAGAATATGTTAAACGTTACGCAAATAGTCTAAGAATTAACAAATTATAGCCAAAATAAAATGGTGGTGCTGTCAGACAACACCAAAATCAGAATCGCTCAGTGGCAGATTTTGAAACCACCATTGTACGGGAAATGGGCCACCATGTAAAAGCCTATTTGATTGGATAGAAGTAAATGTAAGGCTAAACACGATTAGTCGGGCTACAAATACTATTTTTTGTTGTTAGGGGAGACGGAAGGAAGGGTACTTTTTTTCAAACGCTTGTGTAAACATGGCACGATTGGTTAGACCCGCCAATATAGTCAATTAGAAGCGTCAGTTCAGCACCACATTTTCAAATAAACTTTCTAAAGCAACAGTGCGTTGAGATTCAGCTTATATTTTTCTAAATAAAAGCCTGAGACAGCGGCAGGTCGGATTTTGTGCCATATTCATTGCCAGTCAACGTAATTGTGTATTATTTCCATGAATTGTGGTAAGCTTGATATATTCAATATCTTTTTAATGAAAATTGAATGTAAATTGATAATTTATGTCTGTATATGTGTGTGGTTCAGTAGCGAACATGAGGCAAAGCCTATATAGTGCTCCAACCTGAACAGAAGGTGTCGGAGAAAAGTAAAACTGCATGGAATTGTCAAACAGTACACTGACACCTATCTTATTGACTAGAAAGAACTAATGCTGGAATTGCAGAGGCGTAGTAACCATTAGGGAGGAGTATACTGGTGTAAATTGTTTCAGATGAAGATAGCAGTTGGCCTACCGCTCTGAACTCAGTGTTTGTTATGTATTGTGTTCAGTCTGGAAATAGATTATAAATTAGTTCTGAAATAGGAGGTACAACCTTCTTGTTTCAGGGACTGTGGTCCTAAAGTTATTGAGCAGCACCTGGTCTGAGCTTTGCGGAATCTAGAGGCTGACAGCATACTCCTGGGTCCAGATAGTGACCAGTGAGGTGTCTCCAGAACACAGGGGAGCAATCGAGCAGAGGAGTCTTTTCCTGCCGCCATCACGAAAGTTAAGCCTCTGTGGCCAGAGGAGCTCAACATTATGTGTCCCTCTCTAAAATTGACATTATAGTAAAACAGAGGGACAATACATTGTTTAAATTGATAGGAACTGTGAACTTTTCCCCCTACTATTTCCAAGATAAACAAACACTTGAAGTCATGATGACAAATAACAACATAGCTTGAAAAACAAAACCAGTATTACCTCATAGTACTACTACAAAACTGACACACATAGGATAATACTAATAAAATATGTCACTACAAGGTTCATATTTATAAATTATGTACATATAAATTGTGATTACATATGATTGTGATTCCTGGTTCACTGTGTAGTTGAATCAGGATATCTATTAGTGAAAGTAATTAATACATATCTATTTGAAACTTTACCAGTGACTCATTTAAGATAGTCTTATAGAGTGTTAAATGTGTGTGAGTGTCACAGTGTTGTCAAGTGTGGTGGAATAAATTAAATTGTTTATCTGTCTGTTGTTGTTGTGACTTACACTTCATCATTTACATAACCCTAGACATTCAACGTAGTCATCACAATATTCCAGAATAATTCTGACTGAGGTATAAATGTGGTAGCAAGTAAGGTTATCTGTAAAACACTACACCTATTAGATACAGATACCTTCACAGCTGATCTCAGTCAGTACACTAAGTCCCCTATAAGTATTTATATCATCCCACTTTACCACATATATTGGGGTCTCGCTCCCGGGATATTGAACTTTCTCCTATTATATATATATTGGGAATAATAAAGAAGTAAAAGGTATCCTTGGGTGAAAATAAATAAGGTTGAGCTCTCAGTGCCTGTGTTGTCCTGAGTTAATTAGTCATAGATAAAATTGTTTAGTTAAATATTTTATACATTTACCTGTTAGAAAATGGCGGACCTGGCCAAATTTCGATCTGCTGCTGTGCAGACTGCAAAAGAGTTAGGAATGGACGGGCAAATTATGATTGCCTATGTCACTACTGAATGTGACAAATATATTGAACGGGAAGAAAGAAGATTAGAAAAAGAGGCTGAAAGAAAATTAGAATCTGATAGATTGGCCGAAGATAAGAGAATAGAGGCTGAAAAAGAAATTAAGAAGTTACAATTTGAGGCTGAGGCTGAGACTAAGAGGCTGCAGATTGAGGCTGAGGCTAAGAAATTGGAGGCAGAAAGAGAAGAGAAGAAATTAGCTGCAGAAAGAGAAGAGAAGAAATTAGCTGCAGAAAGAGAGGAAAGAAGATTGACTGCAGAGAGGGAAGCAGAAAAGGAGGAGAAGAGATTACAAAGGGAACATGAGTTACGACTAAGGGAGTTTGAGTTTCAAGGCCATGCTCCTGAAAATGGTGCCAGTCCCTTTGCCTCTGATGCCACTGCTAGTCAGGGAGCCTCAACCTCAGCTATGAATTTTCATTTAGATCATTTTGTTGAGAAAGACGATGATATTGAGAGCTATCTAAATAGATATGAACTATTAGCTACCACGTATGGGTTAGAGAGAGAAAGGTGGAGCTTAAAGTTATCTCAAGGGCTTCGTGGGGCAGCTTATGAAGTTTTTGCCAAAATGAACAGAAGTGATCAAGAAAATTATGACATGCTAAAGCAGGCTCTTTTGTTAAGATATGAAAAAAACGCAGAATTTTATAGGAAAAAATTTAGGAATGCTAAACTACTGTCAGGTGAAACCTATCACCAGTTCTCTGCACGGTTAGAGACATACTTGGAGAAATGGACTTCTCTGGGGAAAACCCAAGATCTTAAGGAAATGGTCCTTATAGAACAACTAAGAGAGTCCATGGCTCCAGACCTGAGAAAGTTTCTCATGGAACAAGGTGCAGAGAGGCTGGGTGAGTTGCTAAATGTTGCTGAAAGGTATCAAGCAGCTCAGGCAGAGGTATCAGGTAATAAGAAGAAACAGGTAGAAAATTTTAGGGCACCACAGAACTTTAATAAATTTGATCCTAGAGATCAAAACAAAGGTAAGCACCAGTTTGATAGGCCACGGTATGACAATAAAAATAAAACCCCACAATTCGATGAAAGGAAATATGATGAAAGAAAATCTTTCAACCAAGGAAAGAGATGGTGTAAAAATTGTAAGATGAACAATCATGACACTGACCGTTGCAGAAGGAACCCTATAGTTATGGCCACCCTTCAGGTCAGGTCGACCTCAAGAAAGGAGGAGGATATTCTGTTAGATACCACTCCAGAAGAGATGAGGAAGGCACAGGCTGGGGATAAGACCCTCAAGCCTTGTTTCAGGAAATTGTCAACTTGTCATACAACTCCAGGCAAGGGAGATTTTTACATGAAAAACAAGTTGATGTACAGGAAGGCCGGAACTAGATCCCATGGTCACGGACAGTTGGTTCTTCCAAAGGCATATAGGGCAGACTTAATAAGGAGCCTACATGTGAAACAAGATGGGGACCATGAGAAAATTGGTACCATCATCCAAAAGGTGGCTCACAATTATTATTGGCAAAAGGCAAGATGGGACATTGAGAATTTTGTAGAAAGGTGTAGCATAGCACATGAGGGAACACCCACAAGTGTGAACATTGATCAGGACCTGGACACGCAAAAGGGCAAACTTAGGCATGACAATACAAAGAAAAATAAATTAAATAAAGTGGACCAAATGAAATGGGAAGCCCCTTTTCACGGACAAGCTTCACTTAACTGTTTTACAATGGCCACTATGCAGAGAGTGCAAAAAGATGTCTTACCCCAGGATAAGCCGAAAATCCCTCAATCGGACTTAAACAAACTGGAGGAAGAGGATATAGAGAGGAAATCTCTCATCAAGAATTCTAAGTGGGGAGAAAGCCCCAAGAAAAGAATTGGTAGCGGTCGATTTGTGCATGATACTTCTGGGAAGAAAAATCATCACTATAGCGCTTCGAGTGGAAGAGACCATACCGGTGCATGGACAAATAGGTCCACAAAATTAAAGGTCCATATGTAGCTCTGTTAAGAACGTGGACTGATGAAAAGGCAGAGGAAAACATTACATCCTCATACCAATATGTGAATGAGCTGACCACTCGTTTAAAAACTGGCTGGAAACTTGCCAATGAAAATTTGAGACAAGCCAGGAAGAAACATGCTGCCTATTATAACAGGAAAGCTAAAGACAGAGATTTGGCTGTGGGAGAGAAGGTACTGCTTCTTCTCCCGGTAGTCAGAATAAGTTACAAATTGGATGGCAAGGTCCATATACAGTTCTAGAGAAGGTGTCTAGAACAAATTATAAGATAGATAAGAAGGGGAAAGAAAAAATCTATCATGTGAATCTCCTGAAGAAATATTTGGAAAGAGAACATCAGAAAGAGACACACTTGATGACCTTGTCCATTGCAATGGAGATGAAAAAGGAACCACTTTCATCATTTGAATATCCATTACACCCCTGTGAGACAGCGGCACAGGTGAAAATCAGTACACATTTAACGAAAAATCAGAAAGAGAGAGTTCAACAGGTTCTAGATAATCATACAGAGGTGTTAACGGACCGACCGGGGCATACAACTTTATTGGAATATGATATGAAACTGATAGACCCCACACCTGTCTGTATGAAACCCTATTCGATTCCTTTTGCTAAGGAGAAAGCTTTGAAGGAAGAGATAGACTATTTGTTGAAGGAAGGAATTATTTTACACAGTGAATCTTCGTATAGTTCCAGTGTTGTACTCTTAAGGAAACCCTCTGGAGAACATAGACTCTGTATAGATTACAGGAGACTGAATGCTATCACAGAAGGACAGGTGGATCCATTGCCGGATACAAATCAGTTGTTTGCCAGGCTAAATAAAGCTAAATATTTCTCAAAAGTGGATCTGAGTAAAGGATACTATCAGATTCCAGTAAAGCCTGAGGTTAGACCATACCTAGCGTTTAGTACCTCAGAGGGACACTATGAGTTTAACAGATTGCCATTTGGATTGAAGAATGCACCTAGTGT